>JAOYRR010000223.1:0-539052 GCA_038994665.1 Podotricha telesiphe | reverse complement strand
CATATTATGAAAATACATATTATATTGCCATCGGACACGTGTGCATTTCAAGGTAATTTAACAGCAAGAAATGAATAAAATAAATTGAAGCTCAAAAAACTTTTAAAATACAATTAGCACCCACAACCACATCGTGTAGGATTATTAAGCACGATTCAACTTCGAAACGAATGTGTATCAGTTATATTTTTGCAAAATTATTATTAGTTTGGTCACGGATGTTTTATTTACAAGATTTATTTAACTTTACATTAGCGCGTTCGCACTGCTTTACATGAATACGTTTACCATTACATATCATCTATATTTAATGTGAAGAACTTATGTGTTATTGTACTATTCACAGATATATACCTCTTTAATATTAAAAGTTGACAGAAACAAAATAAACTATGACGAAGTGAATAGTAAGTTGTCGCGAATTTTTTTTTGGTTTCATATTAATAATCTTATACTTAATGCCAAAAAAACGAAATAGATTGAATTTACTGTACCTCATGTAAGAAGGCGGAATCTGAGGAAAACTCTCCTCATGACAGACACCAGAGTTTTCTTAGGTATAAGCATTGATGATAAGCTCCAATGTAATGCCCACCATGAAGCACATGCAAACCCAGCTATGCCGCGTTCGCAATTAAAAAAGTAAGGCATGATGCCCGTCTAGTTTATATTAGCTATTTTCATAGTATTTTATCTTATGGAATGCTATTTTATGGAGCAGTGCCGCAGTAATAAATTCAATATTAATTCTTCAAAATGAGCCGTAATATCAATTTATAATGAGATGTTTTTAAACACAATTGCTTCGCAGTATATGTATTTTGTTGTATAATATTTTGTTTGTCCGACAACATATCCAGTGTTATACTAAAACAGTGATAATATGGATAGTGAACACATACGATAGGGACGAGAAATAAATATAAGCTTTATGTAGCAAGTTATCGCCACTAAATAGTAAATAAATTTTTTATGGCTCTGAGTATACAATTCCACACCCTATGTTAGATTTGCCACTTCTGAAATTTGAAGCCACTATAAAAAAAATATTTATATATAAAGCTTATTACTTTGTAGAATAATATTTAAAAGATACAAAATTGTAGAAGTTATATGATTTGAGTTTAGTGCAGGTTAGCTACCATTGTATTAAGTTTTATATTTGAAAAGAGCAACTGTTGAGTTTCTCGTCAGGTCTTCTCAGTAGAACTGCTTCTGAATCGGTGGAAGCTTTATGTTCATTCGATGATTCAAAAATGCTTGCACTACTACTATTTTGAATAAAGGACATTTTGAGTTTGAATAGCTCAGTGATATGTAACTAGTATTGAATTTTAGTAATTTCTGCTTTGAATTTTGTGTAGCCATCCTAGAATGTTGTGTACATAGTATAGTTCTTCATGAATTCTTGAAATTGATAAGTTTAATAGGATGTTACAACCCAAGCTATATCACCGTATATCCAATTTGGGTAAAGCCATTGTGTTGCAGTACTGACTGGCGCAGACTGTATCGCGATTGGTGGTCGGTTCGACTGCCACTAAGAGGAATTATCAAAATTAAATTATTTTCTTTTTCTGATCTGGTGAACAAGACCGAGACTGTTGAGGTCCACCACTCAACACGTGACGTCTCGTATTCGGGCGGAGACTGGAGTACGCAGTGTCTTGACACTAGGTTTTCTCTGTATACCGTGGTATGCGGTAAAAACCGCGTCCACTTCATATGCCGTTTTTAATGTATTTCTTTGTCGTCGCATTTTAAAATCATATTTTAGTTAGTGTTTTTTATAATTATAAATAACTTTCATATTGATTAAATATTATATAGAATTCAGTATAATGTAATTTACTATGCAGTGTCATCCACTTCGAACGTGTATGCAAAATTTAACCGGTTAGAAATAAGTAATTTAATATGCAATCTTAACATTTGACAAGTTTTTACTTATACATTTATTAATTGAATAAAATAGTACTTCATTTTGACAGAGTTTCTTTTCTCTTATAAGATATTTTTCTTTTTTATTAGAAAAACACAAGCCTATCTTCGGAAATAAAAGAAAGAAACAATGTTCGATATATGAAACTAACTATATCAACGTGGAGCAGTGACTGTAACGTGATTAGTCGTGAGTTGAATCCCTACTCTAGAGAATTATCATTTTTAAATTAATGACATTACCCTGCTCTGGTAAGATATGTAATACGATTCCACTCAATGCAATATCTCGAATTCGGGTGGACAATGAAGAGGAGTGGAATGGAGAGGAGTGAATAATTGATTGAAAAAAAAGTAGTCCCGCTGAGTTTCTTACGCCGGTTCTTCTCAGGTCTGAAGCACTTACTTTACTGAACCGGTGGTAAATTAAATTATTTGACGTTCATAAAATGAAGCATGTACCTTCTTATTTTGAATAAAATTATTTCAAATAGTCTTTATGACACTAGTTGTAACTGTGAAACTAGGTGGAACTATAACAATAGGTATTCTTATTTTATTATATATTAAGGTATTTTAAATAAAATTGACATTTTGTCCACTAAAAATAAATTACGAAGAAGATAACTGATCTCACATACAATAACGGAAAAATCGTGATACAATTGTTGACTTTATTATTTAGCAGCGCGTGAGACCGCAATTAGCTTTGTATATTGTTTATTTACACGAGTGAATAAGTCGTAGTGATGGCGATTGCCCTCACTATACCGAGACAAATCTGAAACTATAATATGTCACACAATGTATGCATATCAGACACTCCGTTCTCCACCCGTTTACGCCCGAATTCGAGACTTTACGTGTTGAGAGCTCAACGCCTCTCTTTGGAAACAAGACTTATATTTCTATACTTTTTAAAGTGTGTGTGTGATACATTTAGGAAATTGAAAAACATATTTAAAAACGTATAAATTTAATTTAATAAATGGACGAGGAAGAGGCACGGGTTCAAATCCCGCTGCGTTCGTTTCGTTTTCTAAATATGTTTTTCAACACTAATTTTGTCTAAATTGGTCAATATTAATTAGGAGCAATACAAGATGATTGGCTTCTTGTAACAATATCGGCAATGTTCATCTAAAAGATATTAGATCGCGTGTGAATTGTCTGTATGTGACATCTGGTATGGTAGATTGAATGAGTGTTATTCTTTCATTATATATTTTATATATATAAAAGATATAATAAAGGATAATGATATATATGTACGTAGGTACTTTTAAACAAGCTAAATTATAAATTACTGATAAAATAAAAATTTGCAATTAGAAAAATATGAGCTTTTAACAAATATTTTTTAGTAGGCCAGAGAAGCTAACTTTGTTTGTTTCTTCCGTCCGTTTATAGGATTACAAAAATAAAATACGTAATTACAAAAGTGCCGCTTAGACTTGGGTACCTTTTCTACATATGGCACTTTTTAATTGTGTGACGTATAATTTCAATAATATATTACCAACGCATTATTTTAATTAGTTTGAATTAAAAACTTAAAATATTAGAAAAGAACTTATTTTTATCGAGGTCATAGTGGCGTAGTCGGACTGCGGCTGACTGTAAACGCAGTTATTTTTGGGATGGATTCCACACGGGGCAATAATTATATTTAAATTATTTTCATTTACCCGCTCTGGTATAAGACAAAACATAGAGATCTGCCACTAAAAATTCTGGCAGAAAGCGTGTTTTGACACCAGATTCACGCTTACTGAAGCTACTTTATCTTCAGCCTTTGAAGATGTTAGTGGTGTTACGGTAACTACCTAAGAATTTTGAATACCAATACGCAAGTACCTGTTCTTTTTTACATCAATTCACACTATTCAATAAAGACACCTTTGTTAATTTAATTACTGGGGACACAAAGTATTCCAGTTTGATTAATAATAAAATCAATATTAGTATTTCCTATCTCGCGTTAGCTATAGCAAATAGAAATGATACGTAATAAGGTAACGTATATTAAATATTTGCCCATTTATTGCGAAATTTGTTATTGCTCGGACCTAGATGGGTAACTTAATAACTTGGCTTTTTACTGTTTAAAGATATGTTTAATATATTTATATATACATATATATATTTATTTATTTAAATTAAAGAAATAGATATAAGTCTGAAATTTAAATTATGAATTTTACGTCTTGGCTGCTTTTTCTTTTCTAAGATAAATTACATCGATAGTCCCCACGCTTATAAAGAACCTCTGACTGTCTGACTTTGCATAACATACAAGACATGTTTTCTTTTAATACGAAATAGTCAAATACGAATAAAATAAGTATTCAAATATTTAAATTATATTTACATCTAGAATTTTCATTTCAATATCTTACAAATGCCTAGTTAACTTTAGATTATTTTTTTCAGCTTCACGCTTTATCACGCATAGCCACGATGTGCTGTATAACCGGATCGAATCGAATGAACAATCATTGGGTTTTTCCCTCAGAGCAGGGTAGTCAGAGAAAACCTAGTCTCAGGACACTCCGTTCTCTCCTCGGCCTCCTTCTTCAGCCCGAAATCGAGACATTTCTTTCTTTATATTATATAAAAATGTATTGCGCGCGGCGATTAACAGAACATTCAATGATGTTACTTACAGTCAGATGGCCTTTGTTACTTTATATATACGGTTATGGTTACATATAGATATCTATACAAATAAATAAAATTATAGTGTTTGCTTGTTATAATAACCGGTAATAACAAAAAAATATTTTTTTTTGTTATACTACTTTTGTTTTTGTTTTCCACGCGGGCGAAGTCGCGGGCTCAGCCAGTACTATATTATACATAATAAAAATATACATTATTTTTGCAATGCACTCGTAAAAATGTTTCCTTAGCATCCTTGTGTTCATGAAATATTCAAAGTGAATGATATACATAGACGTGGCTCTTTGAAGTCGACATTATGGAACTATAAAACAAACGTAGTTCACTTACATGTCTAAAATTTTTTTTTTTTTTTATTGCATATAATGAGAAAATAGCTTATTTTATTCATAACGAAAATTGCTTTCTTCTCTACATAATCAAAATTGCAAAAAACAATTCATACATACTTTATGTTATTACCACACTAAGGATAAGAAAAATATTTTTAGATAACGAACAATTATTTGAATGTAGCTAAACTGGAACCTGCACCTCTTGGCAACCTTCAGACCACTAAGCCATACAAATATCCAGAAGCGCTAGTTGAAAAATTTTTATACGTTTTCTGAACAATTGTTAATATTTTTTTTTATTGTTTTCCAGTCAAATACGGAGAAACTCAAACTACTGGAGCGGTGTCAGTTTTGTTTGTACGGTCAAATATAACAAAGCTGAATGCACGAGTCATACGCGCCGCCGGCTACAACCTCTCTCAAGTTGAACATTTGTAAGTTATGATGTGTCATGTCTGTTGCTTTTTTAAGTTAGTTGGCAGTTTTTACGCTTACGCTTACGCTTTTTCCGGTATATGAGGGTAATCAGAAATAATCTAGTTTCGAAACACTCCGTTCTCCATTTTCTTCCCGAATTTAGCGGTCCTCAATGCTGCGCTTTGTGTTTATACTTCAGTATAAACACAAAGCGCAATATATAAATTATGATTATTGCACCGAGTGGGACTCGAACCCACAACCAATTGCGCTAATCCACTGCGCCACAACGGCCTCATGGCCTATTTTATTTTATTCATATTTACGAAATAAGCTTAAGAAATATAATATTTAAGAAATATTTATTTACATCGTGGCGCAGTGGAACAGCGTGTGGAAACGCGAGTGGTTGTGGGTTTGCTTCCCACTCGGGGGACATAATCATTCGAATATATTTAAATTATTTACATTTTTTAACTGTGGTTAGAGATGTTACTTTTCGCCACTCAACAACCAATGTACTGAATTTAAAATTTTTATCGAAAACAAATAATTTTCCTAAGTGGGTGAATAACACTTTAAAAATGTTAAAAAAAACATTTGTTTTCACTTTAAATAAGAATTAGACGTTTTAGTGCATATTTATCAGTTCCTTTGATTTGTTATTTCCTTAAGACCGTTATTTTTTTTTACCGGAGTTTTCTTTAAGACCGTTATTTACTACTACTAGCGTCTAACCGCAGTCTGTTGCAATTTAAACTGGGCCCCAAATTTGCGTATATCTTAAGACCCCCGAAGACAGAACTAATTACAAATAATTTTTCCACGGTTATGTATATCCATGCTTTTCGCCATAGTATCTCGCAGTAGTAGTGAACCAAATGTTACATCGTTTCATATTTTCGCCAATCTATTACGTGCCACTACCACTTGTTATTTCTATTGTTCAATTTGTTATATCTCCTCTTGTAAATAGTTCAGTTAAAATTTCAATTAATAATTTACGACATATTCTTTGAAGTGAGCCAACAACCAATTTCATAAAATAAACAAAATAAATTACTTCTGAGTACTGATGATATTTGATAACGTCTGTTTTGTTTTAGAGTCTATTACTTTTAAAAGGTCTTTATAATGTCGTTTATCAATAAAATGCCTACCTGTAAGCAATTCAAGCCCAAGTTTCCCTCAAACAAAATTGTAATCTTATTAATTATAAAGCAAGAAGGCTTTTGTCAAGACACTTTCTGCTAGAACTCGATATATTCGTTGTTGAGTGGCGGAACTCTACGCCGCCCTTTGTCTTACAAGAGCGAGAAAATGAAAATAGTTCCCCGAATGGGAACCAAACGTGCAACAATCTTATTTAAATTTTGACTTGATCGTTTAATATAATTGAGATATAAATTACATATACTAGTACATATTTTTGGACCTAATGTGTTTTTGAGACATCTTTTTAAAAAGTCATGAAAATAAACACTAATAGTTAGCAATTTACAAAACTACATATTTTATCAAGACTTCGAGTTCATAGATAGATAATTAATCTTATAACATGTTTTATTCACAGAACGGTGATGGACGCCCCAGACTTGGAGCATATAGTTGTTGAAGATCTGACGAAAATGCCTAATCTCAAATCGTTGTAAGTATTTACTACTGTTTTATTTTCAGCTTCACCCTGTTTCCCGCATACCAGGGTAGTCAACGAGAACCTAGTGGTAATACACTCCATTTTGCACTTTACGCCCGAAATCGAGACATTGCATGTTGACTGTTGAAACTCAACGCCGCGCTTTCTCTTGCCACCAGAGCGGAGAAATGAAAATACTTTCAATATAATCATTCAACTAAGTGGGAATCGATCCCACAAACAAGTGTATATGCAGTCAGACGATGTCCCATTTTTCAACGATTTCATCAACTGGTAAGTAAGTATATTTTACAATCTTGACATATCTTTCAGATTCAGTTCTTTTTTTTTATATTTTTGGTTCCTTTTTTAGCACTATAATAAATGCATAGAATGTAATGTTGTAAAACAAAATGTTTATTTTTATACCATTTAATAAAAAGCTAAATAGTGTCGGTATTCGAATTAAGCAGGGCCCTATATAAATATGCAATAATGGATAAAAACATTTTCAAATATTTCAAAGTTATATATGCAAGATAATACACTCTTTAAATAAATAGCCAATAAAAATTAGTAAAGTCAATATTATGTAACGCAGTTCAAGCTACAATTTGTACAAGCTATTCAATTATAAGACTAAATTTGCCCACGACTTCGTCCGCATGGAATTCTAAAATAAAAGTAGCCTAAGTTAGTCCTTATTATATAAGCCAGGGAAAGTCCCGTCAAAATAGGTACAGCTGATCCAGAGTTTAGCCAGAACAAACAGACAGACAAAAATCTTTAAAATGTTATTTACACACTTAGGAAGGTGAAAAACATTTTTAGAAAACGTATAAAAATTTGAACGCAGCGGGATTCGTACCCGCACCTCTTGGAAACCGTCCAAGCGCTCTGACCGCTAAGCCATGCTATATGTACCGTGTACATTGCAACAATTAAAAAGCAGTTATTTTAATATTACAAACAGATACTGCAAATTATTTAATTGTAGCATAGATTAGTTAATACAGTTGTAAAAACAGCCTAAATATATAAGCATTATAAAAGTTGTAGACACAAAAAGATTTCTTTAACTGTCGCTTGCTTAAAAACGAATAAAGTGAATTATAAATGTTTATTGCCGCAAAATTATTATTACGAGTTATTACGGATATAAGAAATTCCCTAATTCGAAATAGTTACCACAATTACGCAATTGTAAGTTAGAGGAAAGAGTTTAAAAATATTTAAATTAACACTTTAATTATAAATTGATATGTGTGACACACTTTCCGCCGGAAACCAAGATATTGCGTGTCGATTAGCTGACCTCAAAGCTGCGCTCTGTCTTAATATTATTTATATATAACCGTTCCCCAGTGGGAATCGAACCCATAACCATCGCGGTGACAGTCAGACGCTATCCCACCGCGACACGATAGCCTATATGTATATATGTATAGTCTAATATACATCCTTGTCCTGTGCCCTTGACTTGTGAAGTAAGGCAAAATTTCTAAAAATGTGCTCACAAAGATGCCATAGCAAAAATTGAAACAATTGTAGATAAATTTCCACTTGAAGCGATGATAACGTAAAGCTCAATTGTCTAGACCGCCGGATCCTAGAAACGCGAGTTTCTGCTCCATTAAATTTTAATTAAGGAATGTAAATAAGTTAATTAGTAGGCTATGCGGAGTCCAAGTTTTAAAGTAATTCTTTCGTGTCACCATGAAATAAAAAATAAAAAACAATGTTATTAGTAAATATTTTGTTGAAGTTTCTTGTATCTACAAACGGAATTACACCCTTAGATGTTACATTATCATTATTACATTAACAAATTTTTAAATACTTTATCTTTTTTTTGGAGTAACGCAGGGGAGCAATAGTAGCACTATTTCCTCAATGACTGTAACGCAAGAGAACTACAATGCAGAGTTTTCAAAATATCTCTAAACATATAATGAAAAGATTACAGCTACTTTTTAAAAACATTAAATACTACAAATTTGCCAAGTGATAATACAGTAGCTTTATAAAAAATATCTATAAGCATTTTAATTAATCTTCATTCACACTAAAAGAAGTACCTTAAAAGTTGATTGTCCTATTTTGTTTTATATTGAGTAATTTTATTTATATTTTCAGATTCATAACCCAAGCGCCCTTATTACATAGAATAGCGCCACTACCCGCTCTGCCTGTACTGCGCACATTGTACGTATGTATTTTTATTTATACTAGAGCAATTATATATATACTTACTATTATGACTCGTGTGTATTTGACATTAAATTTGCACATATTGCAGATGAATAGATATAGATTTTATTGCACTAACTACTTTCTAATATAATCGATTCAAATTTGGCTTGATTATCTATATTTAATACTAGCGACCCGCAGCTGCGCCTGCGTAAACTACACGACTAAACTATTTAGTTCTTTCGCCCGCCCGAGCTTTAAGCTTATAATTTAAATTGTTGTACCTAAACGTCAAGGGAAGTTTAATAAAATACAATAGTAAAAACGATTGCGATTAAATCAGTTAAGCCGTTTCTGAGATAAGCGTGCACAAACGCACAGATAAACAGAAAAGAAAATTAAAAATCATTTTAAGTTTAAGGTTCTATTACATTGATAATGCCCCCAATAGTATGTTTTTATTCATACATCTTCCATGTGTACATGTGACAGCTTATGTACATGATACATGTATCAGTTACATTTTTATTATATATATAGATTAGATATAGATATAAAATGTAGGTGATGTTTTTTATTATTATTTAATATATTTGTTTTAACTAGAGTAAAATATTTTAATTTATATATTTTGTTCAAGCATTATCACAACATGCGGTCTCACAGAAGTGCCCAACTTAAGTCATGTTCACGACAAGAATAATGGAAACGCGTCTCTTACCTATTTACAAGCTATGTAAGTAGTTCAGTCCACGCTTTTTCCCGCATAGCCGGGTAGATAGAGAGAACCTAGTGTCAAGACTATCTTTTCTCTCATTTCCGGCCTAATTTGAAACATTGCGTGATGAGTGGTGGAGCTTAACACCTGCTTTGTGTTTCCAACGTGGGGAATTGAATATAATTTCAATATAATCATTACTTCAAATGGGTATCGAACCCACAACTACCGTCCGTGCTGTCAAACTATAGCCTGAATTACTTTATCTCGATTTACTCGATTTAGTAATAATTAAGAAAAAAATAAATAATTTAAAATATATTCAAAAATAGCATCGTATGAATAAATACAACGCAAGTACAATAAATCGCGTTAAGTCGACAAAGTTTGATGTCACTTATGTGCTAATTGCTGGTTCTGAGAGTGATATAACTATGTTCCATATTTTGTTAGATATGAGACACTTCATATAATGACACATAGATTGATTGATTGATTGATTGAAGTATTGTGAATAGTGCAGTTATAAATTGAGACGTACATACAAAAACACTTAAATCTATTTAAAATTTTCACTACATCTCTATTTTAGCTAAAGGTAATTAGTTTCTCTAGTCATTTAATACTAAATAAAAAATCGATATTTCTAGAGATCTGGAAGGCAATCACATAAGGCGCATCCCGACGCACGCGTTACGCGTCCGCGCTGACCAAGTGTAAGTACAGACCAAGTACGCTACTAATTAATTATTTAATTATTATTTATTTTTCAAGTTTGTACAGATTTCATTAACTATTTACGTATCGCGCCTGTAACTCGATTGCATCGAATCCGTGATTCTTTCATGGACAATGTGTACGTACGGTTTTACAATGGGATCAAAGAAAAAGTCAGAAAATGTTCTATATCACAATTTTAAAAAGTTGTGAATCGACGTTTGTGTGTTAAAGGTTATTACCTAATTGACGATTTTGTAAATGATAAACGCCTTGGGAATGATATGCTCGTTCCAGCCTCTTTTAAAAGGTATCATTGTCACTAACTAATAAGTATGTAAACATTTAATTTGAAAAAAAAAGTAGTCCCGCTGAGTTTCTTTCGCCGGTTCTTCTCAGGTCAGAGGCATTAACTTTAGTGGACCGGTGGTAAATTATTTGAAGTTCAAACAATAAATCATGTATGTTTTCTTATTTTATTTTGAATAAAACTATTTGACGTTGACTTAAATTTTAAGAAATGAAATTAAAGAATATTTGTACGTTAGCAGTTCTACAAGATATAGTATAAAAAAATGTATAACGCAAAGAAATTTAAAAATAAATATCAGGAGCACGGCAGTTGTATAGCCAAGTTCTTTAATAATTAATTACAAAAAATATATAATTTATTTGTTTTATTTATTTTTATGTTGCACAATCAGTAGTATTATTTAATTAACAAAAGTTTGTACTAATTGTTTTTTTCAGTTTTTCTTTTTTTCCCGTATGTCTTGACATACCATACTACCTTGGTAGTCAGAGAGAACCTAGTGTTAAGACACTAAAATTAACGTGGAAAGCTCCACGTTTCCGCTCAACGCCGTGCTTTGTCTTGTTCACCAGAGCGGAGAAATGAAAATAATCTTAGTAAAATAATTCAGTCGAGTGAAAATCACGATTACAGTCTAGATACTCACACTGCACCGCGATGACTTAATTGTGTCTAATAAATATATTTTAGATATTAGGCATTATTAACAAAACATATAATATAGATCTTTACAGTTCACTGAACTACAATTTGATTGAGGAAGTGCCAGCTCATGCGTTCAAAAACTCACAGATATCAAAATTGTAAGTACCGAAGTGACCAATTTTTTCATGATAAAAAATAACGAAAACAGACTTAACGAACTGTTTGAATTTGTATTTGAATAAATATATATTTAATTAAATATAAGTAAAATAAATAAATCGTGCTGTGTGAAGTTGTTTATCGCATAGAAGGGTTATCACAGAGAATCTACCAGGCTTATCAAGACACTCCGTTTCCACTTTCCGCTTGAAATCTATACATTGCGTTTTGAGTGAACGTCTCCCGAGGCTGGTTATATAAAGGACAGTTTAAATTGACATCGCCCCGGATGCTATTTTTAATACAGGTTAAAAGTGGAAAGCGCAAAATATCACCAAAGTGTTAGAAAATAAAATATACATTGTTTGCCTCTTCTCAGGAGTTTCAGAGGAAATACAAAGTTAAAGAAAATAGACGATATGGCATTTGCTGGGAATCTTTTATTGAGACAATTGTAAGTTGAATGTTAATTTCTAATTGTTGTAAGTAAATAATAATATAATAATAGGTTTATGTATATGTTTTAAATGTATTGAATAATATGAATTAATTTAAAAAAATACTAAAATCAAAACGTAGTAACCTTAAAATTAGTATAGTAGTACCCTAGCATAGTCATGATCTATTTAGAGCTAAAATATATATATGTTCTTAGTATCCCTCTTCTCGCATAGATAACTAACTGTCAAAGCAAATGTTTTTCCACTTTTTGAATTTGGGTCATTGCGAGTGGAGAGGTGGAACTCAACGCCATACTTCTCCAAATCTTACCAGAGCGCGGACAACGAATTGATTTAAATATAATCACTGTCCCCAAATAAGAATCGAACCCACAACTAATTGCGTGTCAGCCACAAGTGCCTCAATTTTTAATTTAATGTGTAAATTTGTCGCTTTAGGGATCTGAGCAGTACTGCCATTGCCTCAATACCTACTAAAGGTCTTGAAAATTTAGAAGTACTCCGAATAGAAAAGACACCTACTTTGAAATACATTCCGTCTATTTATGAATTTCAGGTGAGAATTATGTCATTTTTATTTTCAAAAAAAAATTACTAGCATTTATTATTCAGTTTTCTTTTATCTAGCTTAGTTTTATATTTTTATATATATATATATATATATATTAAATAAATGCCTAGGTAATATAAGTATTTATTAATACTAACTAAATAATTTACTAAATTTATCGAATTAATAAACATCGAATCTAATTTAATGTAATATTAAAAAAAAATAGAAATGCATAATAGAGAAGTTAATTAGGTAAATTGAATACCAGAGGCTGGAGCACGCCTATCTGTCCCACCACTTCCACTGCTGCGCGTTCGCCTTCCCGGAGCGACACGACCCCAAGAGACACGCCCTTTACGAAACGCAGCTAGCCGTTATGGCAGAGGTATGTATATCAAATATTTTATACACCTGTAAACTATTCATTTTACCTAATTTGCATATAACGGCGAATTAGGCGAGGTGGTTATTAGTTCGGTGCCCACTCAAGGAAGCTATATTTAAATTTCTTGTTTTATACAGTCAAAGCACGGTGTTAAGCTCTGCCACTAAACACAAAAAGCGGATCTCTATATATAAAAAAATCCTATATGTAATAAGCTTGAGACGTGTAAAGATCAATTAATATCATCATCATAGCTTTTTAAATTATATTTAATTACAAGTATACGTATATGAATACTGATTTAACTCATTAACTTACCCCAAATCGTTGCCAAACTAAATACTTACCAAATATTTAATGTCTTTTAATCGACAAAGAAAACCGCAAAATACGGCCTTTATCATCGCAAAAACTAATAAATATACAACTGGCTATAAATTAAATATTAAATCCACATTCACTTTATATCACCCTTAAAACTCAGTTACTTCTAGATAGTTGATAGTTATTACAGATTAAAAGTCAGACAAAGACTGTTCCCCTAACTGTTGCCCGGGAGACGTCCTGACCTCACCTAACTAAAATCCGATATCTGGGGACCAAGTCTGGTCTTCCCACCCCTCCCCCCTCCCCCTCCCTCTGCCCTCACCCCCGCCTAGTATTAGACTTGCGCTGCACAAACCCGGGCCGTTATCTGCATCGATTGCATCCTAGCACTATACATCAAATGTATGGCCTGCGCAAATGAAATCCAATATTGGGGGGGTGACGCTACCTCCTCTTATTCCAACACCCCACCCTCCCTCCACTTCACCTTCACCCATTTTGCCTAGTTACAGACAGGTGTGTAATGACCACAGTACCATGTACAGATATAGCAAATAACGAAATTTGAGAGGGGTCTGTAAAACCCCCTTCTGGCTTATTCCATATGAATTGACCGCCACCCTTCCTCCATAGCATCCCTGCTGCTTTATTCCACACCCTCCCCCTACCCCGCCTATGTGACCTGCGCTGCACATCCTAGGCCCTGGACGTTGCATATACATATGCTTTTCAATTTATACTTATATGACTACATGAAACCTACACGCCCTTTGTTACAATAATTGTGAACAAAAGAAATGTAATTAATTTAAGTTATAAGATATCAAGATGTGAACAAATAAATAATAATATCTAATACAACTATACAGGCATTCTATAAAAATCTAGTTTAACCAATACCGAAACAAAGGACTTAAGACGATGTCAATAAAAAAAAGCTAAGTTCTTTCGCGAGAAGCGTTTTTACGCACAGACAAAAAACATTAACAAAATATTCGCTAGCGTTCAAATTATTTACATAATTATATTTCTGTCCCTATAATTTGCATAAGGATATCGCTACCCCGCGAGCAACTATCATCAAGTGAACCACTACAGCCATATAAAAACAAAGCCTAAGCGCTAATAAACTGTATCCCTTCTTCATTACACATACGTAAAATTGTCCGATACAATTACCCTTGTGACAATTAATAAGATGACATTACTTACCAATCTCATCTCAACTGGAACGCGCGATAAGCACGGCGAGGCTTGCGGCGTGGATTGAGATCGCAGATATTCAAATGAATGGGCAAAATTTGAAATTTATGGGCAATTCATGCAACTGCCTGCTATCCCGTGTGCATAGGTGCAAACCCTACTTTAAACTGATTGCGTCGGGCGCTGCGCCGGGCCCGCGACCGGCGGTGGGAGGAAAATCAATAAGAGCCTGCCAGGCTTTGAGTACTTGATTACTAAATGTTATGTATCTCATGTATGAGCACTAAGTGATTTATGATTTTCCCAAAATTTTAGATTCAATTTGGTCAAAAAATTCAATTTCTCTAGTATTTTCTTAAGTAACATTAAACGCAATGATAATTCGGCGTATTTGACACTTTTCTTTATTTTGGGTTATTTAATTATTATATAATCCGAAACACTTCGAATTAAGCCATTAGTAATATTATCCTAAAAAAAAAATTATTTTCGCAGTATAATATATTTTGTTTTTTGCATCTCCTACGTAATGCAGGGTAGACAAAGAAAATTTAAATAAAGCCTCTGTTGATGTGGCAAGTTGAGGTGTTAAGTACACCACTTTTTATTTATCTAAACTGGGAAAATGATAATAATTTAAATATATAAGGAATTTTAGGAACAACTAAAAAAAATGTTATGTAGCAGGATTTCAACACGCGCCTATTATAAAACCTTCTTTAGCTAATTAGGTCATACGTTCACATCGAGCTTAGCTTATACGCTTGTTACAGCTTGTTTTTGTCGTTAACATCTCTGTAGGGATTTTTTGCAAATTTTCTCTAAACAAAATTTATTTTAAAGTATAATCATATTTTTATACGTTTTTCATAGGTTTAAATATTTTTGTTATCCTAAGTGTGTAAAGAGCCCTTTATAAAATATAAGAGTAATGTTACAGACATCGCCCAAAGTAAAAAAAAACACTTTATCATTCAGTTCCAACTGCACTAAATGAATCAATAAATATTTTAACTATTTGTAATAATTATTTGTACAGAAATGTGGTAAAAACGCGGAAATGAACAAACGCCATACAAGGAAGCGTAGATCTACAGGCTCCAGTGAAAGTGATATGAAGACTACCACGCCCAAGTAAGTCGCCCACGCAGGATTCGAACCAACGCCTCTAGAAAATTGTCCAAGCACTTGAGCAAACTAAGCTATACGTTCCTATTGAGTTACGTCGACGATTGATTTGGAGAGGCGCGGTTTCAAATCCTACTATGTTTAAATTTATTATACGTTTCGTAATTTTTTCGTGCTTTAAGCTTGTGATTTAACACTTAAAAATAGATATATATTGAATTACTTAAATCGGTAATAAAGTTCAAATATTGCCTTGATTTAATAAAAGAGAAACCCCTCTTTTATTGTCTTGTCGTGTAGACCTCAACGAGCATATTTTTATGATTTATTGAGACAGGGATTCAGCAGGGAATTGAAAATAATTTAAATAGCTATTATCATTCTCCCTTGCGAATTGAACCCATAACTATTGCGTTTACAGTCGAACGCTGCCACTGTGTCACGATGGCCTCGTAATTTATATATCTTAATGCCAGAACTGAATTTTAGTGTCTATGAAGATCCGACCACGAGCGACGAATATGTACCGTGGACGAGTGAAGAATATTTTTCAGATTCAGGAAGTTTCGAAGACTACGACGAGGACTTTCGTGAACCCGTCAACAAAAGCTTAGGTGTTACTGTTTACGCTGATTGTTGGAATTTTAGTCTTAGGTAAATTAGATTTTTTTATATTTTATTAGTTTTCTTTAGATGTTCAGCTCGATGAGTATTTTGGTGGGAAGGGTCATTAAGTCAAAGATGCGTGAAGATAATGCAATTAAAGTTCTTTTGATTGAGATAAAATAAAAAAATAAATAAAACAGATTAAGAAAATTATATATTATTCAACCAAGTCAACATTTGGACACAGTTAAAAAAATCGAAACCCTTTCCATTTCTTTGACTGCCTTATCCTTCTAGAAACATGCTAGAAGGATACGAACATTGAGAAATATATGTGCCCCTCAGCCGGCGGCAGGTGTCGTGCTCGCCGCGGCCGGACGCGCTCAACCCGTGCGAGGACGTGATGGGGTGGGCGTGGCTGCGCGGCTGCGTGTGGCTGGTGGTGGCCGCGGCCGTGGTGGGCAACTGCGCCGTGCTGCTGGTGCTGCTGGCGCACCGCAGCGAGCTGTCCGTGCCGCGCTTCCTCATGTGCCACCTCGCCTTCTCCGACCTCTGCACCGGCCTCTACCTCGCCATGCTGGCCGCAATCGACCTGCGCTCCTATGGGGAATTCTTCAACTACGCCTACGACTGGCAATACGGCGTGGGCTGCAAGATAGCCGGCTTCTTCTCCGTCTTCTCCGGCCAGCTCTCCGTTTTCACGCTCACTATCGTGACGTTAGAGAGATGGTTTGCGATCACGTACGCTATTTATTTGGAGAGGCGTATTTCGATGAGTGCCGCAGCCAAAATAATGGCGGGCGGGTGGATTTTTTCTCTGATGATGGCTAGCTTACCGCTCACAGGTGTTTCGGATTACTCTTCGACTTCGATCTGCTTGCCGGTGGAAAGTGAGAACGTGGGTGACGCCATTTACCAAGGCAGCTTGTTCTTGACCAACGCAGTGGCCTGGGTGACGATAGTGGTGTGTTACGTCCAGATATATCGGTCTCTGGGCGGGGGAGGAGAGAAGTACGGCGGGCGCGGGGCTGCGGTAGCAGCTGAACGGCGGATGGCCAACAAAATGGCGCTCCTCATAGGCACCGATCTCCTTTGCTGGGCGCCCGTCGCTTTCTTCGGCGTGACCGCCCTCGCCGGCGCGCCTCTAGTCGACGTCAGCCACGGCAAGGTCCTTCTCGTATTCTTTTACCCACTAAACGCTTGCGCGAATCCATTTTTGTATGCAATATTAACAAAACAGTACCGTCGAGATCTAATTACTTTAATAAGCAGAACGGGGAAATGTAATTGGTTGATCGAAAGGTACAAGATGGCGGCGACCCCTCCCCCCACCGCGCACACCCACCCCTCCGCCCCGCAGCTGCTTCCCCTCGTCGAATACGCTCCACGTCACACGTAAAGGAAAATGGCGACGCTGATATTTTGTAAATAATAAGTCTAAGTCATCTGATATTATTGTATTGTAATTATAGGATTATTTATTCGAACTGTTTGATTTACCTCAAAATAAATTTAATTTCTTATTTAAGTGTAATTTGTTGTTTTATTTCAAAATATTATAAGTATCTTATTATAATCATTCTTATTGAAGTAATTTAAACAAATTTTTATTATTCAGAAATCGAGATATTCCTTGTTGAGTGGCGGAACTCAACTTGATCGCGAACCGCGCTTGATCTTAGGTACTAGAGCAGAGAAATGAAAATATTTTAAATATAATCATTCATTACTCGTGAAGCGTGGAAATCGAACCCACAACCAATCACGTTTACAGTCAGATGCTGTCCCACTGCGCCACAATGGCCTCTACTATTCTGAGATTATAAGTTAAATTCTGACAGCGTAAAAGTACATACATAAGTACATTACTAAAGTAATATTCATATAATAAAAATATATTTATTTGAATACATTTTTTAATATGCAAACAAATTAATTTTACCTTTAAGGGTTAAAAATAAAATAAAACCAAAGTATATAAAATAAAAAAATGTATATTAAAAACAAAATAAACTAATTCAAAAATATTTGTGCTGCATCATCTAAGCCATTTAATAAATTACTATCAATATACTCTACAACTAATCTATCTCCTTCTAATAAAATTTCATTCTTTAACAATTCACAAACTTCTGTGTCCATTTTTATAGGACTTATGCAATAACCATCTAATTGTCGGAAAAGTTTTAACTTAGTTTCCCCCATTTTATTATTTTCATTCTTAATATTACATGTATCACAAATACTATCCATCGCTCTACCCAAACTCCATTTCGTTGAAATAAATAATGGCACAGTGTCATTTAAATCTGGCTCTAATGAAATAGATCCTAAAGGCTTCATACTATCTATATTTTGCATAATTCTAACTGATTTTGGATCTGTGGTAAAAGGTTTTTTGACAGCAAAATAAACTCTATCTGTTACAGGAATTGACTTAGGTCCTAATGCTTTCTGCTTTATTCTCATTAAGTGAATTTTTGATGCGGTTTTTGCTTTAGCTGATGATTGCAATGCATTTCTTATATTTTCTGTAATCTGTAGGAAGAAATAAAACAAAAAATAATACAGAAAAAACTATAATATAAGGTATATAGTATAAAAAAAGCTTACCTTCTCTTGAAGCAATTTGTTTGCCTCTTGGAACTGGCGTCTAGGTGCTTCAAACTGCTCTACCTTTGCTGCCATTATTTCATCGTCAATTTCCGGGCAAGACCTGTGTAAAAACATATGACTTTTGATAATAATTATGCATATTTATTTAAAATATATATACAAAATTTACATATAAGAATATGAAACTAAGCTTAATAGTAAGGCCCAAACCCAACTATAACAAAAGCAGAGCATATAATGATAATCGCATTGCAAAATTATGTAGATATTTTTACCATACAATTCCTAAAGGCTTACAATTCCTTTACAATAATAATTAATTAATAAATAACTATTATTATATTAAAAATTAACTATTAATTTTCTTTTGCCCAGCCATCTTACAGTACAATGCCGTATACATTTTACCTGACATCTAGCGCTTAGCAGCAAAATATTTCATTATGATAACAAATCATTCAGATGTTTAGGCAAATCAAAGGCTTAATTAATTATGGCACTTATTTATATGCTGGTAGAAATAAAAAAAATGCATAATACTATTTAAATTTTATAATATAATAGCAACTTACGCATGAAACCTGTGTTCGATACAGAAATGCTTATTGCATTTATTACAGAGCATTTCATGTAGGTTCCCCTTCCTACATCCACTGTGGGAACATCTAAATATTTGATCGTCATTTTGTAAATTGACTTCTTTGGGTGTCGGCGCCAGCTTGCAGTCCCCGGACGTAGAGTGCTCATTGAAATGGTTTCGGCAAAAAATCTTCCCGCATTTGCATTGAAGAGGCAGGAAATCCACTTGATTGCAACTTTCCTTTTGACAATGCTCGCCCAATGTAGGAAACTCCATAATTCGAATATAGTAATAATTAATGACGAACTAATATAAATTAAGGAGCGACACCATTATCCGGCAGATTTTCAAGATTCATTTGACGTTACGTTGACTAAAGGTGTGTGTCGTGTGACAAAATCAATAACAGTAAACAGCTGAGATCAATATTGCGAACCGATTTTTTTAATATGGATGCGATCAGATTAAAGAGCTCGATAAAAAATCGTTATTTGTAATATTAAAAAAAAGCAGCTCCACACTCTTTCCCGCATAGCAGGATAATATACCAAAGGGAATCTAGTGCCTAGACACTCCATTCTCCACGTTATGCCTGAATTTGAGACACTACATTGTACAATGTGAGCCGTGACATTGGCGAAGTGACTTGTGCTCTACTGGCGCGTTCGTAACGCCATAATGAAAGAACTAAATAGTGTTGAGTGGCGGGAACTAAACGCCATATTTGTTCTTACAAAGCGGAGATATGAAAATAATTTAATTATAATCACTCGCTCGAGCCATCCAATCCACAACCTAAAAACGTTTCACTTAGACACTGTTCCAATGCGATACAATATTTTGTATACTATAAAATATACACTCATATTAATAAAATATAAATTGTATATTTTAAAATACTATATTGATATAAAGATTTAACTGGTAGAGCCTGAAAATTATATTTCAGAAAAGATAGACACTGAAGCTCAGAAACTGAAAAATTTGAAGACAGCAGCTAACAAAAATAAGTTGTAATAAGCGTGTAAGAATTTCGACGGATGTAAAACATGGCTTAGCGGTCAGAGCGCTTGGACATTGTCCAAGAGGTGCGGAATTCAATCCTGCTGCATTCAAATTTAAATATTAAATAAAATAATTTTATTTTTTCTAACACTACTAACACATTGTATTATGAAAAAAAGAGAGAATATTTTATAAATAAAGTAATTAAATAAATAAGTTACTTTATTTATAAAATATTCTCTCTCTATATAGTCGCAAAACTCGATTAGAATTAAGTAGGTTATAATTTTCGAAGTGGGCGTTTTGGTAAAAGTATTTGAATTTATAACCGACGAAAAAAAGGAGAGGTTCTCAATTCGACACGCATATTTATAGTTTTTATTAGACCACGCGTAATATTTTATGCGAGTTGACTAATTTTTTTAATGGATAAACAGATACTCCAAAGTTGGTCCCATAATTTTTTCTAATAAGAATTGTAACCCTAAAGGTAGAAAAATAAGTGATGATTGCGTATTCACTTGGTTTAATTTTTGTTCAAAAGTATCTTAAAGAAAAGAAATATAATCCCAGATATAATAATAAATAAAGAAAACAATTACCATTAAATGAAAAATAAAATAAAATTTCGAGTTGAAGCGTAAAGATTTATTGCAAAATGATAAAATAAATAATGAGAGGTAAAATTTTAATCACAAATAAATGTTAATAAATATATGTATATATATATTTATTTACTATATATAATATATTTTCTTAACCCTTAAATAGACAAATGTATTAAAACATGCATTTTTTTATAAAAAACACTTCAATGTTTGAAAGATTTTATTGTAGGTAACAGAAAACCATTACTTTTCAATGTATTTTAGATAATTCTATCTATGATAAAACGGAATTTAAGAGCTACAACACTGCAAGTTTTTAAATATTATGAATTCATACCAAACTTCGACGCCCAACTTTAATTAATATTAATATTAAAAATGAATCAAAATGTACAAAAAAATGCAACTTTATATACAATCAAGTGAGTTAACAGTACAGCACTTCTAAAGTATATTTCATTATATAATTAAATAAATATTCTTTAACTAAAAATTACACGCTTAATTAATTCTAATTGTTATAAATTTTATTTTTACAACACTTCAAATATAAGAAATAAAAGATGAAGTTATGTTCAACAAATCCTATATAAATCGAGATGTCAAACTTTTATTGTTATGAAGACGTTGGCATTGAAGTTGACGACAACATTTTTGGATTTTCACGGTTCTATTTACAAATCCATCGCGGCGCAGTGGGACAGCGTCTGAATGTAAACGCTATTGGTTGTGGGTTCTATTCCCACTCGCTACTTAATTTCGGAATCCGGCCGGTTAGAAGATAAATGTGTGTCTTGACACTAGGTTCTGAGGGTTAGAGCGTGAAGCTGGTAAATGTTTAGACGAAGATTAAAATAAATTATTAAGCACATTTTTTGGAATTTCGTCAAAAAAAAATTTTAAAACACTTGGTGACAATTTAATTAATTTCATATTATATTATAACAATATTTTACAGTTTAAGTCGTTTAACATGCCTTTTAAACTAAAGTCGCCATAACGTTAAAGTCAAATTCGAATTTTGTGACATAGATGAACTACGCATGTTCCAATATGAACCTAATAAACCTAACCGACCAAATGACAAATTAAACACAAAAACACTATCAATTAATTAGATTAGAAATCGATTAGTGTTTACGAATCAATTGAACGAATAACGAATAAATATGTATTATAAAAAAAAATCGATATTTCCCTAAAAATTACCTATTATTAAGAAGAAAATTCACACCATCTAATAAACTAAATTAATTTTAAAGTTTCTATAGCCGCTTGTAATCTTTCTATTTCTCCTTGGGACTGCGACATCTTCTCAGTATTAAGTTTCTGTACTTCCACTGGAACTTTAGTTTGATAGTCATCCGCTGCAATGGCTTGTTGTAACTTGCTGATAGTTTGAGAAAGATTTTCTTTTTTCTTTTCTAGTTTTCCAATTTCCTTCTGTGGGTCGATGAGGCCCTGTAATAGTATTGAAGGGTTAACTAAATATCTTCTTTATATTATTTCAGTTTCACGCTATTTCCCACAATAGATTTAAATGATGATTGGATTTAAATATAATCATTCTCCCTAGTGGGAATCGAACCCACAACCAATGATGATAATGAATGAATGAATGAATGATACTAATGTATATCTGGTAAAGAGATATAGCAAAAATATAAAGATAGAAAAAGAGGTCAAGAGGATAATTTTTTACATTTACATACACATATAATTTAAAAACCTGTTCTTAATATATTCTAGTCTAGTAGTCAGTAGTAATTTTTTTTATTTGAAACACATTGTTCAGACAAACCTGGGATATAAATTTACATAATCATATAAATTTAACAAGCATAACAGTGCAGTCTTAATCCATTTTTAGATTAAGACATTACAAACAAAAATATTAGAATTATTTAAAATATGATTTGTAGAAATTGAGGATGTTTAAACTAAGTCAGCCAATATTTTACAAACCAAACTGTAATATTACAAATACAAATACAATACAAATTTACTGTAATATTAGTACAGAATATATTATTCTACAAAGTATTTCTACTGTCTTTATGACAGTATATAATAAAACAAAAAACTTACCTTCAAAACCAAATGCACCACAATTTTATCAGATACAGTCAATATAGAACAGCCTATAGGTGCTTCCTCCTCACTTAGCTCACTGTTCCCCAGGGATTGAAGCTTGAGGAACAGCTCCCGGATCTCTTGTACATCATCAGCTAGAGACAAGTGGACTATAGTCTTCTGCTTGTTAGTTAAATTATATTCAGATCTTGTAGAACGGATGAGGTGGATAATTTTGAGGGTAGTTTCCACATTGGCTTCGAGCTGCTCTGAACGCCAGGGGGTGTCTGATTCCTGAAATATTATTATTTTAATATGTATATGTGGGATTTATTATTTTGTAAAGTGAATTAAAATTTATATCAAATAGCTGGAGTGAAAAGCGTATCCAAATTAATTCTAAAAATTACTATTTATATATAGTTTTAATTCTTAGAAGTATGATAATTATATTAATTAATAATATTATATCATATTATATTTTACAAAAAATAAAACAGAGAAATAAAAATTCAAATCAAAACAAGGGAAATGTCTAAAAAGAACTTAAGTCTAAACGTAATTTAACTAAATTCTCAACTAAACTAAAATAAATTCTCAACTGAAGTAAACTAAACTTAAAACTCACAGTAGGATAATCAGCCACGCATATTGACACACATTTATCTTCTCTCGGCAGACGCTGGAACAACTCCTCGGTGAGGTACGGCATGAAAGGGCTGAGCAACTTCAGCCCATACTCCAGTGTGGTGTACAGTGTCCTCCGGGCTGCTGACTTCTGGTCTTCAGAACCTTGCGCGAACACTGGTTTAAGGTATTCCTGGAAAAGGGGTAGGCTTTTTCATATTATTATTATGTTGCAACATATATATATATAAATGTTTGTAAAGGTAGCTGTTTCAAATCTTTTTGTTGCTTTTGTCTGGAGTGTCGAAACGCATGTGTTTTTTGCAATTATTAGCGAACTGCGACGTAATCGTAACTGGTTGTATACTTTCATCGGATGGCAGGAGGCCGTCCTTTGTTTAAATCTACAACTTATACTTAATGAAAATGGATAACAATCGCAATGAAGGATCAGCTAATATGAATAGTAGTAATTTAAAAGAAGATATTACACAGTTAGTAGACCTTACACAAATGTTTGAAGAAGAAGTGACAATGGGAAGTAAGCGGCCACCTAAAAGCATGCGAGGGAACGATGACTAATGGAATTCAGCTCAGAGAAAAAAAGTTATTAACAATAGAGAGAGAAACCACTGAATTATGTATTACAAGCAAACAATTATTGCCCAAACAGTTTGCACTTGTAGAACTATTTAAAAAAAAAATTGTGAACATAACCAGAGTTAAACATGTGAATCCATACAAAATTATTGTAGAATTGAATAATCCTGATAGCGCGGAATAATTAGTTAACTGTGCTTATTTTAAGGACCTGGGGTGGAAATTTCATGGCACTTTCAGAGTAGAATAATCATACGGTGTTATTAAAAATAGGGAGCTACATATTTCTAAAGAAGAACTTCTTAAAAACATATCAAGTGCTATTAATATCGTGAATTTAAGTTGGCTGAAAAGGAGATATAAAGAAGGAAGTGGTTGGATTGAAAGTGAGACGTGGAGAATAGGATTTGAAGGACCATCTTTGCCATCGTACGTCCTTTTTTACGATATGAGAGTAGAACCGTTTGTTTTTCAAGTTACTCAGTGTTCGAAGTGATGGAGGTATGGACACGCTCTTAAATTGTGCCCATCTAAATTCATATGTCCAAAATGCCAAGGTAAACATGAAAATTGTGAGTCATCTTCATTTCGATGTTTCAATTGTTCACAGAATCACATGGCCTTACATAGAACTTGTTCAGTCTATATGAGAGAAAAAAAGTTACGTGATATAACGAGCGAATTTAATGTTTCCCATAGGAAAGCCTTGGATATGTACGTTTCCCCTCTTTCACTGTCTCTAATTTGTATTTTGTTTAAAGTATTGCGGAATCGGATATTACAAGACAAATTTTATATGATATTATACATGAGTCTCCTATTCTTCATAAAAAAGCCTTATGCTCAAGCGACATTACAATCAACAGTGGCTCAAAATACTGTTTCCTGCCCAGTAGGCTCCAAAAGTTCTTTAGAGCATCCTTAAGAAAAAGAAGGTAATCCAAATGGGAAGAGAGTGCAGAAGACTCCTACCACACTTGAGGAAGGGGTAAACAATCACGACATGGATACTTGTGAGGAAAATTGCGAAGAGGTTACTGACAATAAGTGTAGCAATGAAGATGGTCATCGCAAAAATAACTCACTCAAATCGTTAATTGATAAACTCAAACATTATTATTTTTATGAACAAAAATGTAAAATTTAAAATTATATCTTTGGTTCGAGTAAGTATTGAATGGGTGGCATCTTGGATATTTTGTAATATTTCAGAAGACTTATCTTTTATAGGAAAAACGTAACGTAACGTAACTGATAGTGTTACAATTAATGTGTTACAGTGGAATTCCCAGAGCATAGTACCTAAGAAATTCAACTTTGATTAAATATTGTTCGTAGAGAAAATACATATTGCTGTTCTCAGTGAGATATGGTTAAGTAAAGAATGTTCATTAAGGGTTACAATATTTTCCGTCACGATAGGTGAAATTCATATGAGAGGTTGCTATTTTGACACAAAGATAAATCAAAACTCAAACTTGCCCTACTAAAATATCTAACTCTGGTATTCAAACTTCACAAAGTGATTGAGACTCGTTATTTTCGATAGCCCACTCAAAAACCATAATATTAGGATATTTTAATGGTCATCATTCTAATTGGTCCAACAAATAAAACCTTAGACCTGCATCTTTATAAGGAAATGATACAACTTTCACTTCTTGTCGTGGCAATCAAAATTTGGACATTCCAATGACAACACATTAATTCAAAACAAAAATTCAATTGTCAAAGTGTGTGAACAACACTTTAAAGTGTTAAAAGACAACACATTATTTTGCATAGCATAAACCTGCCATCCTTGCCTTGAACAATCACGAGTACTACTTATATTATACTTATAATTATTTAATATATTTTTAATTATAATAACTTACCAAATAAACATCGCAAAGGTCATACAACCAAAGGTTGTAGCAATGCGTGGTGGCTGAAGGAAAGTCGTATTGTTGGAAACCATTATTAACTTTCTGTACGGCGAGGGCTAACTTTGATAGCATCCAGCGGTCCATCGACGAGAGACCGGAGGGTAGGCACGGAGAGTGGACCTGCCGAGGGAGAGAGTATATATATAAAAAAAGCTAGAAAAGTTAGCATTTCTGTCGAGTGATTTTTACAAATCTTCGCATCCAAAGATTATTTCTATGAACAATCATTTAACAAGTGAGAATGCTATTTATTAAACATTTTGTTACAAAGTGATATTTGGACACATTTGAGTGATTTAAAAAAAAATTTTGCAAGACATTTAAAAATTATACGGAAAATCTGGCAACAAAAATGAGTTCTACCAAGAGTATGAGATTTACGACGTAGCAGACCGCTTGGACGGTTTTCTGAGTAAGATTCGAATCCTGCTACGTTTAAATATTTATATGTTTTTTTTAATATTTTTCCTTTCGCAAGTGCGTCAATAACGCTTTAAAAATATAAAACTGTTTATATTTATATATATATTAATTTCTTTGTCTGTCTAAAAAATTAAACCCGGCGTTAAGCGTTACAATATACCTTCAAAACGATTATCTGTCTATTTAACAATATGCTGGGGTTATGTGTAGAATAAATAAAAAAAAAAGATCTTCACACTTTATCACGCACAGTAGGGTTGTCATAGAGAACCCTAGTGTCAAGACACTCCGTTTTCCACACTAGCGTGATAAAACAATAAATTAAATATAACCATTCAAGAGGGGATCAAACCCACATCGTTTCCAGTTAGACAGCACACTGCGCCACTATAGTGAATGATAAAACTCACCTCGTACACAGTATCTTTGGGGAAATACATGAGAGCGAATTTAGTGGCATTCCATAGTTTATTGCAGAAGAAGCGGTAGCCTTGCACTCGTTGGATGTCCAGGTTCAAATCCCGGCCTTGGGTCATGGCGCAGAGGGCAAACCTAAAATTCACACACTTAAATATGAACAATACTTTAAAGAAAATGTATAAATATTTATGAATATGTTAAAAATAAGAAACCACCGCGGAGCAGTGGGACGGCGTCTGACTGTATACACGATTGGTTGTGGGTTCGATTCCCACTCAGTTTGGTTTCCACTCGGTGAAATACTCATAGTTTATTTATTTTTATTTCTTCGCTCTGGTGCAAGCGCAAAGCGCACGGCGTTGAGTTTCCCTACTCAACACGCAATGTCTTGAATTCGGGTGGAAAGTGGAGAACGGAGTGTCTTGGCACTAGTTTCTCTCTGACTACCCTGCTATACGGGAAAAGCTTTACAGCTAGAAGAAATTCACTGAAATATCCCTTAGAGCAAAAACAATAACGAAATAATCATAATTTATATTATTATATATTTTTTTAATTGATTCTATTTTTCCATTCCCAATACTAACCTTAAAGCATCCGTCCCGCATTCAGGTATACCATTAGGGTAGTCCTGTTGCTGTCCTTGCTTTGCCTTCTCTATTTCGCGTGGATCCAAGTTCGAATCCACGAGTTGGGCGTGAAGCTCCTCTAAAGTAATTCCTCGTACTACATCCACCGGATCGATCACATTGCCTAAAGATTTAGACATTTTGCGCCCATGGGCGTCTCTTACCATTGGATGGAGATAAATTTCTCTGTAAATGAAACAGAAAGTCATTATATTTGAAGCCATGTGGTGGCTTCTGACTACAGATGGGGATGGTTGAGGGTTCGATTCCCATTACGGGGCATGATTATATTTCAATCATTTTCATTTCTACGTTCTGGTGAAGACAAAGCGCGGCGTTGAGTCCCGCCACTCAACACGTAATGTCTCGAATTCAGGCGGGAAGTGGAGAACTGAGTGTCTTGACACTAGGTTCTATACGGCAAACAGTTCTTTATGATTGCTATACAGCAAAAACCGTGAAGCTGTTATAATATTTGACATACTTAAACTTTTTATTTAGAAGAAGTGCAGAAAGCCAATATTATAATATAATAGAAGATTAAAAAAATAATTTAATTTAATTAATAAATATTGCATACACAACCATAACATTGACATATACATTTGTAAAAAGCGATACCAATGTTACGTGTATATTACGCCTCGCTCGATGATTACTATTTAGATAAAACTAATTATCAAATTAAGAAATCGTATCGGATCGCTTATGAAAACATCAATTAAAAGAAAAACCCAAAAAAAATATATATTATAGAAAACTAACTTGAAAGGTAGTTTGCCCAAAAGACGTTGTCCGAAGAACACCATCCTCGCCACCCAAAAGAACAAAATGTCGTGACCGGTTTCTAGTAAAGTACCTGGATAAAATGCCTGGAACCAAAATGATAAAGATAGAGGTAGACACAAAAACCTCCGAGTGGGAATCTAACATACAATGAATCGCGATTGCAATCAAACGCTGTTCCACTGAGTGATAACTGATGTTTTGTAGTCATTTTGTGTAGAAACTTGTCAAATCGTATGAATTTGATGATAATGATAACGTACATGTTAGCCTTAATGAAACTTTGGCACTTTGACATAACTTAAATGAGAAAAATATGAATAATTAATATGGAATCATTTTGTTTATAATCAAATAATACTTCAAATATTAAATAAAATAATATTAAATATTTTCAAATTTACAAGCAACAAACTCACACGAAAGTGGACAATCGACGGTTTTTTGGGCGAAAATAAAACCGCGGCCTTCGGTCGTCGCCACAAAAAATAACCCACCCACCTGTAAATCATCAGTATTATCCGGCCATCCAAACACGGAGAACGGGAAGAGGCCTGACGAGAACCAAGTATCCAACACGTCCTCGTCTCTCTTTAATTTTATTTCCTCTATCGCAACACCAAGCTTTGACGCTGCTTTGATCAGCGCCTCCTCTTCTGAATGAGCTGACACCCAATTTTCATTTTGATTCTGGTAAATTGTATTGAAAATTTGTTATATGTACTAACAGTCCCGTTGAGGCGTAAAACAGGCGTTGCTATAGCAACGCCTATGTTATTGGTATACAAAAGTGTATTGCAAACACATGGTAGTGAGTAATATTTATTTTATTACTTTCCAATGAATCTGCATTTCTATTCTATATAAACTTTACCAATTACATAATCTTTCTTACATACGTGAAAACGTATAAAAATTTGAACGCAGCGGGATTTGAACCCGCGCCTCTTGATAACCGTTCAATCGCTCTGACCGCTAAGCCATGCCATGCCATGTGTTTTTTCTAAATATGTATATTTTAATTTGTGTGGATGAATTTCAAAGTGTGTGAATGACACTTTATAAAAATGTTAAAAGTCTTTATGATTATTGTTCGAAAATGGAGTAATATTTAGTTTTATTACAAAATATGAATGTTTTTTATATGTACTTATGATAATTTACATTGTGTAAATGTTAATTAAAATTAATTAAGAGATTTCAAATTCTAATATAATTTTTAGTAAATTCACTTGATAAACATAAATAAATACATCTATTCTACAAAAAAACTTAAGACAAATGAGCATATGGTAGTTATGTGCTTAAAATATTAAATTATAATAAAGTCAACATTATGGAGAAGATACTGTGATAAGGTTAGAAAAAGTTACAGTGTTGAGTTCCGCTAATAAATAAAATTTTTTTTTTGTTGTACATATTTTGAGAAATTTTACCAGACTAATTTTTATATAGAGACAAAAAGGACTTTAACATTGTATGGATTTAACTTGCATCGGAACAGTGCCTGGGACTCGTGAACCAAGTGTAGGCTTTAAGAGCCCCTTCTCTCTACCTAAAAAAATTTAAAACGATCTTCAAATAAATTAATTATATATAGTATATATAAGCGATTACAATGTAAAAAAGTAACCAAATTAAAGTTTCCTTATCTACGTGGGTTAAAAAAAATTTAACTCGCAAACAAATAAAACACAAAGCACTCTATAGGTGCAGTGGTGCATTGGAACGGTGCATGCAAGAAAACATTCACGTACAGGTATGTGGGTTCGAATCTTGCGCGTGGCCTTCTTGCGTCCGGAGCGCGTGCGTCGCCGCCACGGCTTTATCAAAACTGTTACTTCCTTGCAGCGTGAAATTTTTAACACTTTTTATTTACATAGAAACGCACTATTAAGTTACGTTGGTACTTTTTATATACTTTAATTATATTTTTAAAATGTTTAATTTACAGAACAAAAATTGTTTGTTTAATTCAAAATTAATAAATAATTAGAATGTTTATTTAATAACTCGACGTCTATCTAAATTTAAGTATCAATATCAATATCAGTAACAAATTCTTTAAAAATTCGTATTATAACAAAACTTTAGCCAAAATGGATATTCAAACACTACAGTATACAGTGGCGAGCAACCTTTTTTAGCAACGGACCTACCAAAATCACACTTCATAATAGTATTTAAAATTATATTCATATTATAAACATAAGATAAGATTAAAAAACACGAAATGTGAAAACAAAATAAGATAAACACAAAAATTAAGAAAATAACAAAAACGCAATCACATCGTATGTTGCAACAAGTCGCATTAATTTGATAAAACTAAATATATTAGCGGGAGAATATCTGTAATATAAATTATCAAGCAGGCCGTGGGTTGCTCACCCCTGCTTTAGAATAAAATCTATCGCCAGGTCCATCGTATAGCAGTAGGACAGCAGTTGTTACAGCCAACCGCTGTCCTACACGATGATTGTGAGTTCGATGCCCACTCAAGGGAATAATTATATTTAAGTTCTTGATTCACTTGATTCACAATGTTTTGATCTTGGAAAACAGAGTGTCTTGACACAGGTTATCTTAGCCTTCTTTGCTATGTATAAAGGGTAACACTAAAAAAAATATATATTTTTACCACAGAAGCGGGAGACACGACTCTATAGGCAGGTATCCGGTGTCCCCACCACAGCTGTCGGGAGATGCACCAGTCGCGGATGCCCTCCATCCAGTGGTACCAGACCTTCTCGTGGACATCCGGTATTATCTTCAACTCACCACTCTTAACTGCCTTTATGGCTTCAGCTGCCATGTTGTCGCAGCGGATATACCTTTGAAATATTATTAATACTAAATTAAACACAAATTAGTGGTACAACACCCTGTTTTCCAATATAGCGGCGGAACTCAACGCCACGTTTCGCGTTACAAGAGCGAGAAAATAACCTTCCTGCCACCATTGCAGTACATTGTGCAGTACATTTTGTTTCTCTACACTACTACAGATATAGCTGAATGGCAGTCCTCACATTTTATATAACATTTCTTCTCTCCAATGAAATACTGTAACTGAGTAAACTCAGGAAATGTTTTAATAACAAAGATATAAAGTACATATCATAATACAGAAACCAAAACCAAAAAAGTCTCGAACGAAATATGTCCATGGCACTTACAATCAATGTAAAAAGAAGTCAGACGCTGTCTGTCACACTGCGTCACGGCGGCCACGATGTCACAATTTTTTTGTCTTTTTTTTTTATTGTGGTACCTAGAAGATACTTATTCCTATTCCTCTGTATTAGTGAATTAAAAGTTATTCTCACCATTGCGGTTTAAGCATAGGTTCGACCACGTCCTTGGATCTGCTGCAAAGTGGCACCACCATAGCGTGGTCCTTTGTTTCTTTATATAACTTCACGTGTTCCAGGGTCTTGATGATTTCACGACGAACGTCGAAACGTTTTTTACCCTAAAAAAAATACAAATCATAAAACAGGGCAATTGGTTTGTTTCACATGTCATTTAAGGATTTGTGGATTCGAGTCCTTATATTGTCATTTTTTATTTATACAATATTATTCATTTATATTTTTTCTTTATATTTTTCTTTTTTAATTTACATTCAAAAGTGTTATCTATATTATATATATATATATGTGACAATATGGTTGGTTTGTAGCTTAATACTATTATTTTTTTTATTAACTGCATATATTTTTTTTAAATAGTCAGAACAAAAAAAGAAGCCACAGACAACCAATAAAAGAAGTTAAAAAACCAAAAAAAAAATACTTACAGCAAAAGCTCCACAGTTATCCAGCATTTTGCCTTCGTCATCGAAAATCGTAATAAACTGTAAGTTATGACGTTTGCCTATTTCATAATCGTTGGGGTCGTGGGCGGGAGTTATTTTTACGGCACCTTCGAAACAATTATAACATTAATTATTTGAAAAATGGCGGCATGACAGTGCTGTGCTGTTTGACTGTACTTTAATATATTTATTTTATATTAAGCCATTATATGTATAAAGTCAAAAAATAAAATGTGAATTGCAATACTATTGCGTAATTTCTACTATTTTGCACACAATAAAAATATATCGTTATATTAAAGTAAGACTTAAATGGAACGTGATGGCTGTGGGTTCGGTTCCCACTCCGGGGAATGAAAGAAAAATATTTTAATTAACCGCCCTGGTAAAGCGAACACTAGGTTCTCTCCCCAATGCGAGAAGTAATATTTGAAACTAACCTGTACCAAAATTCATGTCAACATATTCATCCGCGATTACCGGAAGTTTCCGCATTACGAACGGATGTAGTAGATTCTTTCCAATAAGATGCTTGTATCTGACAACAATTATTAAATCTCAGTACCCTATATACTACTCTCACTTCACACCTATTATATATGTATATATATTACACATCACAAATATCCATAAATGTAAAAACGGATTATGTGAGGTAGTTTTAAACAATTATAACCTTTTTTTAAAGTGTTATTTACACACTTAGAATAATCAAAATTTTTAAACGTTTTCTAAAAATGCATTCAACAGAAACCTAAAAACCAATCAATTTAAAAATCATATTTAATAAATAGCATTCTCTCTTGCCAAACAATTCTTCATTGAAACAATCTTTGAGAACCATACATTTGTAAATGCAAAGTGTATAAGAATTTCGACGGAGCCGGACAGAGCGTGTGAACGGTTTCCAAGATGCATGCGTTCAATTATTTACGTTTTCTATGAATATATTTCAGTAAAAAAAATAAATACACACATACACATTCAGGATTATAAAAAAGTTTTTATATCCATATTCACTATTAATAATAAAACACGTACTTTCCTATATATATTAAAAAAAATTTTTTTTATTAGGTGGTGCAACTCAACGCCGCGCTTTGTCTTGTCACCAGACGGAGAAATTAAAAAAATATACAGAATCATTCCTCGTCGTCATTCGATTGGGAATCGAACTGTTGCGAACAGAAATAAAACCTTAAACTTACCGCGGATCATTAGGATGTACGGCCACAGCAACGTCACCCAGCATCGTCTCCACTCTGGTGGTGGCCACTACGATCTCTTCATCCGAATCTTCCAATCTGTAGGCGAAGTGCACCAGGACTCCAAATTCCACCTAAAAAAAAGGAAATTTTCTTTTAGAAAATAAGCTTGCCTGTATAGTCCCATTTTAACATTAGAGACATTGCGTGTTGAGTGGCGAAACTCAACCTCGCACTTGGTACTTGGTACTTGGTACCAGAGCCAAGAAATGAAAATGTTTTGTTAATATAATCACTCCCCCGTGTGGGATTCGAACCAAATGCCATTTTACTGCGCCAAATAGACTTCAAGTTGTTATTATATCTTATTATGGCATCTTTAAATATTTACTATAAAATACAAAAAAAGTGGTACAGCTTTAAAAAAAAGTTCCAGTTCCTTTTTTCTTGAAATTAATAATTAAAAAAAAACAAAAACAACGATAATTTAAAACAAAAAACCTACCTTACTATCATACCCAGGTATAGACAACAAAGTCCTGCCAGCCAGATCGACTTTATCAACTTCTATATCAGAAATAGCACTTTTCAACGCACAAGACCAGTTCACGAGTCGATTAGCCCTATATATGTCTCCAGCATCGTGTAGTCTGATGAAAGCTTCATTGACAGCTTTGCACATGCTGGGATCCATTGTGAATCGAACTCGCGACCAGTCGAGGGACGACCCTAGTGAGCGTAGCTGTTCGTAGATACGTCCACCTTTTCTGAGTAAAATATGAAATTAAATTTAGGAATCTTTTCTAAATACATGTAAAAAATTGGAGTGTATGTTTGTAATATTAAAATTGCTAAATGAATATGTATACATGGTACATACACCAAAATAAAACAAATGAAAAATTTGGTCTGTCTATTCCGGCTAATAATGGCTGGGCCAATTTTGACGGGACTTTCACTAGCAGATAATTGACATATTTTTTTTATTTTTTTTATTGGGAAGCAAATATTAAATCATACATAAACAAAATATACGTTGACAACTACTTAAGTTACAAATACATACAACTGCAGCACATCGCCATCGCCCACTTATTTGAGTTACACATTGCTACTCCAATTGTAATGCCAAAAGCTATAACATTGTCAAAGAAACTTTAATAATTTTCTTATATAGGAAGTTTAACATATAAAAAACAAAATAAATAACAATCTATTACGGGTTGCTCATGTTTTTATATGAAAATAGTGTGTTTACCCGTGTGCGAACGCGTTTGTGTGCGTATGTGTTTATATGTATGTGTGTATGTCGTCCAGGTTATTCAAGAACGTTTAAGATGTTTTCAGTCTCATTATAAGACAGACTTAAAAGCTATGTCAAACATTTCCATTTGTATTTTAATCGGGTGAAAGGATGAATTTATAGTATTTTATATACTTTGTTATAAAGACTGTATAGCCTTTATAATCTATATGTATATATAGATGTAATAAGGAGTAACTTAGGGTACTTTTGTTTTGGGATGCCACGCGGACGAAGATGCGGGCACAGCTAGTTTAGTAATGAACATATACATTGTTGTAGATGATATGTCGCATTTTATGCATTTTCGCAGTTTTATGCATAAGTGCGTATAAATTTTAAATAAGTCAAGAAACTCATATTGTTTTTGCATTTTTGTAAGCGAACCAGCGCCTCTTGAAAACCGTCCAAGCGCTCTGACCGATAAGCCATTAGTTCAACTTTCGTAAGTAATAATACAACTTTACATCTGGAGCTTAAAACAATCCGATCCGATCCAGCAGCTGTAAAAAGTTTGTCAACGCCGAGCAAATATCGCTCTAACAACAGTGTTGTAAAGGAATTGAAACAAATTTATTAACAAGAAGAATGTATACCAGAGATGCCAACAATATGGTAATTGAAAACTTCACTGTATTGTGTATACTGTTGTGAAATGTGCCCAGGCTCATAAAACTCCAGGCATTGCGTGAACTCTGTGAAGAGCAACACACAGGAAACTACTACTAAAGGATGTAGTGTCTATAGAGATATTCTTGTGAAGCGAAAACTAAAGTTAAGCAAATTGGAAGAATTCTCCAAAAAAATATACCCAACTCCTCCTCCTCCTCTGACGTAGAGCACAACTTACCCACCAAAAATTTAAAATTCTTCATAAAACACAGCCGAGATCCTACAGTAAAACCTACTTACTCCGACGTGCTTAAGAATGTCGATAATGAAGACCCTTCACCAACAACACCTATGACATTAGAACAGCTACTTAACAATCAAGCTCAACAATTTGATTCTCCTACAACAGATGAGTACTCTTATGAGTATTATGGCTACACTCTTGATAAGTTAAAACAATGAGGATTGCCACCTGGAATATAAAAGGACTAGCTCCAAATAAGTCTGGACCAAAACTCTTCATTAATAATTATTATCTTGATGCAGTCCAGATCTCAGAGGCACTTCAGTAAGTGTTATTTGCGTATTAGTAAAATTATATCGTTTACTTGAACTATTTGTCAATAAAAGTTTATTATAAAGAAAATATCTAAAATATATAATTATACAAAAAACTAATTATGTTACTAGAATACCAAATAATTTTATTTCAAATTTATATACGTAACGTAATAAGTAATAAAGTCCATAATTGTCAAGAGAACTAATTCAACATCGACAATACGACAGTTTTCGCCGAGCGTGTACCGCGACTGCGTCGCGTACCGCAGCGCGCGTCGCTGCGCCTAAGCTAAACGCTGGATTCTAATGAAGTATTATCATAAATATTTATTTTTATCTAATATAGTCTCATGGTCTGTACTTATTGGCTGTACAATGAAAAGCATGGTTACTATAAAGATTACAAAACCGTTATCACTCATTACCTGGACGGCACTGGCTGTGATGGTACTGCAATCATAATTAGGAAGTATATTAAACATCATCCACAGCCTAAATACAAAACTCACCACATTCAACCAACCACTGTATCTGTCGAAGACAAATTCGGTCAGTTTAATGTTGGCTATCTACTGTCCAGCAAGGCATACAACTGACAGCAGAACCTCCGCTGAGTACTTTTACAAAATATAGGCCCACCGATCCACAAAATAAACCAGACCTACTATATTTTTTCGTTACTAAGGGACTTGGAAGACATTACATAAAGGCAGAATCATGTCATGATAGTAGCTCAGATCACACTCCAGTTCTACTTACTATTAGCACTGAATGTCTGTCTGATGGGATTACATTGATAAACACCTAAACTAAAAAGGTCCCTAAAGACACCAGAAGAAATAGACATAAAATACCTAATTAAAACCGACTACTGATGGACTGGAAAGAGAAAGCCGAAAAATTCGCTAAACACCTAGCTGAGGTATTGAAGCCAAACGATGATGTCTGTGAAGAGACTGAGAAAGAGGTTGAGCACACTTTAAGCTAAGACCTCGAACTATCTCTTCCACCCAAAACGATGAGTTTTGACCTGATAACCAAAAAAATATTGGAAGAACTACCAAAGAAAGCCGTAATTTGAATACCCTCTTCAATTAATTTTGAAGGTAGAATACTTCCCACAGCTATGGAAAGTATCCATTATAATGACGGTTTACAAAGCAGGTAAACGACCACAAGCTGCATCCTCCTACAGACCAATTAGCCCCTGCCAATAATTTGTAAACTATTTGAAAAACTTATTTTAGTTTCTAGAGAACAACTCCAATACTCACTGAAAATGAGGTCGTTCCAAACCACCAATTTGGATTCAGCCACTATCACTCTACCATAGAACTAGTACACAGAGTATGTGAGGTAATTAGAAATTTCTTTGAAAACAAGGAACATTGCTCGGCGGTCTTCCTTGATATCCAACAAGCGTTCGACAAAGTCTGGCACAAGGAACTCCTCTGCAAACTGAAAAAAACCACTTCCACGTTTCCTTCTACGCTACCTTCTGTTGATAGAATCATACCTATCAGACCGCATATTCTAAGTCAAGGAGTATGGGGAATTATCTGATTTTCATGACAGAAAAACAACGATATGTGGGCCCGGTACTATACATATTGTACATATCTGACCTTCCTGAGACAAATAACGTAACTACCGCTACATTTACGAAACCGCTGTCCTTGCAAATAAGAACCCTGAATTAGCATCTGCAACACTCGAAAAGGCGCTTGACAAAGTAAGTGACTGGCTCCAAAAGTGGAAAATCAAAGCAAGTTCTGCCAAGTCTGCACATATAACTTTCACCCTAAGATAGGCAAAAAATTATAGCTACACCAAATCCGCTCATAATCTTTGACTTCGCACATTGCAAATCATGTACCAATTAAAAAAAGGCTTTTTTTATGTATCTGTAAACATGCAACCGATTTGTAAAGTATTGTACAACAGTTATGCTATTATATTTTTGTAATAAAAAATACGCTGTATAAGACTCACTCATTTTTCCACTCCCAAACTCTCTTAATAAACTCATCTCGGCCAAGCTCATGACGGGTTTTCTTTTCTTCTCTCCACAGTTTTTTTTCTACTACCACTTGAGTAGCAATACCTGCGTGATCACAGCCCGGGTTCCAGATTGTAGTTTTGCCACACATTCTATAATATACATTTACATAAATAAGTAAATCAAGACTCTTTACTAACTTAACTTAAATGAGGCAATGTGTGATTGCAAATCTGATGGTTGTGGGTTCAATCCCCACGGGTGGGAATGGTTATGTTAAAATTATTTTCATTTTCCCACTTCAATAAGACAAAGTACTGTGTTTTTAGTTCTACTAGATGTTAAGTTCTTCCTGCCTTCTCTGGTATACAGAAAAGAGTATGAAGCTTTTGTTTATTAGTTATAGTGTTCATAATTTATAACTTAGATATGTAGTTAGAATAAAAATATATATCAATGAAATTATAACATACTTTATTGATATACAATATAGTGTCTGTTTGTATATGCGATAGTTGTGGGTTTGATTCTTACTCAGGAACAAATATTATATTTACATTTTTTTTATCTGATGAATATTTAGAATTTGGCTAGAAAGTGAAAAGTGAGAGTGAGTGTGAGAGTTGACACTAGGTTCTGTTTGACTTTCCTGCTTTGCGAGAAAAAGTGTGAGCATGTGTGAAAATCCTGTATAATCATTTACCTATGCCATCTAGTAATAGCATCTTCAACAGCATTAGTTAAAGCATGACCCAAATGTAAGGTACCAGTCACATTTGGTGGTGGGATGACCATCACAAACTTTCCCTTAGGGTTTGGTTCTAATACAGATTTTCTCTGAAAATATTTATTATACATATATGAATATATAAAAATTTTTATAATACCATATAAAGTATTATTTGATAATTTACATTCATAATGACTTAAATGTATAAAGCTGATATGTCATTTTTTTTTAATTTACAGTCCTATGCATATTGATGCAGCAGTGTTCTTGTCTTCCAAATACAACATGTTCATACAATATAAAGTTTTCAAGTGAATATAAACAATTGTAGACCTTAAAACTCTCATATTTTTAGTATTTTATAAATTTTTTTATCTAAAATAATCTTTAAAATATTATTAAATTAGATGTGTTCATTCTAATAAATGTAATACATATTTTTTTTAAATTCACTCTTATTATTTTATTTATTTCTATTTAGTTAGTTAGTTTAGTTATATATTTATTTGCTCTAAATGTAGGCATACAAGTAAATATATTACAGAAGTAAGTGTTAACAAAATGTATCCATGTACATTCTACCATTACACATGTAAATATTAATAATTTTTTGTTACCACTTACAAATACTAAAACTTTTGCATACAAAATTTACAGATGATTTTGATAAATAACCAGCAAAAGTTTATCTATTAGGAACTCAGTTACAGAACAATAATACTTATCTATAAAAAACATTCTCAATTGTTTTTTAACATATTAGATTCAATCAAATTTTCAAACATAACTTTCAGATATTAAATATTTTGTCTTAACTAAATAACGAATTATCTACTTACACCATAATCTGGTTTAAAGAACCCTTGCTTCTCCCACCAGGCATACCATGCTGCTTCTACATAAAGAGGACTATATGAATCAGGTATAGGACCTGATATATCTTTCTTTTCTCCGGGTGATGATTTACCCTTGTACAAAATGGTTTCCTTGACTTCTTTCACCTTTTTCTATAAAAATATCATAAATATGTTTTAATATAACTTAAAAATAATTAAAAAATCCTCACCAATGCTTGTTGTTGTACTATTTTTCATATCAATATTTATGATTTCATTTTTACATGTGACTGAAACCTATAATCTTGTAAATAAGCTTTGGAGGAAATTGATTGCTTAATAAGATTATTTAGTTTTAAGTTACAGTATGACATGCTGGTACTTGTTAAGCTTTAGTATTCTGGAAGTGATGCAATATTTAAAATAATACACGCAAGGATACTTTCACTTAAGAGAATAGACTTCATCATCTAATATGAGGTGTCACTTTTCCAATGTGTTGCAAATTTTATACGATATAAGGTGTAGATTATTAATAACCTTTTCATTTGGAAGGTAATAAAAAGCTTAATAAATAACCTCTGGCTTATCTTTTTGCACAACTGGTGCGGAGCTCTTTTTATCCAATTTTGCTTTAAGTTTATCAAGCTTTGCCGCTTTTTTTGCTTCCTTCTCCAGCTGCTTTGCTGTTTTCTCTTGCGGTTCGTCCCCAGGGGTTCCATTTATATTTTCAGTATCAGTCATCTTTTGGTTGACGAATAGCTTTTAAATAATCACACGATGATCTTGATTCACAACCTTAAGATGTGGAATACATTTGACATTAGGACTGTTGATATAATATCGACATTATTACTTAGAAATATCGATATTTATTATTAATATTTTTTTGGACGATATAGCGATAGCTTGATATTAAAATGTCAATATCGATGCTCGATATTTTTTTCAATATTTTTTTTGTTTTTAATACTTTTTCGTAAATTATTTAATCTACAAAATCATCAGAAACTTATGTAATGTACTACATTTACACTGTTTTATGGTTTTTTTCTGTTCCTAGTTTATTTATTATTTTAAAACGAAATGTAATTTTGTATAGTATATGGTAACGTTTATATAATAAAATGCAAAAACTAAATGTTTGTACAAATGTCCAGAACTACTCGATAAATTTGAATGAAACCTTTTTTTATCGTATAGTTCTTAAGCCTGAGCAGGACTTGAGTATATGAGGAACATCAGCTGCCTCCATAATATACCAGCTAAAACATAAGAAATAATGAAATGACGCTTTAATAATAATTATTCAGCATGATGGGTATATTGGTGTGAGTCTTCAAATCTATACTAACGAAGTTGCGAGTAGCTAATGCTACTGGAAAGATTTTGAATGAAATCATTATTGTTGTATAATTTCTGAGCTTGGGAAAAGCTACAATTGATTTAAGGAGGAACACCTGATGAATCTACCAAATTTGGAAAAAGAATCTCAGCGTGGCATGTATTTCCTGTTGATATATTTAAAACACCTGATATAGGTAGGAGCCTAACGGAATATATTATAATAGGTAGGAGCTTAAACCTACGCAAACGAAGTTATGGACAGTTACTAGTCTATAATATGGAGTACCTACTTTACGTTACTGTAATGTTTTTGTTCATTGTCACTGTCAGCATTAACAACTTAAAAATAATGACTACGAACTATATTTTTCACATTTATAATTTAATTTGTTTAATAAATATATTGAAATATATTTTATTTTACTATATATCGATTTTTTTTATATATATAATACTCCGATACATATTTTAAAATATCGATATACCAAAATTACGATATTTAAAAAAATATGAACAGCTCTAATATACATTATATTTGACTGTTGTAATTGACATTGATATAATTATTGTAATCGTTAGGAAGCTAATATAAAATTACTGTAACTAAATTTGAAAGTATATATTCTTTCATATGTATAATTTGTTTCTATTTTATGTAAAATTTTTAAATTTTATAAAAAGATATATTTGATATATAACTTTTCAGTACATTTTGTTGGCTTCTAATTTAGATAAAATCATTACACTTTTTATAATCAGCAATTTTACGTATTTACAAAAAATTAGAACACAATTTTTTAGCATATTTCTTTACCAGATATTATTGCACATATACTACTAAATAATTATAAAAACGACACAGACAAGTACTACTGATAATTATTTGACAAATTGTATTCCTTCAGAGATATAAAAGCTAAATTTTTCTTGTAGTCTGATAATAATAAAATTCTAACATCCAACAATTGTTTTATATTTTTTATATTAAATAAAAGTCTATTTAGTTTAGATAACATAAAATAAATATTTTTACTTATTCTTATATTATAACTGGCAAGTGTTAGTTTATTGGATTTTGCTTGTTTTTTTTTTATTTTTAAGTTTGCCGCGCTAGATGCCTAACCGCTTCGCGCCTATTGGCGGTTCTCATTACGTCTAGCTTCACATATTATATCTGACGCCATTTTGTTTTTCATCGCGACCGCGTTGTGGTGTCCTCGTGTGAATTATATTATTTAAGGAATCTCAGTTTATTATTAGATTGTGTGTTAATCAGTACAGTTATATTGTTTATTTCGATTACTCACCATGTCTGATCGCGAGGTACTATATTTTGATACACTCAATTTGCTTTGGCGCGTCATGCGTTTTATCTTGTTATATTTCAGTGTATGAGTTAATATACGATAATTTACTGGGTGGTTTCAGAGGAGTCGCTCCAGGACTCGAAACGGGTCTCGGGAGCCGGCGCCGAAGCCCGCTGCGATGTCTCGCGGCCATAGCCGGAGCCGGTCGCGCACGCCGCCCCCGCCAAAGGCATCCAGCAGAAAGTATAGAAGCCCGTAAGTAACTTGTTTTAATAGTAATAACATTAAAATAAGTAACATCAGAAATTGACATATTTCCTTATTCGGTTGTGTAATTTAGCAAATTTATTCTTAATGGTATATAACCTCGCTGTCAAGGCAACGGGCGTTGCGCAATAAAATACATAAAGGATTTTTATCAATAAACAGACAAATTGAGTATGATATGATATGTATTTTTGTAAGATATAATTGACAAATTATAAATAAAATATTTATTAATACAAAAAAAATTGTTAACTACATTTGCATCATTCAAATTTATTAGTTATGTTTGTATAGTAAAATTTGTATTATATTAAAATCTTTAAATTTATATATTTTATGAAAAATATAATTTATTCAGTAGACAGTAAAAATATTTATATTTAATCATAAAAATATTTATTTTATATACAATTAAAATGTGTTTAAGTATTACCAATAATTTGTACTTTAATGGGTAGTTGGCTTAGATGTGTGATCAATAAGTACTACAAACAAAAGGTGCTATAAATATTTAGAAACACTATGGTAACATTTTGTCAATAAACATTTCAACTTAACAATGTGATAAGCAGTTTTTTGAAGGCTGGGTGTAGTTAGCGAAAAATATATTAGTAAGAATTGAAGAGGAAATAGATGAAGAATAGTTTACTTTACTAATACCAACCAATTTATACAAAAAATAAATAAATAATAAGACAGTTTTTACAAAATAGCAAAGAAATCTTGTTTTGAGGAAGTCTCATTTATGTATAGAACTACAAAAATCCATATAACATATCACCTTGTATCATATATAGTCTATGTTTTTAATTATTACATTAACTTTATAAATCTTAGGCATTTATAAATACAAGAAGTTTTGTTAAACAATATGTATTGCCTTAGCAACAAGGTCTCATTATACTAAACTATATATAAAACACAGCATGTAATATCAATTTATTATTTTAATGTATTTTTAAGGCATAATAAATAATACTGATTATTAGTAGTAAGTATTACTAGTGTATTACTTTTCTGAAGTATGCCATAATTTTCTTTTTACACTTTAGTATTAAGTATGTTACATACACTTTGGATCTCGACAAGGATTTAGTAAGATTACTATTTATGTTTTGGTTTCAGTTATAGAAAATAAAAAAAGGGATTATCCATTATTTTTGGATGTAACAGGTTATGATTATTATATTTTTGAATATTTTATACATAAAATTTTGGCATAAAATTTTGGATTTCATTTTTAATTCCTCCCTCCAAATTAATTCAATTTCTTGATGCCTTTATTTTGTAAAGAATTTGTTATTGACAATACTTATTTCGAGTCTGCCCAGTTCTGAAATTATACAAAACTTTTGTATTGGATTTGGTTATGGTTACAGAACTTTTTACCTAGTATCCAATAGTTGCAGTATAGTTATGGATGGATTAATATATAGATTAGAATTTCAAAATATATAGATAATGGTTAAGTATTTAGTGGGCTGCTTATCAATTGTCCATAAGTATTCATCTAGAAATCATTTTATTTTATTGTATTATATGGAGTAATTGCATTTCTGTTGTTTTAATTTATAATCAGTTTGTAATTGCTTTGAATCTTATATTTTTAGAACAATTTTTTTTAGTTTTTGCTATGTTAGTACATTTATTTTGTTGTACTACTTCAATTAACATGATTTTAAGCAATTACTTTGTTTATAAGTTATTATATGTTTTTGTGTGTAGCTGTTTCAAAGTATGCATTATACCATCATGTGTTATGTTAATTGTTAAGTGGTAATTTTCCAAAAATGTCTTTCATTTCCAATAATAAGTTTATTAACTTTTAAGTTTATTAAGTTTATTAACTTTTAATTCAAATATGTTAATATTTTAACATTAAAATTATATTTAAATAATGGCAAAATGAACATTAAGAAATATGTGGAATACATTTTTATTTATAACAAATCAAAATAAACAACAACATTTCTACATGAATTTGATTCAGTTGTAAATGTCAACATAACCTACAATTACCACTTATAGTGTTAAATGTAACCTTTAATTATAAAAAACAACATTGTTGCAAATTTATATGTAACAAGACATGTAAATACACTTATGACAACTAAAATAAAATGTCAAAATTTATTGATTATGAATAAAGGTTTAAGACATACAGTATTTAAGGTTATCCTAATAGTTAATCATCAATCAACACTACGGCGAAGAGGAAAGATTTTATACTATTTCTCAGTTGTGCATGCTAAATAATGATGCCTGCTGATACCAGGTCTTCCTGCAGGTCTCGTTCCCGCTCAGGGTCCCCGCGCCGTGGGTACCGCTCAAGGTACTCCCGCAGCCGATCCAGGTCGTACTCGCCTCGGGGCTCCTATCGCAGGAGTCACAGCCACAGCCCTATGTCGTCCCGTAGACGACACGTTGGTGATCGAGTGAGACTTTTGGTACACAATGTTCCTTTATTATTTAAATATTTTTTGCATGCTATTCTGTGTTTTAATTTGTGTTAGAAAGTTTTGTAGAAGTATTGTTATTGTAGATATGTTTCTCGTTGTAAAAAATATGAGGAAATCTCAGCTTTTCTTGACTTATATAGTTAACCACTAGTAACTAAATATTACTTATTTTAAGTAAGGTACTTGTGAAACACTAGAAACATAAAAATTGGTTTCATACAAAATAATAGTATACAATTGCAATATAATACATATTTTAAAGTTCCTTATAAGGCTTAATTTAGTTAGTTTTTAAGAATTTAGTAAGTAATTTAGTTATGATTTTGAAACTTTAATAGTTTAAATTGCTATTTAAAGGGTTTTTGGAAACTAACAATGATATATTACTAAATAATGATTTCATTTCATTAGGTAAAATAGCCATTTTGTGCTGAACAAATCCTGTTTATAGTACAAATGGAATTGTATCAACAAATTTGTATAGTGCACTGTTATTAACAGGAAAATCCTACGCCTTCGCGATGCCTTGGAGTGTTTGGACTGAGTCTCTATACCAGTGAACAGCAAATTCACCATATTTTCTCAAAATATGGCCCTGTTGACAAAGTCCAAGTTGTGATTGATGCTAAGGTGAGTGTTACAGAACTTACTAATGAAAAAGTGCTTGGGTGAAGTGATATTATCAGTCTATTTGAATTTTGAGACAGATAACTCACATGGTCCAGATGAAAAAATATATGATATTAAATTTTACCCTTAAATATTTATATAATAGTGGATATTTGAATTATTTTTATTTCTTTGCTTTAGTACAAGATAAAGCGCGGCATTGAGTTCCGCTATGAACATTCATTGTATCTGGCAATAAATTCGAGTGGGAATAGTGGAAAGAGTGTTTTGATACTATGTTCTCTAACTAGTCATGCAGGAAAAAGCGTGGAGCTGCACAAAAAAAACAATAATTGTTTTTTTTTATGCAATTCTTGAGTGTAGTAAGTTTTTATGTAGTAAAATTATTTAATTAAATTCCAGACAGGACGCTCCCGCGGTTTTTGCTTTGTCTACTTCGAGTCCCAGGACGACGCTAAGGTAGCTAAGAACGAGTGCACCGGCATGGAGATAGATGGCCGTCGCATTCGCGTCGACTACTCCATCACACAGCGAGCGCACACACCCACGCCGGGGATTTACATGGGAAAGCCTACACAGTGAGTATATATCTATATGGAAGATTAGGTTTTAGGAAATTTGGATAAATAAAAGTGGTTTACAGGTTAAAAGTATATATTTTATGTATTATATTAAGATCCGGAGATAGACTATATTGAGATAGTGGTACTAAGACAGAGCGCGGCGTGACACAAATAGTCATAGTCAGTTGACAATCTAAAAAATTTTATATAATTAAAAAATATATGATGTGATTGGATATTCCAAACAAAGTGTTGGAATATCCAATCCTTAAAGTGTCTAAAACTTTAAGAGTCACTAAGTGTTGAGAAATTAAATATCACCTGAAATGATTCCACCATTGATTTGTTAAATTGAGGGGTGAACCTAACTCTTAGAAAAATGTAGTGTTCTTACATTAGATTCAATTATACTTCCACAGATGTGGGGGATATTTTTCATATAGTGGTTGAAATAAATTTAAAAACATAGTATGTGAAAATAAATGGTTAAAGATTGCCAGTAAAAGGTAACAGAAAATTGATAATAATGTTTTATTCACAGCACCAATATAAAATAGCTTACAAGCAATATGTTTGTGAGTTTTCTATGTGTTGGTAGATAAATGAGTGAATTCAGTGTGAACTAAATGTTTAGTTTGATTGGTGCATAAAAGGCTTACTTGAACATTTTTTTGATATGTTTTAATTTAAATATAGTTTTTAGCTTTTATTTTATCTGTCTATAAATGTAAAAAAATTGCAACTTGCAACACTTTTTTCTTTTTTTTTTACTCTGGGAAATGCATTTTACGCAGACCAGACCCTTGCGGGGGGTACTGTCGAATTCACCGGGAACCAAAACCCGATACTACCCACTAATCCCAGCGGAAACCCTCCTTACCGCAATGAGACGTCGCAGGATCGCTCGCGCAGACAACTACAACGCCTCCGTGGACGGCACACCTATTGCGGGTCACTGTCGCCTTCAGGGTGCTCCGGAGTTCCTTCCAGAGCACCCGCAGCCTCGATGACTTGCAGGACCGTGTTGCGGTAGGGGGAGTTAGAGATCGGCATACCGACTTCGGCGACGGAGTGGATTTGTATTCGCGCTGGACTCGCGTACCCACCCCGCAGCCTCCCTCAATGCGACAACTGATTCGCAGAAGGAGACCATCGCAGACCAGTTCCTCTCACTACCCAGTATGGCCCCCACCACACTGGTTAATAAAAGGTCCCTACCCACTACAGCCATCAAGGGCGTGGCGTTGTGGGGCCCAAGCGACCAGAGTGTGATACGCCAAATCGACGGGTGCATTACACTCGTGGCACGCCGGCGACATCTCCCGACGTGCAATCTGGTGCAGGTATTTGCCGAAGCAACCATGCCCCGGCAGCACCTGCACCAGTCTGAACGCAACGAAAGTCCCGTAGCTCCTCTTGAGACAGTGCTCAAACCGCCTCCACCGTCACTAGGCCTGCCGCAAGGGACCCCAAATCGTCCTTCCATCGTCGGATCAGGGCTTCATCCGCAGGCCTCCTGATCTGCACAAAACTCTCCCCCAATGGTTGTTCGCCTCGCGACCGCTCACTTGCACGGAATGCGTGAACTCTGGCGAGCACTTCCGCCTGCAACTCCCAAGGTGGATCGCCCGCCAAGGGAGTAGCCGCCGTCCACGACACCGTACGGTATCCCCGAATTGCTCTAACCGCTATGACCCTCTGCGCTTTCCGCAATGGGGCTCTATTACGAACGGTGAGAGCATTGGCCACAAAGGCGCACCGTATAGTGCCATGTTGCAACACTATGTTAACCCTTATTTTACTGTCCACATAGCTTGAAGATCATCATCTTCGAGCATTACGGGAAAATAAGTTGAATTGTAATGTAATTTATATAGTATTTTTTTAGTAATTAAGTTTTAGTTGTAATTTAGTTTCTGACAAGTAATGTTGATATTTGGGTAGTAGCTCTGTGATAATTTTGTGTGAGGACAGGTCTATAAAAACACAAATGATTACCAACAGAATTATGTAAGGCAAATGTGAACTTCAGTTAGCTTGGAGCCTTTGGGCTTTATAATAGTAATTAATTTAAATAATGATTTTTTATAAGGTTCTCAGATTGTATTTTTTTATATGTGCATGAAAAATTCACATGTGACCTAAAATAGTTCGTGAAGCTCTTTATTTTAAGGAAAGTTTAAAATGTTGTTTTATCTGTTATAGTGTCAGGGGCGACAACGGCTATGACAGGCGCAGGGACAGAGAGTAAGTTTTACTATACACCTTTTCTATAGAAATTCTTATTATAAATATTTAGAGATGAATGTCTAGTTCAGTGACCATAAATGTCACCGAACTAGACAATAAAAATTTTAATATAATCAACACGTTTTTTCTAATTCTAAGTACAAGGATATTCATAATAAACGAAGTTTTATTTAATATATACAAACCACAAAAAAAATGGCATCTGGTATGACGTTGTGGGTTCGATTTTCACTCATTTAAATTATTAATTTCACCCCTCTGGTAATATAAGCTGCGGCTTTATGTTTCAGTATCCGCAAGTTGTTTTGAAATTATTCTAATTAATGTAGAGTTAGAGTAATATATGTGAGTTTTCATATTCTATATATGGGAGATTAGTGAACCTGTGATACGATTTCGGGCGGTACGCGGAGAGTCCATGACACTAGATTATATGCGGAAAAGCTTGACGTTAAAGGTAGTTTGTTGTTTCATAATATTTTACAATACGTACGTTGTGTTTGTGCGCAGTGACTATTACTACCGCGGCAGCTACCGTGAGCGCGACCGCGAGCGCGAGCGCGACTACTACGCGCGCTACCGCCACCGCTCCCCCTCGCCGCACTACCGCCGCCGCCGCTACGAGCGCGAGCGCGAGCGCTCCTACTCGCCGCGTGAGTACCGCCCGTAACCACGTAACCAACACGCGCTACGCCCGCGACCACGGCGGCGCAAGATGGGTTGTCGGCTTTTATTCAAAATAAAAAGTTACATAGTGCCTTAGTTTTTGAACGTCCAATAATTAACCACCGGTTCACTAAAGTTAATGCCTCAAACCCGAGAAGAGGTAAGAAACTCAGCGGTACTATTTTTAATTTTTTCTATCAATAATTAATTTATTAGTGACTGATACATTTGAAATTGAATGACGTGGGTGAATTTAATCGTATTTGAATTCTTTTGTTAAATAATGTAACTTCTATAAATTAAGTACTATCGCAATATTGTTGTCTATAATTATATTACTTTTTCTTTACACATATATAGCATTGGCAACCCAGCTTGTGCCGCACTATGTTCAACCATTTGTTTTATGTTGTCCTTATTTTAATTTTTAAGTACACCATGTTTTCAATTTATTTTTCTCTTTTTATTTTGGCATATTATTTTATATAATATATTCGTCTCAATAGAATAAGTTTGCATGTATGTATATAGTTTTATTATGTTTTTTTATGTAATTAAAGTTACATTTATTTAGTTCAAGGTAAGTATAATCCGAAAAAATAGTTTCTTTTGTATTCTTTTGTTAAATTTAAATTAATGACCAAAGATACCTCTGCATGTGCATTGTAACAATCTGTCTATTGTAAATAAATATATTAGAAATTCATTTTTAAATTGTTCAAAATTTTGTTTTCATATAAAAGCTCAATTATAATTATTATTAAAATTAAAATGATTTTTTTATAATGTGTCTAAGTAAAATATTATTTTTCTATAAAGAACTGTATTAAGCCAATTTTTCTTTTTTGAATTGATATGAATACAATCCCATTGTTTATTTTCATTTGTACTCTATGGTTTATTGTATGTGTGTAAATACACTTTTTTATTGATTTAAAAGTATTATAATATATGAAGAGAGATGTTGTTAATATTATTAAAATATTTAAATTAATAGAAAAGTGTTTTGGCTATAAAGTCTATTAACTGATTTGTGTGTTACAACAATTGTAGCCAAAGTCCTTGCAATTTTTTTGTGAATTAAATATTAAATGCATTGAGACACTTAATTTTGTGAAATTTGTAGTATTTTTTGATGTAACACACATTGCATCTTTAAAATGAAAGAGACTTAACTCAAAAAACTATAATTTGCGGCAAATTGCCGTAGAACATTTTAACTTTTTATTGTCAATTTTAATATAAGTCATTAGTTTGATACCACTTTGATTGTAAGGATGCAATATGTAATATGTAAATTTTAGGTATAATGTACTCTGGTGACACTGCTGTTTGGATTTGCAGGTCGATATTAGCTGAGGAGCCCCCACGTTAGATTTTGATACGCCTCTCCAAATCGCCGGCCTCTAATGCATTTAAAACGTACCTGTACGGCCGGTTACTATGTTATAAAGAAAAAAAATATGCACAAACAAAAGTAATGGGACAATTTTTTTTCTTTATAAGATCCTTAATTTAGTTTTACTTACTATGATTGTAAGCGACGCCAGTCGACAGTCGACTTTGTTAGCGTAAAGCGTAGATGTAAGTTAGTATGTAACAACGTCTAGGTAAAAAATAAAAATTGACTAAAATCTAATCATCATTTTGTTTGTTTGAAAAGGTATTGAAACAAGAAGTAAAGGATGAAGTTCCTTGAAACTAACTGTGTTGAAGTTTTGAAAATGTTTAGACAAGCCCTCTCTTTTCGAAATGGCTGCCGAAGACGCCGATTATTATAAAGAATATGATCTTACTGCCGAGAAGACCGAAGTATCATATTCTTTCTAGGCCGAATCTTTAGCTAAAGCGATGACAGTATAACTTAAAGTATCACATGCATCCTATTACATATGTATGTATCATATACAGTTATATATAACTATAGTATAGTATATAAATTACATTACTCGGTAATACTAGCTGTAGTTTGTGTTGTGACTCCACTTGTGTTATAATAAATTGATAGTTTTTTAATGTCACACGGATTCTTTCTTCTTCATTCATATTATTATGTCCTACCTGTTATTATCCGTTTTTTCTTTCTACCTTTTTGTTTGTAGATGTGACGCGTTATATCTGCGTTTTCTTTCTTTGTATGGGAAAAAACTGAATTGGTTATTTAATTTTTTTGACTAATGATATTTTTTAAATTGGAACAATTTAATTAAATTCATATACTAAGCACAATTTTTTTCGATTTTAGTGAAATTTCTATAGTAATAGAAATGTGAATATATTTGTATTGAAAATTACTTTTTTTTAAAAAAATCTTATTATTTTACACATATAACGTGTCGCTAATTTGAATATCTATATAAATATGTAAACTCTTGGTTAGTTAGCTCCATCATAGTAATTGTATCAGTATTGGTGTGTAAAATAATACAAGTATATATATTTTATTATATTATTATTGGGATATTTAATTAGGCGTAAAATTAACAAAATCTCACTATCGGGTTTTTCTTAAATACTATTTTCCACTGTTACGTTGGCACTATAGATTTAAATATACAATATAAATAAGACAACGGCAATAAAAAAGTTCTTAATCAATTAATTGATAGATTAATAATACAAAAAAATAAATTTTGTTTTCGGACGCGAAGTGATTTGCACTGAATATGTACATAAAAATAGGAATGTATCAAGTATATTATTATTAATATAAAATGTAAATAATAAACGCGATAGACACCAACAAATAAATAGCACTTTGAACGTTTATAAATAGACATTGGATTAGTTGAGTGTACATTTAAAAAAAAACTTCAATGTCAAATGTAGCATAAATTGCCAATTTTAAGTATAATATTTCTAGAAAAGTTATATTAAAATTGTATTGTTTAAAACTATTTTCTCTTAAAATATTTTAAACATATTTTATGTCCGATGTCTATTTAATATATAAACATAAACACTTGTACATTTTAAAAATGTAATCACAAAATTTGCTAGGCATACAAACATGTACAATTTACTTGTTGAAGTAGCGTTTTTTAAAGGACGACAAAATATTGGCAAGATTTGAGATTGTCTGATAATTGGCAGTTAAATTACTTGATAGATATATATCATAAACATAGTTTAAATGTAAGGCATATTGATAAAATCATAAATACATAGAGAATCCTTGTTAATTTCATTTCTCCAAAAATAAACAAACAGAAAATGGAGTGTTTAAAAGTACTATAATATATATATATAATATAGGTGAAGATCTGTCAACTAAGTTAATGGTAACATATCAGACAATATTGAAATGAGAGATAATTGTAATATTTTGTTTGCTCTATATTATATATTTTGTGTTTATATAATATTATGTTCAATTGGTTTGAATTCACCGCTTTTGTTTATAACACACGGGTGTAAGTAAGGGGCTGTAATAGTTTTGGGATTTTTGTGGCATACCAAAATATTATAAATTTTACTCAAAACTCATATTTTTAACATTCATATTTTTTAGTTTGGTAGCATTTTTTTCGAGTAAGTTAACAGACAACTTCTGGTCGTTAAAATTGCTACTTGATAAGTAGTTTAGTTCAATAGATCATTTAAGTTAGTCACAGGCTTGAATCACACTGCATTCCCAATAGTTTTTTTATTCATAAGGAACTTGATCCATTTAATGTTCTTGATGACAGTAAATATTATAATATTTTCATACTTGGTAATAAGGTTACCAACATTTAAAAGCTTAAACTAATATAATGCACAGGCTAATTAAACCTATTAAACATTTTCAAATAGAAAATTATCAACAATCAGTCTGAAACAAAACAGGTACTTAAATTATAAGCATGACTACTCTAATAAATATAAAGGAAAGGCATTGGCTGAAATACTTTTTACATTAAATAAACAATTTGGGGTTATGCAAAATAGATCTGTTGATAGATAGATACCTTGAAAAGAGTTATTAATTTTGACTGGAGATATTTAAGTCTGAAAGTCTGAAAATCTGAAAAAAAAATACACAGTGCAGTGTGTGTTATTCAAGAAGTGAAGGTTTAAACGTTACATTCAAAATTGTTATATAGTTTAGCTCATTCAAATTATGTATTATATATTAAAATTATCTTTGTTTTTAAACAAAGAGAAAAACATAAGATATTGACAAGTCTACAGAAATTGATAGGTATTACATAAGCTGTAAAAATGAATTTATAAGTTGGATATATTTTGCATAATAACCATCTAAATTTATTTTACATTAAAATGTAGCAAAACTTCAATTTGATTGAATCGCGGAGTTCGGTTCGGCCACTCATGGGTAGTGAGTGGAGTTCTTTCTAACTACCCAATACGGTATGGGAGACGAGTAGAAATTAAAGGAATTCTTGTCGCCATAGCGACGCAGTTGAAAAGTTTCTGTATGTATATACGATGGTTTATTATATTTAAAAAATCAAGGCGGAAAGTGGAGAACGGAGCGTCTTTACTGTCTAGGTTTTATACGAGAGACGCGTGAAGACAAATAATATCTTTTGCTTTTGGATATTAAAGGAATATGTCTCGTCCGTCTGTGTACTTCATACAGTACAGGCGTAGAGCATGTGATTTTCAATATAAATTTATTTAATAATTGTATAGCTTTACTATGAAGCTATTTACGTTGGCAAGATTGAGCACAGACTAGCAATACATACTACGTGGCCGGAAACTTACAACTATACTAGTGGCGAATACTATGAGCTTTAACTTGCTATAAAGTATTGTAGCTTATAGTTCAATAAAATGGGTGGATTTGTGTACGAGTTTGACTTATATTGCGGTTTTTTCTTTGTTGTTTCAAATATTTTAGTTTTTTTTTGTTTTTGTATGTAGAAAATTTGTTTACATTTTGTACCTTGTATGTGTTAAGCAGAATCTTAACATTTACTAGTATTTAAGATTTACCAATATTAATGGTAAAAGTCCGAACTGTTCTGTGATCATTTGCAGTCATTACGAACTTTTATCTCGTTATACCTTACGTTTTGTGTTCGAAACATGTTAAATGATAAAGAAATTGAAGTTAAGTTGAAACATATCGGACTTTTACCGTTAAACCTAGTAAATATTAAGTATGAAGCAAAATATTAAATTTTTGGGTACTTAGCTTTTTATTGCAGTAACAACAGACAGACATACATTTTTTACTAGTAGCTCTAAATGTTTTTTTTATAATTAAATATTTAAGGCGGACTTCCATAATTATGCATAAAACGCAATATAAGTTACAAACCTCATAATTTGGCCGTAAAACTGCATCAGCAGCAAACAATATTTCATTTAGCTCTTAATAAAACTTCTATTTTTAATTCTCAAGATGGATTCAAAGATATGTACGGAACCTGTAAAATGTTAATTACTACGGACTAGTTACGAAAAAATGGCGAAAGTCCATTTTGAATTAACAACTATACTATACGTAAAGATAATAAATAAATTACGATAGTATCTATTAAATGTATAGAGAAAATTAAATGTTCAATAAAGGTTCTTTTTTAAAAATACTATATTGTTATATAGCCCTAGCAATCAGATGTCAATTAGTGTTTAATTGCACTATTAGACGTATCCGAGTGTAACTATATGCTGAAGATTAAATATCTACATTCTACACCCTCAACTGTTAAATTAAATACTATCTTGCGCTACTGTATTTACTAGATTTTTTAAGACCAAAAAGTTGAAACTAGAAATATTAGATTATAGAATTAATTATTAATATATGGAAGTATGTATTAATTTATTGATACATATGAATGATACTCATTGTAAATTTCCAAGTACGTTGTTTACGCACCTTGCATTGTATTGTCTATATCGATCGATATTCGTTAGTGTTTTCTGTACTCTGTGATGTCATTTACTTTTTAATTTGTCGAAAGTATTTACTAATATTTGGTATCGATTTAAAACCAGTTACTATTTGACGTTTTTGGAATGCGGCTGTAAATTTGTGTAAAGGTATTTCACATATGAAAAGTAATTTGAATCAGTAGGCTTTTTTTTTTAAACTGAAGACATTTTTGGTAAATTAATGGCATATTTAATAAAATTATAAGGTCATGTTCAACATTAACTTATTGTTGAAATTCATAATTATTTCTTTTAAGCAGCTAGTTGCATATTCACATTATTGCAATTGGAATGTCTTGCTTTTTTATAAACCATTGCTTTTATAAAATTAGATTTTGTAAGATTTTAAGGTAATATGATTAGACTAATGATTTGATTTTATTTGTATATTTTGGAAATCTAGTTTCAACGATTACCGCATACTACAGTATGTTACTAACGTGAAGACTGTCTTGTGATCTTTGTTTATAAGACATGCATCAATTAGTCATCTTGAGTAATAAATTAGTATAGCAAAATGAACTAAAATCTAGTGTCAACAGTTACAGCATGCCAAATATTTATACGTACCTAAAGGCTGTATGTTATACGATCTTTGACCATCAGCTTTGAAGGTTGTATACAATGTTGTACGATGTTGTGGTGTTACGTAACCAAAAGTACACTATTCTTAACCGAATCAATCCAAAAAAAAACGAAGGCACCTGGGATGAAAGTAAGTAAAGCACGAAACCAAAAGTAACCTAGAAATTCACCGCAACGGCGAGCAGAGAGACACGGCGCCCTAGAGCAGCAGCGCGGAGTGGTCGCGGTGCAGGCGACGACGCGCGCGCAGCGGCGCGGTGGCGAGCAGGTCGGAGGGCGGCGGAGGCCCGGCCTGCCGCGCGCCGCCCTCCTGGTAGAAGATGCTGGCCTTGCCGCACGACGCGCCCAGCACCACGCTGTCTTCGCTCCTGCTCAAACAAGTTTGGATTTTTTTACACGATTTCAAAAAAACAATATATAACTACAAACCACGCTTTTGTAGTTTTATTGAAACTTAAAAATAAAAAGTAATTCTCAATTTATAGTAAAGAATAAAATAATTTAGTTTAAGTAATTTATTTAGTTACTGTTCTAGAAGCGTAGGGGTGGTTTATTAATTCCTTAACCTAACCTAATTTATTTGAAATATAGTTTAACTACAGCATACAAAATTGGTAAGTGGAAGTTGTTCTTTTAATTGATCAACACGGTCAGACGCGGTTCAGACGCATTTTGAAGATTAAAAAAATGCTATCCTGAGGAAAATAGTTTTAATTTAGTATTTTTTTTTGTAATATTCTCTAACATCGTTAAAACCAAATGAAGGATTCCTAACATTGCCATATATTAATAAGACAATAGCTGACAATATTAAAGATAATAAATCTATACATAATAATAAAAATGTAAATGTAAATATGAAAATAAATCATAATACAATAGAAATCCCAATGAATCATTTTTAATTTTTTGGTAGTGCAAGCCAATCTCAAATACGGCTTCACCGATTTAAATGAAATTTTTACTATTGTATTGTGGTAAACTTCGCTTAACATATTTGGTTTATTTCCTTTCAATCGGTCATATTATACAACAATAATTTATAATTAATTTCATTGTATTTAATGTTCTAATACGTTTTTGGTAAGTTGTATCCGGACATGAATTTTGAAAGGTCAGTCAAGTTGAATTAAATCCTTCTTTCTTAAATAAAAAACAGAAATGAAAACACTAACATTCTAAATAAATAACATAAAACAAAAATCCATACCTCAATATAAACTCGGTCAGGTCCTGGTGGTCCTCAAACTCATTGTGTATGTACCCCATGGTGGCTATGTCCAAGGCCGCCCACGGGCCGCCCTTCTTGACGGTGCCCCAGTCGGGGTCCAGCACCAGGTAGCTGTAGTCGCAGGCGTCGGAGTCCACCGCGAGCGGCTCCATGCACTTCTGTTCGATGGGGCCGAGCGCGTTCAGTGACGTTTCCCACTGGAAATTGGTTTAAAATATATAATTTAAAAGACTATCGTGGCGGAGCGTGAACTTTGTGAAAAACAAGGTGGTGGGTGTGCGATTCCCACATAGTTGTGATTATATTTAAATTTGTCCGCTCTGGTGACATTGGGCTTCACCACCACACTATGTCTCGGATTCTGACAGAAAGTGGAGTGTCTAGACACTAGGTTCTCTCTGCCTAACCCGCTATGCGGCAAAACCACCTTCTCGATTCTGAGCTTTGCCTTCGATTTTCATCAATTATATAAATAACCAAACTAAAGTTTCATATTTCAAATCTAACAACAACAATAGTAAGGAAGACATTTTTTTAAATGTTAACAAGCGTGTATATTGACGAATTTTGTTCTTCAACTCAACTCAACGCTGGGTGCTCTTTGACTACGGGAAAAAGCGTGAAGCTGTTTGTTTCAAGTGTGCGAATGCCACTTTAAAAATGTTAAAAAAATATATGTTGATTTGTACTGATTCATATAAGTTATACACGTGGCTTTGTGCGTAACACTTATACAATATATTTTTGACTAAAAAGTGGAGAACGGAGTCCTAACACTACTTTTTCTCCGACTATTCTGTAGGCAGGATTTCTTTCATCCTCATTTTTCCAAAATGTAGACAAAAAAAGAACGTAGAATCAAAACACTCCAAAATATTCGAAAATCTTACCAAATTGTTAATAGTATCAGTATTATTAGCTGCGTCTAAGTCCAGGAGCTCCAGTAACGCCATGTTGTGTAGTCCGCTAACAAATAGCGCGCATTTGACGGAATGTTCGCTGTAAGTGGGCAGGGAGTCGACGTCGCAGTCGGATTCTACGTCTGAGTCGTCGCTGTCGTGTTTTTGATATTTTGTTCTAGAAAATGGTTAAATATTATATGAATATCTGATATCTTATCACGCGTGTCTAAGATTAAAATTCTTCGGACAAATTTAAGGCTTAGATATTCGAATTTAACTGTAAATTGAGCTTAAATGCATAAATATAAAAGAAATAGTAAGGCAAACTAACTGACCTTTCAGAAAAACTGACTTGTTTTTCCAAAGCCGGCGTCAAAAACTCTCTGAGTTCCAACGGTGTCATAACTCTACTACTGTACCCACTCGACTTGTCAGAAAAAGCTAAGTGACTCAATTTCTCCATCAGAGGCGTTAATTGAACACCAGACAGCTTCTTCTTCAAGCTGACTGTATCTTCAGAATTAGTCTCGGCATTCTCCGACAGAGACTTCAACGGAAGTGACAAAGATTTCCGTCTAGATTGATCTAACGTTATCTTCTCCTTAACAACCTTTTTGGACGTCCGCTGCGGTGATTTCATAAGATCCGAATCGAAATCCTTGAATTTATCTAACTCACACAATTTCAGGTTAAAATTGAACATGTTTTCTTCTTTCGACTTTCGTTTTATGCCAGAGTAATATTGTTCTAAGTATTGATTAAACAAAGACTCCGATATAGCGACGCCATCGTTTCTAAACACTGGGAATAGAGGATCGTTGATAGTCATTGTATTTGGATTTTTTTGTTCTGCATTAATCTGAGAATTTGAGATTTTTGTCTTAGAATTGGTCCTGTTCGAAAGATTTCGTAGAGCTTCCTGTAAATCGGTAACGCTGGCCAATTTCCTTATTGATTCCGGTTTGTTAATAAAATGTTCTCCGATACAATTGCTGTCGAGTACTACCATAGTGTCCTTTTTCTCCTCTTCCGTAACACCATTTGGGCAATTCTCTATGTTTTTTAGAACATCCAGTTCTATTGTTTTATCATCATCTGGATTTTGGCAAATGGACAACATATTTCCGTGCAACCTCTTATATTCGACCATTGGCGTTGAACACACGCTAGTTTGTCCTGTAAAGACTTTCTCATTTTCTTTAACGTCTTCATCTAAGGATTTTTGCGTTTTAAAGCTCAATGATAATTTATTTGGACGCGGTCTAGGCTTGTTGGTGAATGGCACGACGTCGGGCATGCTGGGTTTCCGTTCGATTCCCGAGTTATCCTCTTTATTTGGTGGAGATATCATTGTGTGATCTTCTTCCGGTACGGCAGTGAACAGTAAGGATTTGTCTCTTTTCATTCCGGAAGCTGGATGTTCTCGAGTTTTTTCTTTTTCTGTTTCTAGTAACTGAAATATTACAAATATTTTGCGTATCTTCAAAAATACAATGACCTTAGTGAAAAAGACCTAATGATATAATATTTCAAATCCACTTTTTGAAATATTAGGTCATTAGGTCCTAGGGGACACATTTCTATGTAAAAAAAGAAGTAAAAAATTCTGCTTCTACAAGCATTTATATTATATAAAACAAAATGTCTACACATTCTATATAATATTTTAAACCTAGCAAGATACGAAACTGTGCTTTCTATTTTCAGTATCTAATTGTGAATACCGTTATGTCATATCTTTTCACGATGCCGAAAATACATATACACTTATATTATATGTATAGCTCAATAAACTATTTAGATGATATTCAACAGGCGCGGGTACAAATTTAGCTACGTTAAAAAAATTACACGTAATTTCAATGATCATAATGGGATATAATACCTCACATTATTACCATATAATATATTAATAATAAAAAAAAACAAAAAAAAAAATGCATAATGCATAGATATTTAAGTATCTATACAATACTAAAAAAGACATACCTTTCTTAACTTAGCAATCACTTCTTCCCCATTCTCGTGAAAATCTTGTAATTTATTAGCTTGTTTCTTCAAACTGTTGTACGTTTTTCTTCCCACGTATACCACTAACAGTTGGGCTCCTAAAGGCAAGGGCACTTCAGTGTCCAAGGTCTCCGCCGGAGACTTTATTCTGTATGGATCTACTACTGTGAGATACGAGGTTAGACTTGGAGGTAGTTGAGTGGAAATTATTCTGCAATAAAAAAATTATCGATTGTGAAAAAGCATAGATTTTTTTCGTAGCTTCACGCTTTGTCCCGCATAGCAGGGTAGTCAGAGAGAGAGCTTAGTGTCCAGACAGTCCGTTCTCCACTTTCCGCTCGAATCCGATACATTACGAATTGAGTGGCGGAACTAAAGGTTGCACTTTGTGTTTTTCATTAGAGCGGAGAAATGAAGAAATAAGTTGATTATAACCATCTGACTTAGAGGAAGTCGGAATCGAACCCACAACCAATTCCACTGCGTACTTTTAATTAATTTAATTTTATGGCCTTTTTTATTTAAATTTATAATATTTTTAACACTCTTTTATTAATATATATGTAAGAAAATATCGCAACGATATTTTAATCCGCTTCTTGGGGTCCGCTTTTCTTGACAATTTGCACATGTGTCCGGATCCGATGATTAGAACATTTTTATAGCATGACCTGATGTTCTTGCAACGAAATCCAGGTTAGAGAGAGAAAATATTTATTTTTTAAACATTTTTTTTATTGAAGTGAAAACTTCTTTAGGCGTTTTCAGCACTTCTTGATACTTTTTGAAACTTGAGACTTCATAAAATTAATCTTTAATATATTTAGAATGTAGGTATATGTGAACGTGACGACTTCAAATTAATTAAATAAAAACTAAATGAGTCTTAAGACTTATAGAAGTCACTTACTTGTTATTATACAGCACAACTCCACCCAACACACCCTTGCTTCTACGACAGTGTTCTAATATTTGCATCGATTCCATGTAAATGGATGTGGCACTCTGGAAAGTATATAAAACATTATTCCTATGAAATACGTTTATTTAACAACTTGTTTGACAATATATATACAAAAGTGTTTGTAAAACCCACAGTCGTGTGTAATGGAATTTATATTTTCTTAATATAATGTATTTCTAATGAATTATTGCACAATATTAGCATTTTTTTTTCCGTTATGTATTCCATAGTTTTCACTTATATAGATGTAGAATATTTTTCCTTGTTAATATTATCGTGTTAATATTAAGATAATTTCTTACTGACATATTTAGAAAACGTATAAATTTTTTTATGTGTAATAAGCGTATAAGATTTTCGACGCAGCTGGATGTAGAACGCATGGCATAGCGGTCAGAGCACTTGAACGGTTATCATGAGGCGCGGGTTCAAATCCCGCTGCGTTCATATTTATATGTCTTTTTCAATTTCCTTAGTGTGGGAATAACACTTTAAAAAAAATGTTAACAAAATATAATTTCTTACTGTTCTAATGACAATGCTGTGACATATTGAAAGAGACTAATATACAATCAGCAAAAGGAACAAAGGCATAAAGATTAAGAGCTGGGAGGATAACATCAGGAAAATAGCGGGCCCAATATGTCCGTCATAAAATAGGCCCGTGCAGCAAAGGATAGACGAAAAAGATTTACAATCGGTCATTATCGAAAGTAAAATTACATTAACGACGAATATATAAAAAAAACGTTGTTTAGAAATAGTCATTATTATAAATCACAGTTAGACATTTTTTATATTTATATAGCATGTAAGCAAACTAGAGTAACAATAGAGGCTTATTTCCTTTTTTTATTTTACTTATATATAATAGTATAATAGACTAAATCTACATGATGGAAAAACGTTCGACTCGTTTGGAAAATTATTCGGAAATTTCGCATAGTTAAATTTTATATGAAGAAAAATGTATAGAAAGTCAACACATTTTATACCTTAGAAATATATTAAAATATACATTACACACATTATCATGTGTTCGAAATACACTTCTGTTGTGTAAGGTGACATACACGTTGCTATGGCAACGTGTGTGTAAACTACAATAGTTTAAAAATAGAAACTTTTTCTATTTTTAAACTATTGTAGTTTACAAATAGAAATAGAAACTTTTTCTCAAGTGGCATAAGATTAGATTTTAACCAATGGTACACAGTAAAATAAATAAAATTTAAAACAACACAATAATAAAAAATCCAGACAAATCACACATCACATTCATATACTAAAGTAAATGCCAGTTACTATACTCGTATTTGAAAAACTAGATCTATGACAATAATATGAGTAGGGTAACCGCAAGTAATTTCACCCTGGGAGGTAATACTGTAACCAAATACACTCGTATACATAAATATATATTATATAATATGCATATAGAAAACTAAGGTTTTCGAGGTCTTCGTGGCGTATTTGGTCAAAAGATGATATTAAAATTAGTTTAATTTCTTCGCTCTACTTTATAACTATTGTGGTGTTGAGTTCCGCCACTCAACACGCAAGTGGAGAACGAAGTTTCTTGACACTAGCTTTGCTCTCATATGCGAAGAAAGTCGTCGTCATCACTGTCAAGGCAAAAAGCAATTTCAACTGCAGGTGGTATTTTTTTATTTTCAATAAAAATCCCCAATTGGAATTTGAACTCATCACCAATTACGTTTAATACAAAACCATCTCATCTGCGCTGCAACTGACGTAACTAGTTTTAGATTAAACTCTTGCAATTTATGAAACGACGCAGATGAATCAATTACTAATCATGGAGCCGGCGGTCTATTCCAGACCATTCATGTCTCAAAATCTTTTATAATACGAGTAACTCTGTATGAAACTTTAATATCTACAAGGCCCTATTGACTTTGACCGTTACTTTATAAAATAATGTATATCAAACATATGGTACTTGTACTGCGTAAATATTTATAAAATTATTGTCTAAAGCTATATTTCTATTATCATGAAAAATGTGACGAAAGTTTTCACGTATAAATATATAGATTGATATTTATACTTCGAACGCGTGGAATTCTAAAATGAAAGTAGGCTAAGTTACTTCTTATTTTATCAGATATTTGCCAGTGCAAGTGCCGTCAAAATTGGTCCCACCGCTCCAGAGATTAGTCAGAACAAACAGACAGGCAAAAATTGTAATAAATTTTATTTTAGTATATGTACCGTGACCCGTATATCAGAAAACTGTACATATACGGCATTTAGTAACCACATGAATAGGTATTAAGTAAGTCCAAAACAAAATTCAATTAATTATTTAAATTGATATTTTTCATATTATAATCATACTTGGAAATCTACAGCCAAAGTTGTCATACATTCGTTACGATGATGGTTTAGACGACCATGCCATAACAGTATATTCAGTTTTCCTTTAAACTCTTACACAATACGGTCAAAACATTAAAAAACTACAACACTCGCCTTACTTAGCAAATGGCTGGCGCCAAAGCTCTTAAGTTAGCCAAATTCACAAGTTCTTATTTGTAATAAATATATATATATATTACAAAAAATACTTGTTAATTTGACGATGATATATATATTATTACTTAAGCCAAAATAGTGTGTATAAACGAGTATAATTCACTAAGTTTTTACAATTGATATCGTAATCGCACTCAATATCGAATGTAATTTTCCGTCTAAGAATGTTTCGCCACACATGAGTTCGTTTAGTTGATCGTTTATTGTATAGAATATACGCAGTAATTAGAGCCGTTTTGGACGGAAACAGGCCTTATTGGCGCAGTGGATTCTAATTCGATGGTTGTGGGTTCACTATACATTCGGTATAAGTTCCGTACTAAGATGTCTTATTAAAGAAATATATTTTTTAATAATTCAATAAAAATAACAAAACGACTAAAATAAAAAATATATAAAAAAGTGAGTTGTTAAATATTATAATTACAATTGTCTAATAAAACGAATTGATTTAAGTTATTATTTATGTACCATTGAGGGACTGTATACGCGATGGTATTGGGTTCGATTCCAAATCGGGGTAATGATCACATTTAATATATTCTCATTTCTCCGCTCAAGACCAAATTATGTACCTCAAAATTGATAGAGAGATTTATAAGCACGGCATTTCTATTTCAATTATGTCCAGGAAACTATAACATTTTTTTTTTTCAAGTGAAAGATTTCCTTCATATATCTCTAGAAGCATCTTTGTAGATACTCGTATATCGATTATAATATGTCTGTCTATGTATAGCTATCATGACACATTTATTTAATAATGGTACAATATTTTGAAGTGTAATTTACTCAACAATATATATTACAAATATATAAATATATTGAGGTTATTGTAGCAACGCTTGTTTGCTATTTTATTATTATAATATTATATTTTATATTTATAGTATTATATATTTAGTTGAATATTAAAATAACAACTTCTCGTTAATATACTTTTATAAATACGTATTCTTTTTACCTAAGATTTCAAGAAACAATTTAAAATATATATTTTTTTAACTTATATATATTTACAAAAATCTAATATTACAAAACAATAATAAGCTACACATATAAAAAAAATATCCCAAATTTGTCCGTCCGTCCGTTGGTCCCATTTCAACAGAAAGCAAACATAACCACAAATATATTGTAGTGTTCTCTAGACAATCTAATCTTGAAGTTATCTAAATTGATAACAATACTTTGTAAATAATACTGGAAACACATTTTGTTACCTTTTCATTTCTAAGGCTTTACTTTGTACGATTTCATCGTGAGAAAAATACGTTGTTCATAATCTTATTATATGGATACAGCTTAATAAAGTAAGTATGTTAGCGAAAAAAAGGCAGCTTTAAGAACATTATTTTTTTAGCTTCACGCCCTTCCCCGCTCGCTGCAGCAGCAGCAGGTACAGATGACATAGTGCTAGCCAAGGCAACCGGTTGTCGAATTTCCGTTCGAATCCGGAACATTGCGTGTCGATTGGCGGTACTTAACACCGCGCTTTGTTACAAGACAAAGTAAAAAAACACCAGAGCGGAGAAATAAAAATGCATGGACTATAAAATGTACCTCGTATATTCCGTTACCGAAGGAATTTCGAGAAGTATTTCTTTCAGTGCTCTCTTACACTCTCCAAGTAATCAAAATGCCAAATTTTCTAATTTCATCTTTCTACGTCCAGTAGCATCCGCTGCACAATGTCTGTCAGTCAATTTAGTTTGAAACGGAACAAACAGATATATACAATCTACTAAATAATGCTAGATCATAGATTCATATTTAGCTCGTTTATATGAAACTTTATTTTATTTTCCTAGCTTATGCTAAAGAAAAAGCAAACTAAGCAGAAATCGGAGAACCAAGTGTTAAGAGACTCCGTTCTCCGATTTCTGCCAGGATACGAAGAGAATCGCCATTTAATACGCAATGTATGGTAAGACTACCAGAGAGGAAAAAATGAAAATAATTTCAATAAATATAATTATTTCCCCGAATGGAAATCGAACCCACAACCGTCGATTCGTCTCGCTATATGTGACACGATTGCTACAATTCTAACATTAAAAAAAAATCAAATCAAATAAAGCAATCAAAATTGAACACATTACCTTAGGAAGACTCAGCATTGGCACTCTTTGGAATATATGGCAACCGTACTGTAGCACTGGCAAGTAAGTTTCAAATATTTGATAAAGTTTTTCAGCTAAGCGTTTCTGGTCTTCCATCGAGGATGCCAGGGCCTGGAGGTCTCCGTGGTACACCTTCAGCATCGAGGTGAGGAGACTAGCTCTGTTTTTTAATACCCAATCTGGTATGTTACGGTCGCTGCCTATTGCCTATAAAAAAATATAAAATAGTAAATTAAAGCCTTTATTCACAGACTATAGTATACATTTTAGCTTATAATACCTAATTCACCTTTTGTTAACTTTTTTTTCTAGTTTTGCATTACCTTATTTGGTTTTCAAGTGTAATAAAGAATATATATATATATATATATATATATATATATATATATATATATATATGATATACTTTTTTTAAAGAATACATTTTGTTTTTTTTGGCAACTCTCACTTCTCACTCGAATTCAAGACTGAAAATAATTGAAATACAATGATTTCCCCGTGTAGGATTTGAACCCACAATCACCACAGTTACAGTCAGACGCTGTCCCGCTGCGACACAATGGCCTGAGTGACAATAAAATTATGTAATTACATTGATAAAAATATATTAAAATTCATTTACTGAGCCCTAAATATTTTTCCTTTTTGGACATAATAATTGACATATATACTTAGTTAATTAAACACGTTAGTCAAAACTCTATTTATTGCAAAATATGTTTCGGACGCGTTTATTGTTGCGGTATTAGAACATATCTAATTAAAATGTAAAGGAAGAATAAGCTAAATTTGACAGAGACTTCGCTTAACATCTACTTAACGTGAATTAGCAGGCATAAGTCTAGTTTAGAGATTTTATGAATGATTCCTTTTAAAAATTAAAAAAAAAAATTTTTAATTTTAAAATTTTTTAATTTTTAATTTTTTTTCCCCCCTATCTACGTTGATATGCGGGAAAATGCATGAAGCTGGTAAAAAAAAGACTAGATTAATTTTAAATGTATTATAATTCAATTATTTTAAACTAATTAAACGTATTACTTTCCAAAAGTCTTTAAGGATGACATTTTCATGTTTATTTTTGTCACGATTAACCAATAAGCATAATCTAAGTGGTTAATATTTTTATCGTAGTTTCCACATTAGTATTATAAAAATAATTCATGTTTTAGTTTTAATTTCAGGTAAGCTATTTCCCACGAATTAAGGACGTATTGGTATTTAAGCCCGCGCTAATTGGATGAAATGTCCAAGAGCTTTAACTAACATTAAATGAAATATATATATTTTTATTCAACAAGTGTGGTAGGGAAAGAGAATCATCGTGGCGCAGTTTTACAGTGCCTGATTACAAACCCATTTGGTTGTGGGTTCGATTTCCGCTCGGCGGCACGATTATACTTAAATTATTTTAATTTTGTCGCTTTGGTGCAAAACGAAGCGCGGTGTTAAGTTCCGCCACTCAACACGCAATGTCTTGAACACGGACGGAAAGTGGAGAACAGAGTGTCGTAACACTAGACTCAACACTGCTATGCGGGAAAAATCGTAGTTGAAAAAAATATACAATCGCGGGCAAATTTTTTAAGTTTTTTTACGAAAATTGTTCGGGCGGGGTCGTAGTTCATATGGAAAAGGCGTACAAAGAAATACTTAAACTTAATAAATATTACCTACACTACATCTACACGATAAACAGTTTTGTATAGTGACATACACGTTGCTAAGACAACGCCTATTTTACGTCAAAATCCATATATTTAAGAAAGAAATGAAAATATTTTATCACAATAATATATTTACTCATATTAATTTCAGAAACCCATCATCTATGCATAGGCATAAAAACACACATATAGATGTGAGTGGTATTTGAAAATAAACCCCGCTTGCTTACGTACTAACCGATATTATGCAAGATTTCCCAAAGGTCAAACTTAACTTTTGTTAACATATATCTATGTTACATATTATTCAAATAAACTTGTTTTTATCTTAAAATATTTATAAGCGAGAATTTATAATCTATTTTTATAAAAACATCATTAAAATGAGGCCATCATAGTGTAATGGGGCAACGTCAAACTGCGAGGCTTGTAGGTTCGATCTCAATTCGGGGAACTTCAGCTTCACGCTTTTTCTTGCGTAGCAGGGTAGTCAGAGAGAACCTAGTGTCAAGATCCGTTCTGTCCGCTCCGTTCTCTAGCACGGGGAAATCATTCTATAGATAATTGTGTATAGGAATTTAAAATATTTTTATTCGTCCGCTCTGGTAGGGCAAACTCAACGCGCAATGTTTCAAATTTGGTTTGAAAGGGAAAACGCAGTGTCCTGGCACTAGGTTCCCTCTGACTACCCCGTAATGCGAGAAAGAAAAGTTGTAACAAAATACTAGTTTTACATAAAAACCACATTTAAACGCTGTATAAAAAATATTTAGTAAAAAGTACACAAACAAAGCATTATACGACAGTAATATAATAAAATAATATATGATATAGACTTACCAATATATATCTACCGTACTCTCTTATAATAAACTTCCCACTCTGGAGCGTGATGGCCAGAGGTTGTGAGAAAAGTGACTTGATACAATGAGCAGCGCCAACGACCTGATAAAAATGAAAAAAAAATATATATATATAACAACTTATACAATCTTTAGGTTTAACTCACAATTACGTTTGCGTGGACATAAAATTTTAGAATGAAAGATTTCAATAAGACTTTTTGAAGGTAACAAACACGTCATTACAATATATTTTAACTTAATATTACGCACATATTCCGGTTCTATATTAAATATAGTATATTATAAAGTAACCTTATTTTACGATGACCAATGACGAAATAGATATGGTCAAATTCAGTTGGTCGTTTATATTCGATACTGTCGATGATTTTATGAAATTGTCGTTTCTACGATATGGCTACGACATATGTACATTTTAAACGTTGAAGGATTTGAAACCGCGCTTTTCTGATATTCCGTCACTAACGCACGCCTCGAATGCAGGTGTAAAGTGAAGAACGGAGTGTTTTGACACTAGGTTCTCTCTCACTACCTTGTTTGATATAAAGTAGAAAGCTATACTGTCAACTGACAACCTAGATTACTATTTAACTTAAGCAATAACCACAATAGCCAAGCTTATTTACAAAAAGCCCGTCTGTCTCTGGCAAGCGAAATATATTATAAACGAAAACATTTAAGCTATTCCTTTATATGTACACAGAATAAAAATTGTTTGTTACAAACAAAGCGGTCTCGTTAAGTGCACCGGCTTATTCATGTGGAAAATATTTTACAATAATAGCCCGTTTAACCTCTGTTTAATTTATATTGAATATTTTAATATAAACAAATTAAGCATTTGTAATTTTCTTTGCTCTCGCAATTTTTTCGCATTATGCCGAGTTGACAAAAGGAATTTAGATGGTGAAGGGTCACTTAAACATTGTATTAAAAGTTGACAAGCTCTCGGTGAGCCATTGATGTTATTTAATGTTTTAGTGACAACAAATTATTTAATTTATTTGGCTGTTGCATTTCTACTTCCAGTAATTTATCTTGATTTCTAATAAGGTTGTCTTTAGGCGGCAATGATAATGCATTATTTCAATTACTTCATTATATATTAATTATTATTATATAATGTTATTACGGAAGGCGTTATAATACTGACTTACATTAGTTTTACCCTTACAAGACGTTTAATGACATGCCTTTAATAGTTTTAATAACAATGGTAATTTCTTGCAAGATGTAGATTTCGAACTTCAATCTAAATAAACCTTAGTAAATTAATTAAGTTACATTGCCATAAAAGGCATAATGCCGTCAGAGGTTAAAGAAAAAAATCCCAAATATTAAGGTAATACGGTTACTAAAACAAAAATGACAGCAATTATTATAATTAGACCTTACAAATTGGTAAGGAAATTGATAAAATATGTCACTTTTATGATAAAGACTATGTAGCTTTATTATAAAGTGCAACTTACGGATTAGATTTAGTGCAAAATGACACTACTCAAAATTACGTTTTCTTTCACAGATTAAATACTTATACAATCTATCAAGAAAATGTCGGTACTTTAAATTTTCTAAATATATGTTTTTCAATTTCCTAAGTGTGTGAATAACACTTCAAAAACAACGTTAAAAATATTTAATAAATAGCATTCTCTCTTGCCAAATGATTGTTTGTAGAATAATCTTTGGGTAGTAGAAAATTGTAAAAATCTCTCTTCAGAGATTCTAACAACAAATATAAATTGTAATAAGTGTATAAGAATTTCGACGTAGCCGGATGTAGAACGCATGGCTTAGCGGTCAGAGCACTTGAACGGTTTTCAAGAGGCGCGGGTTCAAATCCGGCTACGATCAAATTTTATACGTTTTTAAATATAGTTATTCAATTTCCTAAGTGTGTCCGTAACACTTTGAAAACAATGTTAGAAAATAATTAAATTATGATCATTCCACCGAGTGGGCATCGAACTCACAACCAATCGTGATTCCAGTCAGGCACTGTGCAACTTAGTCACGATATCTCACATAGAAACTCGAAACTCTACTTCAGACTTTCTCATTTCCGCGCAGTTGGATAAAAAATGAAGTCGATTCCCCACTAGATATAAACCATACAGCGAGTTACTTGTTAACCCCCGTACAATTTCGAAAACACTTGTAAATTCAAAGGGAAAATTTTAATCACACACTCACGACATTTGAATACAACCAAAGCCTATATATACCTACTGTACAGGTAGGTCTCGTCATAATACGTAAAACCTGCATTCGAGCGCGCTGTAATTATTTTACTTGCCCGCTTTGAGAATTAAGTGTTGTTGCATAGAAATGTAGGGCTTAAGCAGAGGTTTTTAATAAAAAATGATCGCTATAAGTGTCGCTGGGTTGTGGGTGCGATTTGTATTTTGGGGCAAAATGGTTATCTTTTTTGTAAATTTGTTTGTTTTTTTTTTGCATTATATAAAATATTTTTTTTCATTTCATTTCATCCTCATAAAAGCCACCGTGACACAATGTGACAGTGTCTAACTGTAAATGCGATTGGTTGTGGTTTCGATTCTCACTCGGGGGAATGATTGTATTTAAAATATTTTCATTTCTCCACTCCGGTACTGGGCATATAGTTCGCATAGACGCAATGTCTCAACTTTTAAATGGAATATGGAGAACGGAGTGTCTTGACATTAGGTATTCTTTGAACCTGCTACGCATGAATAAGCGTGTCGCTCAGAAATAAATTAAGATTATCAATGTGTTATAGCGAAAACAGTGAATCGAATAATATAGTATCTATTAAAAATCATTTTTAAGAGGTAAAGCACCAGTTTAGTTAAAACATCAAACCTAATAAACAAAAAAAACCACCTTGAAGTCAATAGGCGAGTAGTAGTAGTAGCATGCGCAAGCGTTCCTGTACCGTCTCATGGAGGGTGGAGGTGATGGGGAGGCTTTCTGCTGGGTACTATTGGATTTATTAACTGGTAAGTCCCACAGTACCGTCTGTGCCCAAAAGGCATCTGCCTGGCACACGGATGGTTTCCGTGAAAGGCATTACCAGCGTCACAAAAAAGTATGAATTTTTAAATTTATATAATTCTCTAGAGGTTTCAAGTGTTTTAAACTAAAAACATCAGTCATTATACGTAATGAGTTCGTACATGTTCTATATTTACATTAAATGTAGGTACATATAAAATCGTTCGTCGTAACCATATATATTAAAATTCCTATCTTAAAACTAAAAAAATATGCATTTGTACAGAAAAGTCTTTTAGTTTACATCCATTTTCATATTTTTGCAGAGGCATTCCATTTTAAAATATATATTGGTAAAGCCGGTCTGGAAAACAAGTTCAAAAATTAAGAGCTACTTTAGATATTGCATTCAGAATGTAGGTCGGTGTATTTTATTTTCATTTACAATTCCATATTACATTTGTAATTCGATATGGTTATACGTTTTATATTTTTTTTCATTTTTACCTTCGTTATATATATGTAAATGCTTTAAATTGCATATAAGTTCTTATGTAATATAATGGGATCGTTATAATAGGCTCTCATGCCGCTGTGGGACATTAAGCTCGATGGTTACGGGTTCGATACCCAGTGGAGGGAAATAATTATATTTAAATTATTGTTATCGCCTCGTGCTTATTCGACAAAGTGGAGTGTGAAGTGTCGAGAGAGTGGAGTGGAGTGAACTACACCACGATGGCACTTTGACAAAAATTAAACACTTTTAAAACAAGTCAAAACAAAAGTGATCAGTTATGTAAGTAACAAATAGGTGTTTCATAAAGAATATAAACGAGTAAGTCACTATTGATTGATCAATAGAAATTCTAGTGGCGAAATGAGAGCATACGGTCGTGGGGGTCGTCGTATACACTTGTAACACAATACGTGATTGAAATATAACAGGGAGACTCTTATTCGTCTAAAAAAATATATAGAAATATCGGTTTATATTCTTTTGTGTAAGCACAGCGAGGAAATGATAATAATTTACAAATAATCACTGCCCGAGTGGAATCGAATCCACGACCAATCGTGTTAACCGTCAAAATCATCAACCAAACCAAAAAGTAACAAAAAATGATACGACCTTCTTTTGATGTATGTTGTTTATTAATTTTCAAAACGGATTTCAACATATCGTGTGTCCAAGGAGATGTTCTGTAGTAATATAATCAGTGCGACGTGTATAATAAATATAGTAGTAATAGCAATATTAAAATATTTTTCTGTCAATTTGTAAGCTATTAGGACGTATCAATAAATTATTAGGTGCAGCAAAAAGCTTTGTACTCCGTGTTTTTACGTAAATTAAGAGGACGGAGCAATATGAAATTTAGGACAGTTGTAGTTTATATAGAGGAGTGCAACTGACTTATATTTTTTAAATAACGCATTAAAACACAAGAAATTAATAATGTTAGCATTTTAAAAATGTTAAAAATAGTAAATAAATAGCATTCTCTCTTGCCACACGATTGTTCGTCGATCGAATCGAATCTTTGGGTAGCAGAAATTTGTAAACATCTCTCTATAGAGATGCTAACAATAAATATAAGTTGTAATATGCGTATAATTATTTCGACCTAGCGGGATGTAAAACGCATGGCTTTGCGGTCAGAGCGCTTGAACGGTTTTCAAGAGGCGCGGGCACAAATCCCGCTGCGTTCAAATTTTTATACGTTTTCTAGAAATCTTTTTGTGTGTGAATAACACTTTAAGCGATGAGTTCAACATAGCGGTCTGAGCACCAAATTTTTATACGTTTTCTAAAAATGTTTTTAATTGCCTAAGATATGTTGTCATTACCTATAATTGCGTCATTACCTATAATTGCTCTTTAATTGTTATTTATAATATTGTTTTTTATTTAAATAGTTGTCAGAGTTTGCTGTGTTGATGATCCAAATAAATAAATAATAAGCATATAAATAAATGTCTTTAACGAACATAGAAAAAACATAGACAAATGTTGTATTGTTAGAGCAAAACCCACGTGGGATGTGAACACACGCAACGCTTCACATTACTAAATGCGTCACTATTCTAGCATAGGTAATGTAAAGATTTGTTCTTATGAGTTTATAATTAAGTATTATAAAAAAAATCAGCTTCAAGCTTTTTTCGAGATTAGAGTAGTCAGAGACAACCTAGTTAGTGTGAGTGTGAAATACCTAATTATTGCATAAAAAATAGTTACAATTTAAACAAGTTTATTATTTAGCTATTAAACTAGAAGTATAAACTATAAGTTTGTAAAAATACAGAGGTTATTACAAACCGCATATTTTGATTTCGAAATCCATACTCAATGGAACGACCGGTTTTCGCAAAAAAAATGCAGCGTTCGATTAGAACGTACTCTTGTTTTATATAGGTACATAATTCTGTTGATTTTAGTCAATTTAAGGTAAATTTATACGTATAAAAATTAAAACGCAGCGGGATTCAAATTTTTATACGTTTACGTTTCATAATAAAATGAAATTCGATACTGTTTTCTCACACATAAGCCAACTTACAATTAGGTCTTCCCCTACCTCACTTACAATTATTGAAGTTTATGTAAAGACAGTTTAATTTCAAAATGTGTAATAATCGCGATAACCAAAGAAATAATTAATCATTTATAAGTTAATATATAATAAATGTCTTGACAGAATCCCTTCTTGCTTGCACTTTCTAAAATCTTGGCGACGTGGCGAAAAAAGAGCTTCAAGCAATTGTGCGCGTCCAGATTATATTACAGTCAAATTTTAATACGAGATATTATTAATAGTACGTCGACGGTGATTGAACGGTAAGAAATATTTTGCTTATCCTAAATGTGTCAACAACACTTTAACATTTATTAAAAATACAAACAGTTATTACGTGTGATAATGCAATGACAAGAATAAAAAGAAAGGATCAGAAAGTTTGTGGACATACACACTTGAATTAATATGAAAATTATTCTTTTTACATTAAGAGTTATTCGTCAATATATAATAAAACTGTTCCTTTCGAGGGTACAGTGTGACAGCGGCTGATCGTATACGTGATCGTCGTGGGTTCGATTCCCACCCAGGGGAATGATTATTTAAATTAGTTTCATTTCTTCGCCCTGCTAATAAGACACAGCGCGGTGTTGAGTAAGAACGTAAAAAACTGAGTGTAAAAAGCAGGGGGCTTTAAGGGAGAAAGTATGAATCTGTCTTATTAGAAAACTATCTTTATATTTATAAAACTATCACTGCAACTATCATACGCTGATTGATTGATTGCTTTTACAGTTTACACTCGAAACAACGGAAGCCTGAAATGTACGGCAAGGCTCAACACATTCAAATACAATACAATAAAAAGTACGTATATTTACTTATATATATATATACTTGGGCGACTTCCAAGAGGCACAGGTTCAATCCCGCTGCGTTCAAATTTTTATACGTTCTCTAAAAATATGTTTTTCCATTTCCTAAGTGTGTCAATAACACTTTGTTAAAACACAAATGTTAAAAGTAGGTCTTTTTTTAGTACAAGCGTGACAGTCATCGGTACGAGTTAATCTGCATATAGTGCGTTCAACTCTGTAGGAAGCATTAGCGTCGTCAGTCGTGTGAATTCAATATTTATTATTTAAATAAAATGATATATTAAGAATTGTATCTAATTGTAGATATAATATATATTTTTTTACGCTTATAAATGCATTTTACGCAGACCGGTACTGTGGGACTCACCGGGAACCAAAACCCGATACTACCCACTAAAACCCAGCGGAAACCCTCTCCACCTCAATGAGACGTCACAGGATCGCTCGCGCATACTACTACAACGCCTCCGTGGACGGCCCACCTATTGCGGGCCATAGTCGCATTCAGGCTGCTCCGGGGTTCGACCCAGAGCACCTGCAGGTTTAATGACTTGCAGGAGGACCACCACGACCTTCCTGCATTAGCTCCTCTAGGGAAAGGGGAGTTGCAGATCGGCAAACCGCTTTCTCCTACCCCCTGGCCTCTCCTTCGCGGGCCATGGAATAGGATGGCCTCTGTCTTTGGCATGGAGACCCTCAAACCCAGCGCTTGAAAACGGTCGACGATGACGCGCGTGCCAGCTTCGGCCAAGCCGCCTCCTGATATTAAATGCGCATAGCAAATGACAGTCATCCCAGGGGAGAGGCAAACCCGGAGAATCCAATCATATCCGAGGTTCCACAGTATCGGGCCCAATACAAACCCCTCTGAAACCCCGCAACCGACACTTCGTTGACCAATTTGGTCGTCCCCTCCAACCCATTGGACTACTCTGTTCTGGAGGTAGTCGTCTAACAGCTGCCGGAGATAGAGAGGCACCCAATGGTACCGGAGAGCCTCTCTTAGCGTCTTAAACGGCAGTACCAAACATCTATACCTCCTAAATAGACGCAATGCGTTGCCCGGCATAGGTGCGCAGCTTTTCAGCTAAACACAGGGAAGTGTCTGTCGTGCATTCCACCGCTGAGTCACTCTCTGCGTCTGTCATCTGAGCAGACCTGTCTCGTTGCAGTACCCAGTTAGACAGGCCTCGGAGGCCTACCCCTCCTCGCCGTATCACACTTGACACTACGCACTGCCTCGGTTTTCGAGCCTGAGTCATCTTCTCAACCTTTCTGAACAGGCCGCTTGCGGCCTCATGCGTCGTATAGCCCCAGACTCTAAAACCCATACATTTCCGTCGTTTGTTTTTTTATTTAATATTCGTTTACCATATTGTTCCCACGAGTATGGGGGAATAGCGGTCCATTCAAGCAGTGCCCCCTGTACTTAACCCGCCACGGGTGTAGGCCGCTATTCTGACGGGGATAGCAGTAGTGACTGATCTTCCCATCAGCCACGTACCCCACGCGCTGCTTCGCCACTTGGGTTTTCTTTTTCTCCCTCACAGCCCAGCCGGTGAAGGTAAGACCCTCGGTTCCAAGCAAATTACGAGACATGACCGCAATCTCGCAATGAAAGGGGGACCCATTCGTAAGGGGTCGACAGCAAGCGAGCTTACCAGGAGGTTACCCGACTTAGCCCCCCTAGATATAATAATTGTATCAACTCACAGACCAATGCCACCTCAGTCTACCTGTGACCACGGACTACTGTAAAGTGTTCGAAACGTTGGGATTCTAAAATGTATTTTTAAATCCGGTTAAAAATAGTTACATTTAAAAATATTAAGAAGTGTGTTATTTCAAATTATTTATTTTCTTGATACATGTGTATAGTAAATTATTTACTAATGATGAATTAAATACCCTATCCTTAATTTTTTTTAATATAAATATATATAATGTAAAAATATTATAATTATCAATAAAAATATTGTATAATTTTTTTGCAAAATACAGAATCATTATTATAAAAACACCTTAACGCTTTTCGGCTTAGTAGAGTCGGAAGATAGAAACTAGTATCAAAACAATACGTTTTCCTTGAATTTGATACAACATATTATTTTTAAAAATGCTACTAGCATATATTTTTTACAGACGTATGCAGATTAAATTTATTTACCTGTCCGGCAAGAGCAAGCCTTTGTGTATCAGACACCCAACCAGGGTGAAAGTATAGCACTGCATCAGCCGGGTCATCCTCTTCCGCCATACAGCATTGCGTGTCGTACACGAATACGATCATCATTTCCCTGTTTAATGATAAAAAAAAAGTTCAACAAATATTTATTTTCAGTGGAGGAACTCAACGCCGCGCCATGTCTCACCAGAGCGGAGAAATGAAAATAATTTAAATATATACATTCCCACGAGTGGGCCTCGAACCAACAACCATCGCGTATAAATGCCTCAATAATTATAACATGAAATTGTAAATCGAAATGACATGTCCATTTCGCCTAATAATGACTTAAGTTTTTTTAAGTTATATCTATTAGTCATTAATCAAAGTGTTAAATAATTGTATATTTGTTTTAAAAACTAACTAACTAACTAAAATAGGGTATATAAATTCGAGTAAAATTTTGGTGGGCAAAAATTGAGTATGTATTAACTAAGAAATAAAAATTATTTACAAGTAAAAGCGATTGGTTGTGGATTCGATCGCCAATCGGGAGAATTATTATATTAATATTATTTTTAATCAAAACTTAAATAATATTTATATATTTTAAGGGTCATTAGAAACTTTGACGGATGGATGCGCGCTTTGTAACAATGCTCCAGCGAGATGAACTCATCAGATCATTTTTACAAAGCGCGCAATCAACTGATGAGGTCTCGAAGGACCGACGACTATCGGAAACTCAGAGTACCTTTTTTTAATTGCCTTTTTTGTAGTTTCTTTTTAATTACGGTGATTTTTTAAATACATTACGAGTATATAAATATATATATAAATAATTATAAAACTAAGCTTAAAATATACATCGACATTTCGCTCTTTTGATGATTATATTATAATGAATGCCTACAATGTTCTTTTTAACACACTTTTATTACCTACATCTTGTTTCTTGCAGAAAGTAAAGAGTGGAGTGTCTCAACACTAAATTATCTATGCAGGAAAAAGAGTAAAGCTATTAAAAAAAGAAAAAATATAATGAAAAGTAAAAAATATTTGATTAATCAACATTATTTTTAAAAATTGTGTATAAGATTTGAATTCTACAGTGGTTGGGGCAAGACTAGTGTGCTTACATTTTGTTACAATAACAATATGTTACATGACTTGATGGTTGCAGGTTCAAATCTAAATTAAATAATTTATAATCAGTACAACCTATTTCTATATTAAAAATATACTTATTATATTTTGTATAGTCCAAATAAATATGGCAGTTCTGTTATCTTAAGATATTAGAAATTAGTGGTGTCATAAATTTTTATTGCTCTTGGCCAACCTTGATTTTAAAATAAAAAATGTGTAGATTATCTTGTAGCCTAATTTTATTATCGGAAGTACTGCTATAATAATTTTGAAAACCCACTGAGTGGTTGTAATAAGATAATGTTATATTGTAAAGTTTATTACCGAATTAAATTGACAGTAAAGAAATTGTTACAGTAAAGTAAAAATTTAAGTTTTTAATTTCTAATTATAAGCTATTAAGTGACAAATAAACCAATATGTTATTTTGTTTTTAATGTTTGTGGTATTTTAAGGAAAATTGTATGTTAACATACTAACATAATCTATATTTAAAAAAAGAATACTTATAAAAAGGTTATTGTAAAATACAACAAACAAATTTATATAATGAACTTTTTTAATCTATTCCTTTACATGCTTAGTATTGTTAAAGAATATTAATAAGACAAAAGAGAAAGCATGTTTTAACTTAACTGTGTCGTAAATAAGATAATGTGATTATTATGTTTTATTACAATAACAATTCTAACATATTTATAAACAAATACTAATGAGTGTAAATGTTTAAGTAAAAGTAGTGGTTTGTTATTAAAAAATCTTATCTCGATAGGCGACACGAACAGTTAATTATTTTACGTTCTTGTCGATACTTAAACTTTAAAATTATTTAAATATGGGTTTGTATCTAACTACAAATGATTTTGTTTTCTAATATTTCACAATATTGTGAAGTCTCATTGATATGTCTCAAGCCTTTACATGCTACTCATCTATAATGATCGTCTAACGAAATTAAATACACCATACTAACTTTGCCATGGTTGCTGATTTTCACAGGTATCTATTGTTTTAAAATCCACACATTTCACACAACACAGTTTTTACGTTATAATAATTGATTATAGTAAGCGTATTATTTTCATGATAAAATACGGTCTTTTACAAAACTAACTACACGTCCATCGCGGTCCGCGCATACAATCTATCGAAATACAGACTAAAAATATTTGTGATATTTTAATTGACAAGTGACGTTTGACAGTTTAGTTCATATGCATAGTTGCTATTAGCAATACAGTTCATTAAATTTAATAAAAGTAGTAGTTGTTATAAAATTAAATGTTGTTATAATATTTATATAGATTTTTTTTATTGTATTCTGAATATTTTATTATATTTTGTTTTATAAATTATTATGTAATATAGCTAAGTTGTGTTTTATTTATATAAATTTGACCTACAGCATAGATGGCGTTGGTTTTGATACCATTTAAGGTTGGCACCATTTACGATATTTCTAATAGATACGTAATGCCATAATGGTCATATAGATAGCGATGCAAAATCGTTTAAATATTTGTTTTATTTATAAATATTAAATACTATAATTTATAAAAACACATACTACATAATATTTTTCAAAAATTAAATAATATTTCATGAACCGAAAAAATAATTTATGCTTTAAATAAAAGTAAATAAATCGAGCGTTGCATTCCAATTTCATTCCAGCCGGACATCCGGTACCGTTGTGTGTGATGTGCCGAATGACACGATGGTGGAATTTAAATTAATTGTAAATATGACTATCTAATAGCCGCCTGTTCTTAAAATGGGAGAAATTTTTCGGAATGCGTTAGACATTTTGCTGTGTTTAGAATTCATAATAAACATGATACAATCTTTAAAGTTTAATTTATAAAGTTCTCTTTTTACATCCTAACATTGCTTTTGTGATTCTATGGAAATAAAATTTTAATGAAAATATTTATATTAAAAAAATGATTAATAACATATTTGTATACTTTACATATGTACAGAAATAAAATTGAAAAAATGCCTTGTTTTGAAAAACCAGCAAACTTTATATTCAAAATATAATCAAGAAAAACTGATCACAATATTTTTCCGTAAGTATGGTATATATTTTGAACTGTTAATTTTTTCAACCACTAGCCTCTTTGCAAATTACGTAATGTTTGATTACAGATAGGTCAAAATTATTGTTTGTTTTTAAGAATTAAAACCTAAATATTTAAGTCATGAATGCGGGCGGAAAGTGGAGAACGTGTGTTTTGATGCTGAAAAATATAATAAAATAAAATTAGTTTTAGTTAATTCTCGTTAAAAGACATTCTCGTTTTGGAACATATTTGTTAAAAAAAATTCCTTCGCAACAATTGTAAGGTAATTAAAATTACATTTGACAATTTTGCAATGAAATTATTTGCATTTCAATGTCGTTTCTATATTGTAGGAATTTAGTAAAATATTTTTAATAGTAATTACAATTATTTACAAATGTAGCATGGAATTTAGTTAAAAGCCATTTTTATATATGACCATGTACTAGACTTCGATATTGTAACAAAGTATGTGAAACTTTTCGTTAGTAATAATACCTTTAAATACCTTTTGACTGCAAATATTATTCACACACTTAGGAAAGTGAAAAACATTTTTAGAAAACATATAAATTTTATAACGCAGCGGGATTCGAAACCGTTCAAGCCCTCTGACCGCTAAGCCATGCGTTCTGCATCTGACTGGGTCAAAATTTTTATACCGTTATTAAAATAAAATTAAATTTGTAAGAATATACATAAAAAAAGTATGTGCATGGACAAAAATAAGTTAACCACAAGCTTTATTCCGAATCACGCTGAAGATCATATTTTTACACATTTTCGAATTGTGTATAATAATTGAAATGTTTTTCAAATTATAATATATTATATAAAAAAATCATACCCCCTAACCATCACGTTCAGTTATGAACATTTTAACTGTGATATTTTATTCTGATTTACCAACGGTAGTTTAATTTTATTATATCTAAAGAAAAATTATATACTAAGGTCATCGTGACGCAGTAGAACATCTTCTGACTGTAGTTTGTTTTTTGCAGCTTTACTTTTTTTTTGCATGGCAGTGTCACTACACTGAGACAACCTAGTGTCAAGACTCTCTGGCCTACACTTTCCGCCAAATATCAATACATTCCGTGTTTAGTGGTAGCTTTGCTTGGTTAGCTACGCTTTGTCTTAGTTATCAGAGTGTTGAGATGAAAATATTTTAAATATTATTATTTCTCCTTCCTCACGCTCCATTCCCAATCGCGTTCACTGTCAGATGTCGTCTGATCAGCCGTATAATAAAGCTTATATAGACTTTATATACAGTGGCTGTGATTCCTACGTAGTTCAAATGTCGAAATGTATACGATAGTTATGAGTTTAAACTCAGTTTATAAAAATAAAGTCTTGTGTTGAATTCAAGTCATCGCACAATATAAGTTGATTATTGTTTATAATCAACTTAAGTGAGTTTAGGCTCTAAGTTCTTTTTATTTTTGAAATGAAACTATTTTAAACGAATTAATCGCGTATAATTTCGGTATTCAAAAATACATTTTTAGAACCCGACGTTTCGAACACTTTACAGTAGTCCGTGTTCACAGGTAGACTGAGGTGGCACTTGTCTGTCATTCGATACAATTATTATCTCAAACTACCGCCAACGATTTCTTAGTTGCCTCGCGTACTGCCCTGGATTCTTGCAAAATGAGCTGACTGTATCTCTGGTGTGATGGGATTGAGACTTCAAAGTTTTCATTATTGGGTCCCAGGTGGTAGAAAGTTTCCAACCGTCTTCTCTATTGAAATTAGGGTGTTTTTGTATTTCAATAGCCTCGTGGATGATCCTTGGGATATATCTGTCCTCCCTAGCGAGAATATCAGGTTTATCAAACCTGATGTTATGGTTGGTTTTATCCATTGTATGCTCACACACAGCTGACACGCCCACGATACACGCCCTCTTTTTATTTCTTAAAATATAAAAAATATTTCTATCACATAAAATAAATAACTTATTGCATAAAAGTGGGACAGCGTCTGACTGCGATTGCGAATGCGATTGGTTGTGGGTTAGATCCCCAATCGGAGGAATAACTATTATATTTTTCAAATTATTATAATTTTTTTCACTCTGTGGTATAAAACAAAGCGCAGCGTTCAGTTCCGCCGCTCATCACGCAATGTCTCTATGACCGGAAAACGAGGAAGACACTCCGTCTTTGCGGGAAACAGCGTTAAGCTGAGAAAATAAACTTATTTGAGCCATATATTCTGGCATTTTTGCACTAAAGTGAACCTAAATACATTTGCTAGGGCGTGGCCGTCAACATTCCTACACTTTTTACATCTACTTGCAGCAATTAGAAACTTAGAATAATAAATAATAGAAAAGGTAATGGAAGATAAATAGTTATGAATAGACTTGATACGCATTGAAATAATTATATTTGTTATAATTTGTTATTATATTTTAGTTTTCAATTATTTTTAGATAAAACGAATTTCACCGTTTTTATTATTGATACATAATATTTTTTAGATAAAATAAATTATTTAAAACTCTTTCCCATTGTTGAAAGTTGAAAATTGTTAGGACCGTTCTCTGTTTCTCATTTGATGTCGAGACAATGTGTGTTGAGTGGCGAAACTAAACGCATCGTTTTGTCATACCAGAATGAGGAAATAAAATGATTTAAATGTTTGATATATTCATATCAAATGAGTCAGATGTTGTCCCACAGCGGCACGAGAACTTTAATTAATTATATTATAGTAATGAAATATTGAATTTGAATTACATTTGCAAATTTGGAAGTAATTACGAGACTAATTAAAATTTGTAAAAATTAGGTAATTCATTACGTATAACGATGAAGTTATGTAGTTAAGTAAATTAAACACTTTAATAATTTTATTATATTAATAATTTTATAATTAGCGATAATGGAGAAACAACATTCTTAGCAGAATTGAAATAGCAGCTACATTTTAGTTACAGTATTTTAGAATATGTGTTTATGTCAACGGGTAGCGCGTCTCTATATACGTGAAGGAAAATCTTTTATTCTAACGGAAATTTTACGGACGGCGGAGTATGAAATTAGGGCAAATTTAAGAAAAAAAATTATATGGAAAAGAAGTACGGAAAGCCAATATGTTTTAATAATAATGCACTAAAAATACATTAAATTAATATAAATTATTATATTAAATAATATAATTATGACGCTTTTTAAATCATGTCTTCATACAGGTAAATTAACCTTTGAGATCCTTTGTTATTTAATTTAAATGTCCATAGTTGTTATTTTGTTTGTAAACCACGTGCGCATTAACATCGGATTAGATTTTGTATCTGTAGTATGTCCACTGAATCGATGTCACGTGCTGAGTGTAGTTTCAGAGAGTTTGCTTTCCGTTTCCGGGGCGCTAGGAGTATAGCTAGATGGTGTCGCGATTGAAAACTATTGAAATTGTAATAGCTTTTTCTGACTCAGATGAATGTGTATAGGGTTAATTGAAGTCATCTTTTGTTTTTACTTTAACAACGGCGTTTCTGAAGCTCGGATTCATCGAAATTTACCTTTACTGCGGAATATTCCGCTTCAAGCCCTTAAATTAATAATTTAACCCTAGATAAGGTATCAGCATTCGGGTTTTTGCGACCATTTTTATAAATAACTTCATAATTGTACTCCGCCAACCTGAGAAGCCAGCAAGTTATTTTACAGTTAGATTCTTTAAAATAATTCAATCACGCTAAGAGCCCATTCTGTGGTAACACATTATAAATTTGATACCGTACTGTTTTCGACCTTGAGGTTTTGAGGTTCTCTCTATATATTACTGAAGACTTATTGAAAATACAATTATGTCGTCTAAATATACGAGACAATGAATTCCATGAAGCTCCCATCGAGTTTTGTTCATCGCTCGTTGAAAGGTGGCCAGAGAATTTTTTAGTTTGAATGAGTCTCAACATCCTTTTAAACTCAAAATGACCTGCTTGAAAATGCAGTTTTTTGGCTTTTTGATCTATCTCAATTTGGGTCAAATCTCCTAAATCTAATATTGTAAAATAATGGAATTTACCTAACTTTTTGATCAAACCTGTAATGTTTGGCACTCGGTATTTGTCATCGATTGTTATCGCGTTTAGTCTCCTGTAACCAATGACCATCCTAAACTTACTTTCCCCCGAAGCATCCATCTTTTCAATCACTGACTGGACAGGAGCGTTCCAATCCAAAAGAGAGTTTTGAATAACATTATCTTCAAGTAGTTTTTCAACTTGGCTAGTTATTGCATCGCTTATAGGACGAGGCTGTCGATACGGTTATAAATCGGGTCGGGGCGTTAGTCGTTCGTATTGTATGTTTAATGTTATTAGTTAAAGCCAGAGAGGAAATTTTCTCAGTAAAAGACATCCTTGTACTCAAAACATAATACGCCATTAACGCGTGTCTTCCCATCGTTCACTTATGAAGTCATAGCTTTTCTAAATAAGCTATTAAATATTGTCTTTTTCTAAGTCATTATGCGTTGTCACATTATTGTCGCACTGCACAGGTTCATACGGGGGACTTGTGTCACTGGTTTTAGTATTAGGGTGACCGGTGTTTCCAAAAGGTTCTGAATAACTGTATAAGTTTGCCCAAAGCAGCTGGCATTCAAATTCACTCTGAAATTTCTCTATAATACCGGTACCGTGTATAGGTTTGCGGGCAATCGCACGCTTGTTTAACACTGCGGTTCTAATCTGATACAATTTTATGAATTATACACAAACGGGTTTCCCGCGACAGGTGTTTTAAGAATTTGATGCTTTATGTCTATATTTGCACGAGTAAGTCTTAGCCTATTAGACCATCGTAGTCTTTGTCAACACTGTACACATGAAATGTATGAGCTCTACATCTCACTCTATACTCTGAAATGTTGGTGAAAATGGTATATTTATAGCTTCATCGTGGAGACTTTTACTTTTTTTTTACATTTACTGAATACTTCAAATAGTACAATGGTCCTTTTGTTATATTGGTCAGCTTTATGTGGACTTATGAAAGAGCACGAACTACCAGTATCTATCTCTATCTCGCCTCTATTTGCGGTATGTAAATATACGGTAATTTAACAAAATTCTGATTTATTATCTCATGGTCGTGTTTGAGGCTAACATTTCATAATACTCAGCCATATCTCGTTAACTTGAGCTTAGGATTTTCATTGTTGTTATGGTCATAATTCGTTTCGTATGTATCATAATCATAGCAGTCATTGTCAATTTCGTTGCTACTTGCTATCGTTGCTATTTGACGGTAAAAATGATTTTAATCCAAAATATCACAACAAACATAAGTAAATCCAAATATAATTGGGATTAATTAAAATTGAAAATTAACTTTCTATCGATATATATGCTAAGTGCTAAGTTATCATAGATTGTAATTATACTCTTCCTAATATGAGAGTCCTTTATGGCTGTGCCTTTCGCGATTACAGTGATTTTAATCTGCTGAATTCAGTTACAAAAATTCAAATAATACGTGTTATCAATTCGGCCCAAAATTCTATAACTTGTCTCTCACTTAAAAGTTTAGCAGCTGTACCGACAAGTTTACTTGATAACACATGCAACATAGGTAAATCTTGGCTGGTTCAGATGAAGGGCATTCAAGCTGTCGAAGCTCGTCCCCTAGGTGTTCAGCGTCGCAGAGGTCTTGCTAAACGATTGTTCGTAGAATAATCTTTGGGTAGCAAAAATTTGTAAAAATCTCTACAGAGATGCTAACAACAAATATAAGTTGTAATAAAGCGTATAATAATTTCGACGTAGCTGGATGTAGCGGTCAGAGCGCTTGAACGGTTTTCAAGAAGCGCGGGTTCAAATCCCGTTACGTTCAAATTTTGATACGTTTTCTAAATATGTCTTTTTCAATTTCCTTAGTGTGCCATGTACACTTTAGAAACTGTTTAAAAAAAATACAGTAAGCTCATTTTCCAAGAATCCAAGGCAGTACGCGAGGCAACTAAGAAATCGACAGACAAATGCCACCTGGCTTTACCTGTGACCACGGACTACTGTAAATTGTTCGAAACGTGGGGTTCTAAAATGTATTTTCAAATATTAATATTATACGCGATTGATCCGGTTAAAAATAGTACCATTTCATTAAAGTAACACCTTTACAAAAGTTGTTCAGTACTTGACATATAAAAATTAAGTATCTGACAAATCTGATGAAGAATAATAACTAGCCATATAAACTATACGATATATGAAGTAAATGCCGCTTTAGTAACAGTTGTTTTTTTATGCTAGGCAGTTTTCGTTGACAAATAAAAATCATTGAACACAGCAATCGGGGCACAGTGGGACAGCGTCTGACTTCAGACAAGATGGTTATATGTTCGATTTTCTCTCGACAAAAAGGTTATTTAAATTTTAGATTGTTTTTACTTTTTTTCTCCGGTAGCACACGCTCTCTTCTCTCTGAGAAATGTGTGACGCTTATTAAAAAAAAACATTATAGTCTGGAATATTTGATGTGGAAGTCTAAAAGACAAGAAAATAAGGTGGTAAATGGGAGTAATATATTATAAATTCATAAAGTTGCAAACATCAACTAGTATAATATAATTAAATAATATCGTTATTAACTTAACAAATAAAAATCGTTTTCATTAGTTTAGTAATTTTTAACATATATTTAAAATATTTAATAATTAGTGGATTTCTTTATACATATAATATATCACATAATAGCTTTGTCTTAATTAATACATATTTGTCATTAAACATCCGTAATTTTTTATTCTTTAAGATGTATCATTGACTAATATTATATTTTTGTTTAAAGATTTCAAAAGATTGACTTGATTAATTATACCTGTTTTATATACGAGTGAATTAAAAAAAACATTATAAAACAATATAAGTTTTAAATGTAGATGTAGTATGATGCACCATACAAAAGATTTCAACGCGTGCTCAAGGTCGTCGTAGCCTGATTATGATAAACACGTCTGTCACGATTTTATTGTTTTAAAAGGAGTCGAGTAGAATTTAAAAAAATTGATAGGTTTTTTTAATGCATACTTGGTATAGTAATAGAGTATATTATATGTTATAAATATTATATTATGTAAGCTTCGTGCGTTTTCTCGAAATTTTCAAAAGAAATATTAAAATAAAATAAAAATGAATAATACGTACAGTCTTTTAATACAAATTTAATCATTAATTTAATTTAATTTACACAAGTAATTTTTCTGTAAATTAAAATGACTTTATTTGAAATATTATAGAAGTTGTATCTATCTCTTATCACGTATAATGTGAAAGCTGACGTGTCAATAGTCTCTTATTTTAATTTCTATAATTATTCTGAAATATATATATATCAGTGATAGGTGCGCCAAAACTAACGAAAAAAAACAAATCTACGGAAATTAAAACATTACATCGATGTGTTACGTAACTTTATGCTTAATTACAAGTCGCACATAACGTAAGGTCGTAGAAAGTGAATCGGCTTGTGTGAATCAAAAAAACCTCCATCTTGCCAGTCTGTGGCGTGAAGCCCGTTCGAACTGACGTTTCTTCTTCAGCACATCAAAGTGACATTGCATTTTTTAAATATTTTTTTATTTAATTACTTTGATTAGACGGCCTGTGATTTATTCTATTCAGTGCAATTGGATAGTTGAAATGTTGTGAATGTGTTTCAATTGTGATTTTTAAAGTACTTTCGGGAATTATTTAATGTTTTGAAGTTTTAAAAATGGGGAACTTCGACGGGAGAAAGTCAACAAATTTAAAAATGGTAAGAATTTTCAGCTTCTTTACATGAAACATATTGTAGGTAAAAAATCTGTGACAAGTTATTTCTGAATCAGAACAACAAGTACTGTTAATACAAACAACATTTATACTTGAAACTTTCATTTTCTGTAGACAAATAATTATTTGTATCATATGGGCAAAATTATTTATTATAAGAATAAAAAATCTGGCTACATTCTAATTTTTCGTCTTAAACGACCTTGTTATGCAATAAAAGAGCCTAATAAAATTAACATTTAAATGATAATTCAACGTATTATATATTGCATATAATATGCCACTTTTACTTAACATTTATCCTGGTCCGGATCCGGATAGAATAGCAAACACGCATCTAATCAAAAGGTAATCGTTCAAAGTTTCTCTCTGTTAGTTGTGGATTTCCCTTGAAACCAATTAAACTGTAACTACCTTTGAATACTGCATTTTAAATTATCCTTTTCCAATCTATAATTGACACAAATAATACAACAGTAGGTACATAGTACAAACTAGGTACATAATTTTGAAATGAAACTATTTTAACCGGATTAATCGCGTATAATTTTGGTATTCGAAAATACATTTTAGAACCCGACGTTTCGAACACTTTACAGTAGTCCGTGGTCACAGGTACATAATATTTGATCATTTATTTTTATATTGTTAACAAATTTTAAGCCATTTTATTAAGCGTTGGGACATTGAGTTATGTTAGTGTACACGTAGTCTGTATGAAAGATCTGTATTACAACATTAATGTCTGAGTATTGGTAGTTGCAAAATGAGGTAGAGTCACAGCCTGTCTGGCATGGTTATACGAGAAAAATGCAGAATGTAATGTTTATTTAGTAGCGTAAGATTGTGAAATTCTTTGATATTTGACTTGAGATTTAAATTTAAAAAATACACTTGGGTTATGAAAAATATTTTTTTTTTGAAAATGTATAAATATATATATATAAAATAACAACAAATATAAGTTTTATAAAAAAGAAAGACATTTATAAGCTATATATTATACCTATATTCTTTGGTCATTAATATATACAAAATTTTTGTTATTAAGTAAATTGTTTTTTAATATCATTGCAATGAATCATTAACAAGAAACAGTTTTATATGTTTGGAATATTTGAAATTTCAAACAGCTTGTTATCTCATGTAAGTATGAGTAATATTTTAAAATAATGAAGCTGTTGTGGCGCAGTAGGACAGCGTCTGACTGTAAGCGCGATTGGTTTTAGGTTGGATTCCCACTCGGAAGAATGATTATATTTAAATTATTTCCATTTCTCGCTCTTTTACCAAGACCTAGCGTGGCAAACTAAACATGCAATGTCTCGAATTCGGACAGAAAAAAGGAAACAGAGTTGTTGACACTAGGTTTTTTCTGACTATCTTGTAGTGCGGAAAAAGCGTGAAGCTAAAATAATTGATTATGTGAGTTTGGGTGATGCTTTCTACTTGAACATCTTTATAGAAATGCTAAATGGCGAACTCTACGACAGTATCCAAAAGCTGCATTCAATTTCTGCTAGTAAATTTTTTTAACAGAATAAATTATCTAGATTCGTTTATTAGTATATGAAAAAAGAGAAATGTTGCTTCGATGATATTTTTGATAATAAATAACAAAATATATGGCAGTGACAATTAATTATATATTTTTTTATTTATATCTGAGTCGCGTGCGCGATACAAAATGTTTCCATCTATCAATATTAGGCCATTAAAGTAATTTATAAGCTAAATGACATTTTTGACGAAGCATTATCGCGTATTATCATTGATAATAACTTGACACGTTTTCGCAATAAATGGAGGCACTCGAGTACGACGCGTAGATGTCGGTGACGGACAGGAAACACGATATGTTGATGAGACTTACGTACAATATTCATAGTGAGTGTAATTGGTAATTCTTTTGCTAGATTCCCACGTGCTTAGTAGCTGACATGGTGCGCGTTTTCTGGGTCTGGTTGAAAATTGTGTCATTGAGTTTTTTCATTAAACACACAATCTCTCAATAAATGTATCTCTAGATATTTTATGTCTAAGCCGCAAAATGACGGAGGTCTGTGAAATTAATTATAAAAATATGTTATCTGTCGCAGTTGAATCTTTAAAATAACCTGTACTACTTTCCCATGACACAAATAGGTATAATAATAAAAGAAATAACTAATTCTTAATACATTATTAATGAGTCGATTAAATTATTATTTAGAATAAATGATTCTTTTGATAAATTTTAATTTATGCATTTCCGCGTACATTGCCATTACAAAATGACATTTTGAACCATTTACATATAACGATTATAATAATTAATTAGGTCGAAGGTTGAAAGCGCGGCATTGGAGTGATGTTTAAAATTTGATAACTAAATTTTTATATGTTTTTTTTTACCACATCTCCCGTGATATGTAGAGTAGGCAAAGAAAACTTTGTAATGTTAGTTTTTCACTTTCTGCCCTATGGTGGGAAAATTCTACACTGTATTTTGGAATTAAATATGTTTATTTTGTTTTAATTTTGAAACCGAAATTTTATCAAAATATATGGCAACAAGATTTCTTTAAAATTAAAATGAAATCTTTATTTCTGTGCCAATGGTTAAAATTACGTAGTTCTCATCTATACATATGATTATGTATGCAATTTTTTTTTATTTATTTTTTATAAAACTTTTATTTAATTGATAAAATAAAAGTTAACAAAAGAGAGATATTCGGGTTCACTCTCGTAGTGGGCAAACTACAGAATGTGTTGGGTTCAAGATGAAAAAAGAAAACCGTTTTTGTCTTATTGACACTAAACATATGAACTTTATTATGATATATCTAGATATTATTACTAGTGAGTGAGTCATACTTTATTTTATAAGCAGAAGTCTACAAAAACTAATCAATAATAGTCATAATTAGTTTAAAAAGAATAGCTTTACCCTTTTTTCCGCATAGCAAGGTAGTCGGAGAGAAACCTTGTGTTAAAACACTACGTTCTCTACTTTCCATCTAGACGAGAAATTGTTTTTAGAATAGGGTTTTTTGCGACTGGATATCAAACCTACAACTAATCGCGTTTGCAGTAAGACACCCACTGCGCTACAATGGCCTCAATTAATCAAAAATAAGAAACCAAAAGGAACACGCTAAAAATAATATTATTGTTTTTCGGTCGTTCTGGCAAAATATCAATAGCAGGATTATTATGCTATGAAAATATTGAATTGCCATTGGATCCAGAGAATAGCAGGCGTATGCAATATTTTAAGCAAGTTACGTTACGTTAAAGAGTGGATCAAAATGTCGTGGCGCAAAGAGAAAGCGACTATAAATTTGATTGGTTTTAGGTTCGATCCCCAGTATGATCATAGAATATATTTAAATTATTTTAATTTTGCAACACGCAATGTCGTTGAAATGTTGGACGCACTGTGGGGCGGAAAATGGAGAACGGAGGGTCTTGAAACTAGGTTCTCTGTGACTGAATGTATGTAATGTATGTAAATTTAAAATAAAAAGTACAGAGATACGGGTAAAGCTAATAAAAGTGTATAAAAAATAATTTGTAAATATTTGATCTGACGCCACATTGTGATGACTCAAGAATCAAGATTTTAGTTAAAACTCCTAAGGTCACTTAACTTTTGATAAAAATGAAATTGATTATGGCCATTCAATACTTATTTCGCAATATTACACGTAAAAAGATGGACCGTTTCGTTAATTTGAAAGTTAACTAGTATTTAAACATTTTTAAGTTAATAAGTTTGAAGAAATATCTAGCGAAAATTAATGAATTCGGTAGAGTTACAATAACCATTATTTAAGTATACAATATAATACAAACACCAAATTTAACATTATTCTAGTATTTTTTCTTAACAGTCATAAATATCATAGATTTAAATTAATAAAAAAATGCACACCATCCCACACCTGATAGAGCAACTCATCCATTTATTTTTTATAAATAATAATAATTTTTTTATTGTAAGTAAGGAAATATTTTAGTCTACAAAACATGTTGTTAATAAATTGCAAAGTAACTTGCCTACAGAAGGCTGGAAATACGAATATACGCCGGGGAATGTGCGTAGGAGCAACGACATCAAGGACAACGCCTAGTGTCTATAGGCTGGCTGATTAAATATAAAATAACACAATAAAAAAAAAAAAAAAATTGAAAAATTATTGAAATTCTTGTGTGGCTCTATGTTTTTTTATATATGTATATAAAGTTCTTCTGTTACTAAGTGACTGATAGACAACACACAAGCAAAATTACTAGAACGTATATAAAGATGAAATTTGTCAACTTGGTTCCATGAGGAGTGTAGGTCACAAATAGAAAATTTCTGATTATTCGTTCTCCACTTTCCGCCTATGCTCGAGACTTCGCGCGTTGAGGCGGCGGTTGCGCCAGATCAAAGAAATTTAAATATGTTAAATATATTCATTTCTCCGAGTGATTGAACATAAAATGAACCGCGTTTGAAGTCAAATGCTGTACCACTGCGCCACAATGGACTCTATGCTTAATTAGAGATGTTTGTTAACAAATTGCAAAACCGCTCCACACTCTGAACCAAATCTTACGTATTACGTAGTGATTGGAACGACTAAGAAGGAGTTCTAAGCAATTGATCGGTGCATTTTCATATTTTTTTTATTTTCTCTTCCCTTGCATTTAGCTAAGAAAGCAGATAGCTCTTTTCTTTGTTCTTTTTATATTAAAAGTGACACAGATACAATTATTATACCTTTAATGGAAATTACTTTAGATATTTCTTTATTGGCACTTAAAACTCGTTTGTTATATTAATCCACATATTAAGATATTCAAATTGTCATAAAATACCAGTTTCTTAGACATTTATAGTATTATTGCTAGAGGGCATCGATATACAAACCTCAACTTTATTCCTAACATCTGCCACCTGTTATCAATTAAAGTATAACTTATGTAACATATAGACTTAAAATCATTAAAAAACAATTATGTTATAATTTATTTGATATTACACAAGCATTTCTAATGAAAAAATAAAAATAAAATAGCAAATGAAAGTGAATTAAACGTTTAAGTACCTGCTTTCCCTAATTAAAACACTACTTTTGTAAAACTTAATTTCTCAGCTCGCGGCGTTAGTGACGAAAGCTAACAATACTGTCAGTGAGAGTTAGTTTTCATACATGCATACATATAGAATTTGTATACGTGTATGATACATACGTCTCGTTTTATATTATGATTTAGGGATTTTTTTTTTACTTTTATAAGGGAAATATTTGTTTTTTTTTGGTGTATAATAGACTCATACGACGATAAACGTGCTCATAATATATGACAAGAAGTAAGTTGTGGGTTTTATGTTTAATTTAATAATTAATCATCAATTCTTTTAATATTGATTCAAATAACAGCATAAAACAGAGTGATATAACCCCAGGTTCAAAATTTTTGAAAAAAAAATGGTTTAAAATGTAAAAGTTATAAAAAGTTGTTTTTAATATTAATTTCTAACTTAACTTACTACAATTACATAACTTAATTTGGAATAAACTAAATATTACATAACATATAATATACAATCATCATTAAAGTCAATTTCTAGATCTTATAAAAGTATTAAAATTGTAGAGGTAGAGTTTTTTACTATAAAAACATATTAATTGATCTCGTTGTAAATACAAGTGTACAAGAAAAAGATGCTAAAGCAACGTTTCGATGTTACATATGCATTCGTAGAAAGGCCCCAAGGGTGGGGTCATCGTCAATGCCGACGAGTTCAATTGTGGTACTCGAGGCAAAGTTATACACTTTATAACTTTATAATACCATCGTATTACTGGAAATATTACCGATTCAAAACTATAGTAGCCTATTTAAGAGAACTGAAGTGATATTTTTTTTTCAAATTTAGATATTACCAAGAGTTTGTTATTAACAAAAATAGGAAAACGGAGTGTTTGTTCTGGACTTTTTCTATTTTTACCATTTGTTTTTAAGAAGTTTGCCACTCAACACGCAATATCGTGAATCCAAAAAAAAATGGACAACGAAAATATATTGACATTAGATTATCTCATTATGCGGAAACGAATGTCAAACTTAAAATAGTTGCCTGAGTGAAAATTGAACCAACAACCATAGCGCTCAACTACGCTATAATAGCCAAAAAAATATCCTGCGACTACCGTCACATAGGTCGCTAAACTTTGCATAATTCTATTCAAAAGCTGTATTTCTTTTATTTCATGTATTACAATATTAAATTTAACGAGTGTCATTAATTCAAGCACTATTGTCTATTTGTTGCAATCCTCCCGTGATTCTAAGTTTCGAGATTTATTACGTAACTTGCTTAGGAAAAACTAAGTTTTTATGCAATATTAAATTATATGTCTAATCTATTTGAGTGTGTAATATTATATTAAAAACGACATAGCTCTGATGAAAGAAGCAGGGAAAGATCCATTTTTACGAAAATTATGCGGAAATTTGGCATAGTGCAAAAAAAAAAACAATATTTTACAACATAATAACGAATTAGAAAAAATAATAATAGGAAAAATAGCATTTTAACTAAACGTAACGTTTAGTTAAAATGCGGTAATTTATAACGGTAAATGTGTTTTTTTCTGAAGATTTTGCCGCAATACTTACATTAATTAGGTACATTACTGTATTTGACTTTGACTTTTGTTTCAAGTCAACGGTGTCAATAGGCAGTGCAAATAGCTATTAAATTGAAATACCTATAAATAAGCAAATATAACATAAAAAAAAACACCGCACCGCTTGCTGTAGAACTGCATTCCATAGAGGTGACTATTTTCCAACTGACAGTACTGACCTTTTTACAATCGCAAACTTACTAAGTATACAAAAATGAACGAGTGTTTTCTGTTGTAAAATATTTTAGGTATTTTAAATTTATATATATTTATATTATAAATTCATACTGTGTTTTGTGTTACTAAATAAATATAATAAATGGTTTTAAAATAGTATATTTATTTTATAAGTGTTTATTTCTTGTAATAAACAATGTATAGCTTCCTCAAATATAAAACGATTAAGTTTTAAGGAAGTATTAGTATATTGACTGTCAATAATCGTAATTATGCATGCGTTGATAATTAGAAACAACCAAAGAACTAGTCCACGCTTTTCAATTTTAAATAAATGAAGTTCTTCTTCTATAAATATTTAGTAGTAGTTTTTATATTTTGCGTCTCTAGTATTTTCGGAATATGGGCGAAAAGAATTCAAAGGAAGCGTATTTAGTATAATTAAATGGTCTGTAAGAAACAAACGATACATTTCTTTTATGACAGAAGCTAGTGTTCAGACAATCTGTATTCCATTTCCCACCTAATTCGGGATGTGGTGTGTAGTGCATTAAATGTATATATAAAAATAAAGATAAATTAATTACTTAAATACTTTATGAGGTCACAGCAACGATAAGAATAATATATAAACATAAGAAAAATTTACAACGTGAAATTTTTATATGATCAATAAGAACGTACGCCCAAGAGGCGCGGGTTCAAATCCTGCAGCTCTAGCTTATAAATTATTATAGACAACACAGAAAGATTACATTAAACAAATAGTTATATAATAATGGTAATGATGGAATGGAATTCCGAAAAACGTATAATTAAAAAAAAAACCATTGTTTATATACTAAAACGCCCGTACATTTGAAGGTTTCATTCAATGCAACGATCTAGAGATATAGAATAGCTATTATTAAGCTGTATGCTTCCCATAATTATCCTACAAGATATCTAAAACAATACGCAATTAGTAAATAATAAAACGATACGTTTACTATAGTTTAGTTTAAAATGTTGGGATTAAGGACAAGTATGTTGGCTATTGCCATACATTTTGTATAGAGAGAAGTTTCCCAACATCACGTTTCACTGGTTAGATTCTCACTTTTTTTGTAATAATTTTACTTTCCTCGCTCTGGTAATACGAACGCGGCGATGTGTTGCGCCGCCCAAAACGCAATGTCATCAATTTATGCGCAATTGTTTAAAAAAAAAGTGGAGAACAGAGTGTCTTGACACTAGGTTCTCACCTTGTCTTCCTTGCTATCTTAAAAAATAGGGAAACGAAAAAATATTTAAAGGATAGAGGAAGGAAGGAGGTCACAAATTTGACAAACAATATTTGCATTTTAAAACATCAATAAGTTCTTTATGAAATAGTGTAAATAGTTGCGTGAACGAAGCTTGTTTAGAAAGTAGGAGATGTGTGACCTAACCGTTTGTTTTGGTTATAGAAAATATAAATATGTGTACATATTTAAGAATTTAGTAAACTTATAGAAGAGCCGTATGAAGAGCTTTTAGTTCTTTCACAATATTTTAAGGGATTTCTTACAAAATTGCAAATGACTGTTACATTTTACACATATCTCGCTCGCTCGATAATTAAAAACACATAACCCTTTAATTGTAATATAATTTGTCTAGGATTGTGAGCAATGCGTGTTTCTTTTTGTAACGCTATAGTATGATATTTTCAAAATAAATTCAATCTGATTTTCCCTTTAGTCAAAAACAAATGTAGCACGTGTATTTTGTATTTTTCAAATAAATCTTGTAATTTTGTTCAAATTTGTATGTGAAAATTAAATTTGCACGCAAGCGAGGCCAATGCGAGTCTTAAACATATATATAAGCGAATATTATTACACGTAACATTTTGTTAATAAAATGAATGAATGAAAAAAAATGCTGTAATAACCGAAATTGAGGGCAAAACCGTGCCGATTCTAAACCCGCGTTCTGAAACATCAGTGCAGGTTCAACATATTTTAAACATTTATTTTTTAAAGTGTTTTTCACACTTAGGAAATTGAAAAACATATATTTGAACGCAGCGGGATTTGAACCCGCGTCTCTCGAAAACCGTTAAAGCGCTCTGACCGCTAAGCCATGCGTTAAAAATTTTATATGTTTTCTAAATATATGTTTTACAATATTTTGTTTAATTCTTAGTACATACTTTCAGTACTTCTTTTAAAATACAATAAAGAGTGTTCCTGTTTATCTTTACCTTCATATAAAACTCTGATTAGGTCATCCACGGTGTGTATGTCTGTATATTGTATTACAATACCACAGTGACCTATCGACCGCATTACTGAGACTACTTGCTACGAGGAAGTTATTTATTCTCACACTGACTTATTATAAATTAATTCAATTGTCATCTTATTTCACATTCACATTACTTATTTAATTAAATTTTAATTTACAAACTACTATCCCCAAACATATTTGTATATATAATGATTGTGGATTATATTTGAAGTATTTCACACTCTTCTGGTTAGGTCTTTACTTTTGACGGCGTTAGGTGCCGTCACAAAAATGCCCCAAAAAATGGTCGGAAAATTGAAAATGGAGTATCTCATCAATAGGTTTCTCTATGCCCAACTTACTATACGCAAGAGACACCAGGAGCTGTAACTATGTCCAACTCAGCTATTTAAGTTATTTTCTTTCGCGAATATAAAAAAATGTGTTTTTCAAATGATAATATAATCAGAAAATGTTGTTGAACCGAGCAATAAATATTTAATTTTTATCTAATAAAAAATCAAACTTGTTCGTCTTAGGTTATATAATAGTTTCGCTTTCGATGAAAGTAAGTCCATCGATCGTCGTAAGAGCATAAATCACAAGATAATAGACGTTTTACAGCTTTTTTTTAATTACTCTATAAAATATACCAAAATCTTTATATATATATGTACATGCAGCTGAGGAATAACTGCAGAGGTTATGGGTTCAATTAATTCGACATAAAAATGTATATGGATGTGTAAATTTTTTAGATAGTTTAATTAGATAAAAAAATATTAATTTTGTTCTTGACATTTAAACAGACAGATATATTTTTTAATTAGATATTGTGTTTTAAAGGTTAATATAATATATTAATTCTTTGACCTTTGTTAAATTATTGTTTCTGAAATTATGAATAAAACTGTCATTATGTAGAGCTATATAACGGTTTTTGAATATTTATCAAATAAAATAATTATATCAGAGTAAAATATAAAAAATAATAGTAAAAACAGTTACTGTATTTTAAATATTGAAGTTTTTTAGAAGGTCCTATAACTACACTCTACTTTCGTTACTCTTAAATGCCATAGATGCTTGAAACTAAAAGAAATAGTAAAAACATATAAGTTGCGAAGTCCGATAATGAGCAAATTCTAGCAAGTTTGAAAGCTGTGTCATAACGGCAGGTCAGGGTTGCCCGGTGCGCTTTCCAGGTCATAGGGCTACTCGGTGATAATATATTACTCGTGTACGTTATTTACTCAGACAGACGCTCGACTTTGCCTACGGTTTCTTGTAAATTATTATATAAAAAAAAACGTATAAAAATTTGAATGCAGTGGGATTCAAACCCACCAATTATTTTTTTAAGTGTGTGATTAGCACTTTAAAAACATGTTAAATGATTATATTTAAGTTATATGTTAATTTTTCCGCTCTGCATACGCCAGTAAACACGCAATGTCTCGACGTCCGGCAGAAAAATGAGGAACGGAGTGTCATGACACTAGGTCTCTGATCCAGATACGAGGGAAAAATTGGAGGTTGTAAATTTATATATTTTCTTATTTACCAATGGACAAACTTTTTTAATTATTTACTCAGATTACGAACTCTAGCTTTTTTTGCAAATATCATTTGTATCGGTATTAATGTAAAATAAAATCATATTGAAATGGTAAAAGAAAGAATTTTCATGTATTATTTATATCTATTTTTCTCTTAGTAATTTGTCAGTCATAGCCGCTGGTAACAAGTTTTAGTTGTGCAATGTGTATTACATTGGAATTTCACCTATATCTTATTTAAAAAAATATCTTATCCTATCTTAGCCATTTTTCAAATATTTTGTTATTAATTTTTTAAATATTACTTGAAAATACAATAAACTATAAGTATGGCATCCACTATAACTGAGCGTAGATAGTGTATCAACTACGCTGATCTCATTAGATGCGTAATGGCAAAAAGTATAGAGTTACCATATAGAAAAGTAAAAAAGCAAATAATACATTTTAATGAAAGCAGCGATGCTATAGAATTCGATATTATAGAAATCGCTCGGGGTATTGCAAAAATTCGAGTGGTAAAGTGATAGAAAGTATACAGTACGCTACACACGTTGCACTTTCATACTGTGTTGATGTCATACGATAAATATATTATGTGTTTATCAGTATTCTGTTTGGATTTCTAGAGTTAAATACTCAATGCATGCATAATGCATTCAAATATGAGATAAAATTAAAATATATATATGTTCCTGTAAAAATCCAAACTACTATAGATCCTAAGATTTTTATATAAATCGTAATATTTACCATCTCCAATGGTAAAAATCCGAAATGTTATTTAATACTTGTGGATTTCGATGCAATAAAGGTTTTACTTGTAAAACACGCGGTAAATGTTGAATAAGTTAGGTTAGATTAGAAATACTTCGGACTTATGCCATTAAAGTATTATATTTAACACATACGCTGCTTATTGGTACAATTTTAGTATGAAACAATATTTAATGTACATAAAAGTGATTCTTAAATCCCCTGACCATATATGATATTTCAAATTTGTAGCTTTAAAACAGTTTTATATTAAACGCTTAAACGCTTGAATATCCTGTGTTACTTAATAATTAACTTAGTTAATTCATACAAATCTTTAAATTTAAACACTTCTATTTACCTTTTAAGTGCACACGTAATGCGTATATTATGAAAATACTTCTGTATGACTAGGTCTTTGCCGGATCCATTATTTACATTTCAAATAGTATCATTTCAAATAATATATCCATACGCGAAGGACACTTCACTTACACTTCTCCTTACATTCATTTTACAAAAAATGCTAATATGCTGACGGAGGATGACAAAGAAATGAAATTTAAAACTCTACATTTTTAATACAATATTACAACGCCCACAATTATTTTACACACACTAACATATGTATGACACGTCGTTGTCTGTGTAAAGTACGATAGCACTCCCAAAAGTCTGAAGCTTGAATGATTTTGTAGCTTAATTAGAATAAAAAATGTAGCGTTAAACTAATCGATGAATAAGCTTATTCAAATTCTTTTAATAAAAAAATCATAGTTTTTTAAAATTCAACCTTGTGAATAAAATTCCAGTTAAAAAAATCAGTTAATTTACTATAGAGGAAGTGCAAGTTATTGGCCATGCTGTCCAGTAAGTTTAATGAGGCATAAGTTTACTCTAACATCTGCATGTGGGTGTCAATACGGGCCTTTTATCTCATATCTTAATATTAGTAAATAAATAAATTTAGATCATTAAGAAGGAATATTTATTCAATTATTTTATAATATTTGAAAGTTTTATTCATACCTGCAAAGCAAACATGTTTAAATTTCGCCTGTACCCTGTATTTAATTTCGCTCTCATATCAAACCGCTCTAATATATACGTTCAAAGTATCTATCTGGCTTTGAAAACTATTAGTAACTTGATATATGAGCCCTTAACTGTAAGAGTCAATTCCCACGATCTCTTCCTTCAAATTTTAATGCAGATTTCCTTTCACTGCCGATATTTAGAATTTTGTTATACTACGAGGCCTAGTTTTACTAAAACGTAATAACGTAAATAACGTAACTTTATACGTAAATGGTTGGTAACTGAAAATTACTTAACTAGTCTTCATCTAGTTTATAATTTTATTCGTAAACCCAGTCTTGAGAACGGATACTTACAGCGTTAGATAAAATAAACGTGTCTAGAATATAATTATATGATATAGATATATATGAAATAGATTTTTAATTTTCCTAATTTCGAAGGTCATTTAGGTGAGAAGGCCAAAAAATAGTACTCAACACTTCTCCGCTTCTAGCTGAGTGGACTGCGAAAATCTAATGATAACACACTCCGTTCTTCCTATTTCGAGAGAACTCAATGCCACGCTTTATCAGAGAAATAATTTTAATATAATGAATCAACTATAATAAAACCCATGACGTTTGCGTTTACAGTTAGATACTGTTCCACTGCGCTACAACGGCTTCAAGTTATTCAAATTGAACCTACACGTGTACAATCGTACACTTGAACTGCTTTACGATAGAGATAAAATTTAAAATATTTGCTCTTAACAACATATACACGTCACACTGGCATGCGCAGGCGCAACCATCGGTAATGTCATAGGTAAGAGGACAAGACACGACTTTGACTTTTACGATCATCAAACACGTTCACAAATAATTCTCTGCTAAATACTTTTCTTGTATCGTAGGAACTTAGTGTATGTTAACTGAAATATGTTTTTGAAATACAGCGGTATAACTTATATAAAGTAAAAATATTTTGTTTTATATTTATTTATTTATAAGCTATACTTATAAATAATTCTTTGACGCTATCTTGGCTCAGTGGGACGTCTGATTGTAAGCGCGATTAATTGTGTGTTCGATTCCCACTCGGGGACTCATTATGTTTGAATGATATCTGGTAATCAACACGAAATTTCCCGAATCGATCTCGATTCGATCAAATTTTGATCGACTTACTCTCTTAAATTTATTACCATCCAATCTTCTTAGTATTACTTACAACTATATCATATTAAGCAGAAGATATCATAACCTTATAGGTTATGATATCTTCTGCTGCCGCAATATATTAACATGGTATATAAGTATAACTTATATACCATGTTAATATATTGCGGCCTTTGGCAAGGTCGTAAGGAATTGTAAGTAAACTTTGACATTATGAGAACAGGTTGCACTATCCGTGATCTGTATGAGGAATATTTGTCGCAAATATATTATAAGGTTATTTTTTAAGTCTTATTTATACACTTAGGAAAATATACTTTTAAAGAATCGTATAAAAAATTACAAGTAGCGGAATTTGAACCCACGCTTCTTGATATCGTCCAAGCGCTCTAGCTAATTGTGCTATAAGTTTTAGCCAATTAAGTTATACGTGAACGTATGGCTTAATAGCGTAAGGAAGGTTTTTAAGAAGCGCCAGTTCGATTCTTCTGACATTAAATTTTTTATGTCTTCTAAAAATATTTTATTTATAAAATATATTACTAAGCTATTTAAAATTCACAAGGAAATAGAAAAGACAACTGTCTACTGTATAATTGAAGATGACCTATGAACCGGAAGTCGTAGATTTGTATCCTGATTTGGTTCTTTTTATTTACTTATTTATACAGAGTAGCTTATAACATTTATATAATGACTGCGAACATGGGATAGAGCTGATTTCTGTATTTTCACCCATACGTTGCGTGATGAAAAAACTGTATTTTTTAGGTAAAAATATATATTTTTTTATTTTTAAACATTTTTGTATGTTGAAGTGAAATCGCTGTAGGCGCGTTGCGTACTTCTTAGTGAACAAAAATCTCGGAACTCACATCATCGCGCAACGCCTATTGTCGAATATAATTTACTGTGAATAGTCGTATGCCATTGCATACAACTTTATATAAACTGATGTAAAAACTAAATTGATGTTGATAGTTTTATTGTAAACATATGAATTGTATTTATATTTGAAAATTTATATTTTCAAATATAAATACAAAAATTCTAAGTTATAAGTTTAGACTTCTATCGACAGTCTCTATGACTGTATAACAACTGTAAAAAAACAATACACTTATATTGCAATTATAATATAAATAACGTCTAAATATTTATTTAATTGACTATGTTATTATGAATTCAATTATTTACTCGAATCGCATTTCAACACAATACATTGCGTGTTGTAAAATAGATGATTTATCCATTTTCTTCACTTCTAGATGCTAATGGATTGCTTTTTATTGTAATATTATAAAAAGCTTGTCTATATTATAGCTTCAAGTTTTCTCCCGCATAGCAGTGTTCGTTCACTCCATTCTCCACTTTTTGCCTGAAATCAAAATCATGTGGTATTTGGCGAAACTCAACGTTGCCTTGTCTTATCAATGCGAATAAAAATAATTTGTTTATTCTTTAAAAACATTTCGCACTTCACAGAATTCATAGCTATCGCCATTGACGTGTAAATAAGCTTAAGCTGACACGTGAATTCGTGGTATAAACCAAAGTTACAATTTTGTTCATCATTATATGTAAATCGATTTACATTTGGAGAAAGTAAATCGCGACCTCCCGAAGTGATAAGTTTTAATTGCTACAAGCATCTACACAGATTCTATCGTATTCTAAGCGGCTATGCAAATTATGTACTAATTACAACTAAAATGTCGTTAAAATTTATATTTTACCCGTTAATAAGACCCAGGGAAATCATTTACCATGTAACTGACATTAGAAAGGGTAGACATATCTTTATACCTGATTTTATGTTAATTGACTTCTCTGAGTACCGTTGCTAGATTAATATACATATATTTAACTGTAGAATATATTGCTAATATTATACGTTTTAGGTTTATTGAAATGCGAATTAATTAACGCTATCTCATCCATCCACGCTTCTCTATCTAACCACCTTCGAAATACATTACTAAAATTTAGAACTGATGGCGCTGTTGACAGGAAGAAATCTTATAGTAGATTATAGAGAGATTTCGCTGTTATAACTAATTAACCTAATTTTAACGTGATATTAGATCTATATTTATGTTGTAAAAGAAAACGATAAAATGTGTATTATATTGGTCAATAAAATATAGTGAAAATCGTATTATTAGTAGTTTTATTTCAACTAATTAGATGATGCGGTTGACTTCTTGCGGTCTCAATGGTCTGACGAGTTGCACACCGTTATGTTACGAAATTGTAATACTTAATGAAAAGTATAAAGTTTAATTTATTGCTAACATATAGTTATTTTATAAACTAGTAGATTTATTGATGCGTAAAGCACTTGTGAAGCTCTCGGTAAAGATGGCTAGACATCGTACAGCGAGCAACACCACGTTGACCACGACCACTCTGTCAAATCATAGGAATAAAAAGAAAAAGCACTTCTATTCTTTTATTATTTTTTTCTTTATTTGTATTATCTATTGCAGATTGCCTAACATTTGCTTCTTATAAATTTATTACTTATATACAATATTTGTCTTTCAAAATTTTCGTCGTGTAATAAGATATATAAAATTTATAGTATCTATAAATTTTATATATCTCTTTTAACCAGTCAATTTTACACGTTTGTTATATTAAAATAGTCGGTTTTTACTAAATGCATATGTATGTATACACTAGATATATCAAAATAAAATTTTGACAACATTTGTCTTTCTGTTTGTTGCTAATCTCTGTAATGGCTGGGCCCATTTTGACGGGACTTTTACTATCAGAAAGCTGATGTGATAAGGAGTAACTTAGACTTTTTTTATTTAAGAATTTCACACGGACGAAGTTGCGGGCATACACTTCTTTAAATGTATATGTGTAGTAAAAATTATATTATATACGTATAATAATAGGGGCCGTCGTGGCGTAGTGGGACAATGTCTGACTGTCAGCGCGATTGGTTGTGACTTCGATCCCCATTCGGGGAATGATCATATTTCAATTATTTTAATTGGCTCGCTCTGGTAAGGTACATCGCGGCGTTGAGTCCCGCCACTCAACACGCAGTCTCGATTTCGGGTGGAAAGTGGAGAACAGCGTGTCTTGGCTCTAGGTTGTTTCTCACAACGCTGCTATGCGGCTAAAGGCAAAATGCCGATTTTTTTTTGTAAAAAGGGCTAAAAAAACTTTGAACCTGCTCTGCCTAAATAAACTTACGATGTTTGGTTGTAAATGCTTATATTTTATTTTATATAATACTTGTGTACACTTTTCTCATTGTATGTTTACCTAATATTAAAATACTACGCACGCGTTGGTGGCGAAAGTGATTGCCAAACGCATATATGTACATACCGGATTTGCGGATGATAAAAACAGAATATGTAATTGAGATGGCTTTAGTTGATTTCATTATTCAAGATTTTATAAAAAAATTAACGTCGTGTCGAGCCATTGGGATTTATATTGTCTAGAAAATATACATATATTTCATAAAGTTTGATTGCCTAATCACCAAATTCACCAAGTAAAAAGCTGAGTTTTTAATTTTGTCAAATTGAAGCTAACAAGTTAACTTTGAGTAAAGTTGGTGTATATGTTGTCTAGAAGGCCATGGTGGCTTGCGAGAGGTCGTGGGACGCGGTCGGATCCTTCTGCGAGGCCGTGGTGCTCGAGAAGGAAGCGGTAGAACGGGCGAGGGAGGCATCCTCTAAAGTTAAATAAAAATGTTTTCTAGAAGATATACATCTATTTAATAAAGTTAGGTTATAATTTCACCAATTAACATGTTATTTGGGTGAAATGTAGAGGAAACGTGATTTTCCACTAGGTGAACTGTGACAAAATTTTATATCTATGGCTATAAGCCTAATAATTTTATGTGAATCAAACTAATGACGTCATAATACCTCTTTTTACGTATGATAGGCTTAGGTTTGACAGCACCAAGGCTGATATCCTGATGTGTGGTATGGTCTACTATGACACACGCTTGCCTAGAAAATATCTATTGGCTCTCGGCTTGAAGTACCCTTAATTGTTCCACTTAGGAAATACAGACGCCGGTAATGTGTAATTTACTAGTGCAAACGTATGCAATCAGTTACATACATATGCACTAATAAATTACACATTAAATGTTACTAAGGTAACATTTAATTAATACTTGAATTTATTTGAACGGAGAAACTTGAAATTTGGCAAAAGTTTAATTTTATAGGGACGGGGTGCAGAAATAAATATTTTTCATACATAATTAATTAATTGTTAAATTAATAAAATAAGTATTACAAACTACCACTGTTCACTGTTTGACATACATCTTGCCAAAGCAACGAGTATTTTACGTTTCAACGGGTGTGGTATATATGAATTACATAGAACCTGCACGTGAGGGCTCTTATGTAAGAAAAATAGCGTGTGTGCAAATCAGTTTAGAGCAAATTTCACTTGACGTTACCTCGCTAAACATCGTTACGCCTTTTAACTATGTATGTCGGTCTTAAGCTGATGGGAGTTGTAATCATATAACCTTATATGTATGACATATAAAAACTTGTCTACGATATATCGTACAGCTAACGAATTCATTAAATCACTCCTAGAGCCTCTATCGGTAATTAAATTAATTATTTCACGATTTGATCAAATGAGATCGACGACTTCGATACGATAGGTATCAATGATCTGGACAACTCACATCATGATCTGATCTCGATTCTTCGCTCTCTGACAGAATTGAATTGTCTTGACATTGCGCGATGAGTGGCGGAACTCAATATTGTGCTTTGTCTTAGCAGCGCGCAAAATGAAAATAATTTTAATACAATTTCCTCTGAATGGCTACAAAATCAGACGTGTACCACTTCGCCACAATAGTCTCACTGTACATACTCACCTATAAATATAGTTACAATAAGAATTGTGGGTAAAACTCTAAAATTTTTGTCTTAAGTAACATAATAGCATAACAACCTAACATTCAATCTATGCAATAACAAAATGAGGTTAGGACACAACCAGGTTATGAGTTATATCATTGTTATGTATTATTTACAGTATTTTGTAATTTATCACTTAAGTAATAGCGCTCAGTTTAGTTTTCATATTTTTTTAAAGTCAATGACTCTTGAAAGATGGTCTAGATTATTATTTATTTATAATTTATTCAGTTCACTCGGAAGTAAGCTTCGTATGTATATAAAGTGACTGTTTATTTTGAATTTTAAATAAGTTCTAACAGTGCTTTCATTACGTACTCATATATAGAAGTTGCTTCTTCTATATTTAAATAACGTGTGAAATAATAATGCCGTTAGATTTTCAGTTATCATTTTGTCTAGTTTTTGAAACATAAAATTAATTAAAGTATTGTAAATAATTTCGAAATAAGGCATAATATAATGTATATTTTTAAATTTCATACTTATGTATAATACTAAAATGTGTGAATGTAAGGGGAAGTTGGGGAAAGTGAGACAGTGTTATATTAGATTATATTTTCCGAAAATTGAATTGAATCGAAAATTGACATTTAAGAGATGTTTAAAGTAATAAAAGGATATCAAATAATATTAACTTAATTATATGGCAAAAGTAAATAACATTTAATTTGTCAAGCAACTGATTAAGATTTATATTTATATTATATTTGTAATGTAGAATAAAATCTTCCAAATACAACTTTTGATCGCTTAAACTTTATTCACGACTTGTGCTTATGTGTTGTAATGCAGAAAATGTTGCTATATTTAAATATTTCCAAATGGAAACGGAATTTTAAGGAAAAAATATATTTAAATAATTAATGCGGAACAATTTCTTTCTCGCCTTATTTGTGTTATTTAAGTGAAGTTATATTTCAGAAGAAGTGAGATCATTAACATGTTTACTTAAAAAGAAACTTCTTGCAAATTGACCCTATATTTAGCAAATCGCACTAGATTGAAAATTGGCACGCATATTTAACATTAGATTAAAAGTTACTTTTTTATGTAGATAAGAAATTAGAAATACATAACCATTAATAAAATAAATATTACACACGCTACGTCTGTATAAAGCAACGTACACGTTGCTTTGGCAACGCGTGTCCACGCGTCTAGGGGGCTTCTAGTATTCTTTATTACACAAAATATAGAAGCGACACGGAATATATATTTTATATACAATTAAATAGTATTTTTGTTTTGAAATTAGTCCGTCTAAGCAGTAAGATAAACTGACAACTAACATTTTTAATATATAAAAACAAAACTTGTGATACGTGTAGTCTTAGTCGTTTGCTGTTGTAATAATTAAAAATATAAGGTGATTGTCATATTATATATAGAATTAAGTTTAAGCTAATATTATAATTCGTAATATATAGTTTTCATGACTATAGAGGCCGTCGTGGCCTAATGTGACACGGTCTGTATGATTATATTTAAATTATTTTAATTTTTCCGCGTCACAAGCTAGATAAAACACGGCTTTGAATTTTGTCAGTCAACCTAATGTTTGGACTCGAGTGGAACGTGGAGAATGGAGTGTCTAGACACTAATTTCTTTCTGCCTAAGCTACTATGAGGGAAAAAATTTACATAATATAAATGTCGAACTCCGAATTTTAAATTTGAATCAAATACAATCTGTTAATTACTTTTCGCCAATTTAGAAAAATGAATTTATGAAATAAAATAATTACTGTCTAAAAAAACAGAATTTTATCTTAAAAGAATAATTCGACGAGTATAAAGCTAAGTTTAAAATCAAATACCTACACGAAACGATAATTTACAGTTCTATCTATATCTAGATAATTTTTAGTATCTATACATAAGTATCTCATACCAAGTCCAAGTTATAAACTATATCGTCATACAATAGTTATGTCAAATTAACGTACAAACGAAAGCTTGTTTTGACCGCACCTATCATCATCATTCCGCCATCACATTGAACAAGACTTTCTATATTTGTATATTCTTTTACAGAATAAAAAAAAGTATATGTATAGAGTCCATCGTGGCGCCTTACTATTTACGCGATGGTTGTGGGTTCCCACTCGGTTGGAATTGTATTTAAATTATGTCCAGTTCTCCGCTGTTGTGGCAAGGCAAAGCGAGGTGTTGAGTTCCGCTACAAGCAGAGAGTGGAGAAGAAGGTGTTTTGACGCTAGGTTCTCTCTACCCAACCTACTTTGCTAGAAAAAAACGTGAAAATGAATAAAAAAAAAATACACTTTTTTATACATAGAAAGTTCACTTCTTAATGAGTTTCAAAACAGTTCAGTAGAAAAATATCAAAAATAATCAATAAGTTACAATATTAATAAATTAATCTAATTGTTTAATTTCCTTTCTAATTTTTTCTATGCTTTTGTTTCAGGTATGTCAGGTCATCTGTGACGTGTGCTTCGAAGACTTTGAATTGGCTTGGAAAAAAGTTTACATTTCTATATTATACGTATGTGAAATATATCCGTCTAAAAAAGTAAATCTTATATATAAAACTAGGGACCTGCTCGCGGCTTTGCTCGCGTGAATAGCTGAATCGTATTTTCGGCGGCCTTTACAGCGAACAGCTACAGCTCACGAGCGGGTGACTTGTAACGAAATATAGCGTGGTATTGCAATTATACTTTTCTATTCTTCATTGATTGATATTGTGAATATAAACTTTATACGAATATAAGCCTTATTACATTAACCTAAGGTATAATGTAATTTTAAGAGGTTTTTCGTAACGAAAATGCGTGCGAATTTGTTGAGAAATCATATGGTGCAACTATTTGCTTTGTGTTTTGTAGTGAGTTTCTTATTTTTTTTATTTCTAAACAATTTTCATTCTAAGTACAACCTACAGTGACAGATCACTCTATCCTCCCCTTTATGTACGTAAGCAGGTCATATAATGCCTAAAATTTGATTATATTTTTAATTGAACTTAAAAAATACATGTGAAAAAATAATGTCTAGTTTACAAAGGTGGACTTATGACTTATAGAAGAGTTTTTACAGTTGCTTAACAAGATTTTTATAATGTATATGTTTTGCTGCCGGTTATATGTAGAGCAGTTATATGATTTATTATGAATAAACATTTTTTATGGGCTCAATTTTTATAAAACTTATTATCAAAGTACACTGTATGCTTTCTGCCTGAGAAATGAGTGGGGAAACTTTGCTATGAAAGATTTATGAAATAAAATTTAGATGTTTAATATTAATTGAACAATTATATGGGAAGTGCGTAAATGAAAAAATATATGTGTACAAATTACAAGCATTCATACTACCTGAGTAAATTTCACTACTAGAACAACTATACTAGACTTGACACCCCTGACCAGACTATAGTGACTAACCTTGACAGAGGAAATACCTGATACGTATATAGCGATAATATTATTTATTAAATTCCACAGACGGAATTCGTGACGTCAAGAGAAGGTTAAACAAAGTTTCAATGAGATTGGGAGCTTTTGTACTCAAGACGCTTGTAGCTATTAAGCTACATAGTATTTATGTAATGTATAATATGTAATAAGTAGATGCTCAGATAATAGAAATTGCATTTGTTTTAACAGTTTTGGGGTCTATTTTTACTTATAAATGTTTAAATAATATTGTAGAGATATTATATTTTGTGTATTGAATGGCGAATCCCAACGCCGCACTTGGATTTCTAGAGTAGAGAAATGAAAATACTTTAAATATAGTCATTCCTACGAGTGGATATCGAACTCACAGCCAATCGCGTTTGTTGTCGTTGGCCTTTATGCTCTAAGACTTTAAGTCTCTTATAAGACATTAATTGGCAATAATTGATTGAAGGTGAGCGTGTTTTACTAGAGTTCATTATATATACAGTAGTTTTTTTTTTGAAATGTCGTGATTTTTCCTGTAAACCAGGTTAGTCAGAGAGAAAACCTCATGACATTCCGTTCACCACTTTCTACAAAAATCGAGACATTGCGTGTACTAGAGCAGAGCAATGAAGATAATTTAAACATAATCATTTCGGAGGAATGTGGCAATTGAACTCACAACTATCGAGCTTACAATCAAACGCTGTCCCACGGTGGCCTTGTTTGTTTTTTTTATATTATGTTCAGTTTTAAATATAGTATACGATATCCTTTTAAATCTAAAATCTTGAACAGGACACGTTTCATATAGGCAAATTTATTCCCAGAACTACTATTAAGTAGTTTAAATTGATAAAGCATGTTTTAAAAAAGTAAATTTTATCATTCATTATCATCATCATCAAGCCAGAAGGCTTTAAGAATATATTGCAAATCAATATATAAAAATATATTGATAAATGTTTTAATTAAATCTTATTTTATGGAACTTAGTATGTCAGATCCTGATGGAATGACAATTTTCGTTAGCATTTACAACCTAAATTAGCAAATATATTGCTTGTTGAGTGACAACTTATGGAAACTTTGTCTTACCAAAACTGGAAAATTATAACTCATAACTATCATTTTTCGTTCAGTGGAACTAGTAACTATAATGCGGATTGTACTGATATATGTATTAAATAATTAATTGCAAGAAATTGCTTAGTACGATTGCCGGCAAACATTTCTGTAACGCTTAATACGTCTCGTCATCCCATTTAATACGCCATCTGTGCTGCGAATACAGCAGCCACGAGAAATTTGTCGAGTAACATGAGCGAAAATGACGTCATAGCAGATGATATCCTTGAACCGAAAACAAAACCAAGTCTTATTGAAAATGTAATTAACTCACAAAAATAGGCATGATGATGATGATGAAGGAAGATAAAGATAAAGAAGAGGCAACTCTGATTTTGTTAAGCGTTCAGACATTTTCAGAAATTACCATACCAAAAATTATAAAATTAATTTAAACGGGTTTTCTTGTATTTAATCATGTATTACTGTGTAAAAATCATGTAACCTAGTTGTGCTAAGTGATGGAACGCTGCCCTTTGTCTTAGGTAGCAGAGCAGATAAATTAAAAATAAAGAGGTAAATTTATTAAATAATATAATTTCCCCGAATGAGTATTGAACTGACAATCAATCGCGTTTACAGTCAGTCGCTGCCCCACTACACCACGATGGTCTAAGAAATATTAATAATATAATCAAATAAGCAAATGTTAAACCGAAAGTGAGAGTCGGATACGCAAGGTGCGGGACCGGTTCACCGAAATCGAATCTGTACGAAAATTCTTAAGCGAATTGACGATGAATATTTATATTAGTAACGTGTTTTTAGTTGTATAATGAGGTTTTGATCTTATGTTGAGTGTTATATAATTTTATTATGATTTCTTAATTTTTTTATTTTTGAAGTGAAAACATTTTTAGGCGCGTTGAGCACTTTATGGATGAACAAAAATCATGGAACTCTCACGTCGTTGTAAGCGAACGCCCAATGTCGAAAATAATTTTATGTCAACAGATGTACAAACGAGATTGATGTTGATAGATTTGATTTAAAAATGAAATTCCAAATTATATACTAATATTCTAAGTTATATTTTAAGTTAGTTATCAAATCTAATTTATCTTTCTTATATAACTTGTAATCTAAGTTTTCACTTCTATCGTATGATACTTAAATACAATGTAGGTGTTAAAATTCATTTTGCAGGAAATAATTGTTCATTGGTAGAATATGAAATTGCTGAGTTTAAGTCTCAGTCTTACAGGTTAAAATGGTGGAAAGTGGAGCTTTATTTTTTATTATATGTAACATCAGGCGATCTATGAGAACACAATAAGCCAATCAGTTGATAGTGCAGGGGTCGCATTGAATTGTGAGTTTACCGAAGGCAATTTCTAGTAATACTCTCCAAAGGTTATGTGAATCTCGTGGTTAATGTTGGTACACTATGTCGCCGCAGTCGGGACACTCTCCGTACCCTGCAAATTTGAGGCAAATTTATTAACATGTGTTGATATCCTTTTGGATAGCGCTTGCTGTGTATCTCTTACGCAGGATAGATGCTAAGTATCAATGATCGTGCATCAATTAAGTCGTAACCAGGAGCTTTATCATCTTCTAATTTCTGTATTTCTCTTCATACCTCTTTAAAACTAGCACTTTCTAGGTTTTAGGTTTCATTTAGGATTATTTGTAATGGTGCTTCAAGATATTCACTAACTTCTTTGAGATGACTAAAATTTTTACTAGGATGCGCTTGAAACACAGATCAGTGTTTGAAGTGTTTAGAGTATTTATTGGCCTTTTCTAAGTCAGTTGTTGCCCATTTGTCGTCTCTAGTTTTTAAAGGTGATGGGATTGGAAAGGTGGGTCTTAGATCTTTGTAGAGTGTTTGTTATTTTCCACAGAGAGTAGTAAGTATCCAAGATTGGAGTACTATTGGCCAGTTGATATTGTTGACACTCATTATTTGCCTCAAAATCATACGTCTGGATCTATCGAGGACTTGAAGTCCTCGGATGTCTTGTTAAAAACTTTTTTGTTTGCAGGATATTTTGTGGAATGCCATATTTTCCGCAGATTCCTTCTTTCCTTTCATTAGCTTTATCTTTAATATGTTTAGAATATGATGGAATAATAGTGGTTTTTGGCTTAAACAAGGATGATGAACTTACTTTAGCATGAAATGTGTCTTTCTTTGGATTTATATCAATAAAGAAAATTAAAGGATTTTTTTCTATTTACCATATGGAAAGTAATGCCCACTCCTTAGCAAACATTGACAAAAGCTCTCACGGCCATTTAAAATATTATAATTTAAACTTTTTTTTCATGTTATTATAGTAATTCCAAATATTGAGGCGAAAGAAAATATTTTAAGATTTCAAGTTTACAATTAAGAATTTATTATTGTAAATCTAATATTTAGACCCATTGACGTATAATAACACGTTACCTTAGCAACGTATATGCCACTTTATATAATACTGTATATTTGTCAAACATAATATGGCAAGTGTATGTTACATTAATTTTATTAATTTAATATATTTTTCATGCATTATCTAAAAAAAATGGTATCATTCCGCACTTCTTCTCTATATAAACTATAACTGTGCCAAATTTAATTGTACGTTATTTTCATGTGTTAATATATAAAAAACACAAATATTTTACAATATTCTGACATAGGTACAAAGTAAATTAATTATTTTTAAAATTAAATGATTTAGACTATATTACTAAGATATAGCCTATATCGATCGCAAGATACAAGGTCAGGACACGTTCTACTTAACAATCACACTGATGTGATATTATAAGCAGCGTTCCGCTGTAACGAGTGGCGCGTAATACTTTTAACATGTTACATATTGGCTTAGTGAAGCAAAGAGGGTAGAGATATATCATTTCTTTTTCGAATTGGATGTAGATATTATTGGTTATGACACATATCCAAAATGATATATTCAATTAAAACAGGATGTTCATTTATTTTAACTGATATTGACTTCAGGGTATTTTTTTCAGCTCCTCGCTTTTTCCCACATATTAGGGTAGTTGGTAAGAACTTAGTGTCAAAACTCTCCGTTCTCTACTTTCCGTTCAAAATCGAGTGTGTTAAAGAACATAGTTTAATGTCGAGTTTTGTCTCACCAGAGCCAAAAAGAAAAAAATAATTTTAAACAATCGTTCCACCGAGTATGGATCGAACCTACAATCTTCCGTACCCACTACGCAGCGATGACTTCAGTTTTATGCTATTTTCTATACAATCCCACATAATTTTGTGGCTAACTGAGAAAACTTAATGATAACTTGTTTTCCAATTCTGGCGTGAGGCATTGCGTGTTCAAATACCATCTATATTTGAATGTACTACGATCACATTCAGTCACGAAGGCGTCAGATGGTTTTGAAATTTAAATTTGAAATGTTGCAGTTTTGACCTTTACTGGAGACTTGCGAATTTCTCACTTGTATGTGTGGTTCAGAAAGGTTACTTAATATACACAATTTCACTACATTTTTTTTCAAATAAAAAAATCATAATTAGTACAAACATATTTATTTTTTTAACGGCCGTTGTGGCTTAAAAAAAACTGTATAATGTGTTCATGATATCGCTTTCGCTCCTTCGAGGAGCTTCTTATACAGTTTAAATATATGCTACTAGTAGTACTGCAAGAATTTTCCTACTCGAGAATAAGACACGAGGCCAAAATAAAGACATTTTAGTTCAGTCGGAAGCGGAGTTAAACGCCGTCAAACAACAACACAGATAATTACGACTTTACACAAACGTTGATTAACAGATTATTATGACACTAAGTTCTTTCTTTAACTCACGTAGCAAATGTAATAATTATCTATATATACTTTTTAATAATTTCTGTACTAGCTACATATACCTCACATAATGTTCGCTTCTTAAGAATTTCTCAGCGTTTGAACAACGTAAGTAGAGCGCGATGTTGAAAGATTATTTGCACATCCGCTGCACTGCACCGGTCATTGAACTCTAGTTAAACGTTAGTTAATTTTAATCTGCACATGATTATATAAAAGTCGTATCATTGTTTGATAATTTATATATCAATCCTTGGAAGGCATAATTTTCGAACCGTTTCCACAAACTATATGCGAACGAAGTATGAAATTTGACATAGTTTAAGTTTCCATAAATAAATAGTATACACTACCTAGTGTTTCACATACAGTTTTGTATAAAGTCACATATACCTTGCTAAGGCAACGCGTTGCAATATGAAAAACATTTTTAGAAAACGTATAACACTTTGAACGCAGTGGAATTCGAACGCGCGCCTCTTGGAAACTGTCCAAGCGCTGCTGAGCCATGCGTTCTACACGCTGCGACCGTTGTAAATTTTAGTACGTTTTCTAAAAAAGTTTTTCAATTACCTAAGTGTGTGAATACCACTTTACAAATGTTAAAAAGCGTTTTTCATTTGTCTACATATGTGGTAAACATGATTGATCCAATATCTTTTGAATCCAATATGGTTTTAATCAGAAATGTCCAAACACCATCACAGTGGCTTTTATTATAATATTGTATATGAATTTTGTTTATGAAGTTTCATATCCATTTATAAATTATATTCTTATAAACCTCCCTTATTAAATTCAAAATATGATTTATTTAAATAGAGTTTTAACAGGAATTGCATCAATTAATTAATGAGCTAAGGCGCTTCTTAGGTATTTCATACTAATTAATATACGCATAGTAAAATCTGAAATCTTTTCAACTTTTTTTTATAATTTACGTCCTTACGTTTACGTGCTCCGGAACCCAACACCGCGCTATATGTTGCTTCATTATAATTCTCAATATGTGAATAACATCGTAAAATATGATATGCTATAAGGCTTTACCTTACATGGATTAAAGAAGCAGTCGCCCTTGCTTGAACGGAAACAATTGTAATAAATATTGTAATTAACATTAAAGCTATTATTTATCATTTATATACACATATTTCTTTAATTATATCAGCCTCTCGCTTTTTCCCTCACAGCAGGGTAGTCAGAGAGGACCTGGAGTCAAGACACTTCGATTTTCACTTTCCCAAATTAGAGACATTGTGTATTGAGTGGCTGAACTGAACGCTACGCCTTGTCTTGTCACCAGAGTGTAGCAATGAAAAAAAATATGATCATTCAACCAAGCGGACATCGAACCTACACCCACACGTCTTATGTAAAACAGTAAAATGGCCATTTTTTTTATATTAAATCTAACACAGTAGCGTGTTGTGGAATACACATACATACATTTTAGCAAGACTTTCTCTCAAATTACCGTGTAAATATTGAAATTGACAGTGTCGTGAGGGAAGGAAGTAATTAACTTTGAGTGAAATGTACGGAAGATAAAATTATAATGGTATTGCTCACTGACAGACGTGTCTAATGTAACTACTGTATATGTAAAAGCTATACTTATTACGAGTATACATGAAGTTTCGTACTATTAACTTAGATACTCGTAGGTGTGTTTTTTTTAGTTACACGCTTTTTCCCGCATAGCAGGGTAGTCTGAAAGAACCTGGAGTCAAGTCACTCCGTCGTCTTCTTTCGTTCACCAGAGTGGACAAATAAAAATAATTAAATTTAACCGAACGGTAAATGAACCCACACACATTTACAATCAGACGCTTTTAGTAGAAAAATGTCTGATGGCGCAGTAGGTTGCGTGGTACTTTATGTAGCTGCTATACAGCTACCTAAATGTAGTTCGTAATAAGGGGTGGAAAAATGGACCACATAGAGGCGTAATATTAATCGCATTATGCAATTCCAATATCCAAAGTTTGCCTGAAAGAAATCGCTTAAAGCGATAAGGTCACCTTATTGTACATTTTCGTAAATTTCTTTGTTGATAATATTCTAAGTGTATACTAAGTGTGTTTTTGGCGTTTTTGTTAACCTCGAAACGTACATAATGCATAGAGATGGTAAGAAATATAAAAATGGGGATTAACTTGTAATGTATTTGAAATTCACAATATTTATCATATTCACGAAAAAGCACAATACTTAGTTTCACGCTTTTCACCACATAGCACGCTTTTTCACGCAGAGATAACCTAGTGTAGGTCGCCCAAGTTTGATTAATTGAGTGCTAAGTGCGGAATTTACCGCTCCCCATTTTGTCACCTTAGAACAGGGAAATGAAAACTATTTAAATATAATCATTACCTCCAATGAAAATCGAATACACATCCATCTCGTTTACAGCCAGACGCTGTACCACCGCGCTACAATGGCCTCAGCATCCAACTAAGCAACCAGATATAAATAACGAAATAAAATTTCGCATATTTCAAATAAATCTGCTCGTGCGTACGGTAGAAAGCGACTTTCTTTGTAAGAATGTTACAAACTGCATATCCAGGATCGACCTGCTAACAAGTATTATGCAACGAGACCGGTATCTTTAAGCAATTTGCTAAGGTAGATTTTGTTTGCGTTTTAACGCCTTAATGAGAGATTCATGTTTATTTTTAACTTCCTTACTTATTAAGAGATGTTCTAGACCTATTTACCTCCGCCCGGTGGCAGCTGGTTGAGTTCTCAGTTTGGGTAAATATGTGTATTATAATTTAAAAATTGCTTTGGTAATTAATAAACGAAGATTTGCTATAGTTACCGCTTGTAACTAGTGTCTTCAAATAGACTATATCTTTGTATACTTATAAGGTACACTTTTTCCCGCCTAGCAGAATAGTCAATAGGAAACCTAGTGTCAAGACCTCCGTTCCATACTTTCCGCCCGACATCGAACTATTGCGTGTTAAGTGGCAGAACTATGACCTGATATAAAAAGTCGTGCAAATTAGGTGTTACATGTTTAAGCATCTTATTTTATCGGACGTAAACGCTTAAACAAATTTTAGCTTAACTAGGAATCGAATCTACAACGAGTATACACGGATAGCCCTAGTTTCAAAATTCTAGAAATAAAAAAAGATATCCAATCCGAAGTAAGCCGCTATCGTCAGAAAGGTGGAAATACGGGCAGTTGCTATAACGAGTTGAGAAATGCGTGTGGTAATATAATAGCAATGATGGGGTAATGTTGCTATGATCGAATATTGAACACTTGTATAGTGTTTGTAGTATATAGTTCAGTAAAGATGGTTTTGATATATCTTTATTTTTGGTATAATAATAAATATATATAATAGTTTTTTAAACAATATATTTGATAATCCAAATTTTTGAATAAGGGCGCTGTTCGACAGCCTGGCTGTAAATGCGATTGCTTGTGGATGTGGGTTCAAATTTCACTCGGAGTAACGATTATATTAAAATTATCTCCATTTCTTCTTTGTGGTAGAACGCGGTAAAACGCGGCGTTGAGCTACGCCACTCTTCACACAATGTCTTGAATTCGGCCAGAAAGTGAAAAACGGAGTGTCTTGACACTAGGGTCTAAACTTTTTCCATAATGCAAATATAAAATGGCGATGCATATTGCGTGATCCTGCAAGTATGCAAGTAGCTACCACTTTGTTCAGTAACATTGTCATACAATGTTAAATTGGTAGTTGTTGGTTCATCATTGCTATTTACTTATTGGTGTTTCTATCGCCTTCTTCTATCTATCCTCCTCCTCTATCTTTGGTTTTCGCAATTTTTAACATATTTTAAATGAAACTATTTTAGACGGATTAATGACGTATATTTTGGTATTCGAAAATTTTGTGCTTGAAGTAATGTATTTTTTATTTTAATACACAAATTTAATTAAATTCAAATAAGTTTACATATATATTACAATTTTAAAGCTTAAAACTTTTTTCTTTCTTTTAAAACTTTGAAAAATCTTAAACCAGACTATCATAAAACATAGTAATTTAGATTTTTTGAGAAATATGTTAAAGAGGATGCAGATTCAAATCCTATAGAACTGGAAATATTCTCCATTTCTTTTTTATTTTAACTGATATAATAATACAGTGTCGTCGTTCGATTCGCTCTTGGGTGAATATTACATTTAAATTATTTTTATTTATCTGTTCTGGTGACAAGACAAAGCATGGCGTAGAGTTCCGCCACTAAGCACGCAATGTTTCGAGTTCGGGCGGAAAGTTAAGAACGGAGTATCTTGACACTATGAACGTCTCATAGTGAACTAAATTTGAAACTTGAAAACTAAGCTTAGCCACGCGTTCAACGGTTAAACGGTTTTCAAGAAGCGCGGGTTCAAATCCCGCTGCGTTCAAATTTTTAAACGTTTTCTAAATATATATTTTATTTAAATTACGATTTTGACTCCGTTCTCAATAACATAAAAGGACCACCAACAGTTATACCGTATATTTGGTCAAGTCACAGTATGTACGGCGTTTGAATATTTATGTTCTATTATAATTATAATAAATGTAGAACGCTCGAGACTAATTTGCCTTTAAGGCATTTCCGACATACTTCTTTATGACTATGGAATGTAGGCTTTTGTTATATGAGTCATTTCTATTTAGTGTAAGTCTATATCTATACATATAATAAAAATGTAATTGATCGTTGTCTGTACATAGAAGATACACGAAAAAAAGTTAGGGGATGTTTGTATAATAGAACCCAACACAATTTTTTTTTCTTTGTTTTTCTGTTTATTTGTGCGTTTGTGCACGCTGATCTCAACGGCTAAACTGATTCAAATGCAGTTTTGACTATTACTTTTAAGTAAACTTCTCTTAACACTTTATTTCATTTCATGAGGTTTATAAATAAAAAAGTTACAACCATTTAAATTTAATCTAAGTGAGAACGCTTGCGGGCGAAAATAAAATAGTTAAGCCGCGTAGCTTACGCAAAGAGGAGCGCAAGCGGGTCGCTAGTGGGATAATATAACTACTCTAATAGGATGTGTTTGTAGAATTGTTCAGACGTGAGTATACTGACAGAGGCTGTGAGTACAATGTCCACTCGCGGATATACTTAGTTAAAATTTGTATCAGTACGCTTTTAAAACAGAACACGGAGTTAGGTTTTGAAAATAGAGAATGGAGTCATCTAATACTAGAATCTACTAAATATACTATTATAATAATCAAATTGTTTGAAGGAACAATGAAGTAATAGATTCAATTTTAAGCTTGTTTTCTTGTTATAATCTTAAGTTAGAAGTATAGTATATGTAGCTGACACGCTTTTCTCGCACAAAAGGGTAGTCAGAGAGAACCTAGTGTCAAAGCACTCCGTTCTACACTTTCCGCCCGCACTTTTGTTTCCAAATTCCGAGACGTTGCGTGTTGAATGACGTAACTCAACACCGCGCTTCGTCTTATTAAAAGCGGAAAAATAAAAATATTATCATTCCCCGATTGGGATTGAACTCACAACCATCGCGTATACAGTCCACTGCGCCGGAATTTTATTAAATTTCAGTATTCAAATATTTTATCTAGTAAAAAAACCTTGCCATCATTTTCTAAGATCATAAACTTACATAGATTGCATAAAGCTACGATTATAGCGATACGATTAAAACAAAATAACTTTAAAATGCTCTGCATAATAATTCTATGACTCAACAATGTAAATAAGCTCTGTCATTCAAACGGAATGTAGCTTTTATGCCATTTTTTAAACATCTGTATTTGTGTCTGTATGTACTAAGCAAATAAAGCAAAGAGAATCTAGTGCCTAGACACTTTGTTCTGCACTTTCCCCCCGAATTTAAGACATTTAACGTTGTTTTTCAGGAGCCGGTTAATGTAAATAATTAAAATATTATTATTCCTTCACTTAGTGAGTTTACGCTGCCTCACTGTGCCTTGATATAAGTAAAATATTTTATCTCTAGATTGGAGTTAGTTTAAATATATCAACAGCTAGCCTTCCAAGCTTCTAAGTTAAATATTTTTCAGCTCACTGTGTGAATGAGGTCTAGACGAAGGCTCTGATTCCCACATCCTTTTTTCCTGTCCCAAATTAATTCGTCCTTTGTATGATGTCCTTCCTTTTAAAGTTCCCCATCCCCTTAATGTTCAGTGTTTGTTAATGTTTGTGTTTAGTCCTCTTTGTAATTTTTTATGTAAATATATCCAATATTATAATATAAAATTATTATCCGATATTGAGAAATTGAATTGAACGAAAATATTTTTAAATATAACAATTTCCCCGAGTGGGAATCAAATCCAAAACCAATCGAGATTACACTCACTACTTTTTTAGTCAGTACTTTTGTCTGTAATAAGCCTTGCAGTTGCCACAGTGCTAGGAAAGTAAGGAAAAACGTTTTTCCATAATAATCTGTACTGCGACGCAATATTTTTACGTAAGTTACCGGCTAAAGTATCCGTGACGCAGTCTTGATTACTACTGAAATAGTATTACATATATAATACATTAAGTTTAGATCTCATATATAATTTTTAGTAATATATATTTGTAATTTAGTCTAAATTCTTATTTCTTGCACAAGAAACTGAAAAGTGTTATTATTATTATTATATTTGACTAGTTTTCTTAAGTTATTATGATATAATTGTAAATCAAAGCATTAATAATTATTACAATTGACCCTGTGTGCGTAACATACGCGTTGCCTTAGTAACGTGTATTTTTTTATAAAAAAGTGTTTAATTTAAATAAAAAGTTTCATTTTATATAAAAGTGTACGTCAAACACATTGTACTGTGTGTAATTTTAATTTTACTATTTGGAGCTGCTTCACTCCTTTTCCCCACAGCAGGGTAGTTAAAGAGAAACTAGAGTCAACACACTCCGTTCTCCACTTTCCGTCCGAAATCTATGCGGGAAAACGCATGTACTTCATGCGTTTTCCAGTTGTCTATCAACCAATCAATGTAAAATATTGTAACACTATTTTCACCCACTTCTTGACGACAAGGCTTTTCAAATTGATACTAGTGTACCGATCCGACAACACAACAAAATTTTTATTATTAATGTTTTGAAGCGTATAACTTTTGATTTCTTTTTTACATAGAAACTAATTGATTACCTAATCTTTATGCATTCTTCATTTGCGATTTCATCCTACTATTCGTATCAGTTTGTCTGCTTTCCACACATCTTAGAAATGACTGCTTGGAGTGAAATATGGAAGATACGTGAAGCAAATAATCTTAAAGCCTGACCTCTTTTGATATATAAATAGACGGCCTGGTCTAGTTAACACAAAGTAACGCTGCATTTACAGTTGCATTGAAAACGCATCGTCCTCAAAACAAAAGAAAGCGGACTCCACTGGGGGCATAACATGACATTAAATATCTATTCCATATTTTTCTCTAATTTAAACTACTAGAGTCGTCGTTGACGTGTAAAATATACATTGCTTTACAAATGTGTTTTTCACTTAATAGAAAAGTGTATGTCATACAAATAGTGATGTAATTTGGCAGAGAGAACCTAGTGTCAAGACACACAAGACTCCGCCTGAATCTGCGACATTGCATATTCAATGGCGGTACTCAACACCGTGCTTAAACCGACCAGGTCGTCGTTGCCGATAGAAATTAATATAATCATTCCCCCGAGTGGGAATCAAACCCACAAGTAGTCGCGTTTACAGTCATGTGCTGTCCAACTGCCGAGGACGAGTCTCAGTTTTATTAATTCATTAAAAATCTAGTTCTTGTGTATGTATAATATTGTCTCAACTTCTTCTCCATATACATTTTTATTATGCCAAATTTCATACTTCTCGGTCCGCATAATTGTACAGTATTTTCTTAATTTCAAGATATTGCGTGTTGAGTTCTATTAGTAATATACTCGTATGTATACTACATATTTATATAGGTATGTATGTATGTATGTATTTATATGTCCACGCTTTATTCATATAGTCTGGTGTTATATACATAGAAAGCGGTAGTCGTTATCGTTTTGGCTTACGAGATGCTTAGAAGAAATATGCCGATAATAATTTTACACACTTAATTTGTAGGCATTTGGTCATATAAAACTATCATAACTTGTAACTATTTTAGGCAATATATGACTTAACTATTTAAAATGCACTCTAAATACTTATGATATTTATAATTTTCGTACAGTCCAAATAGAGCGGTGTCGGTTTGCAGGCATAGCAATACCTACGATTTACGAACCAAATGTGGGGTTGAAGGATTAAGAGAGGAAGGCTTTTAATGCATATTATCGCTTCCGTTCTTGCAATGCAGCTTTCGAAATACGTTTTTAAAATAAAGTGGTGATAGTTCTATAGAGATAGACTATCTTTCAGTACATAATGGAGAGGTTAACTAACTTTTATTTTACTTATATTACCTCCTGAATTCTTGACATTGCGTGTACATTGGCGGAACTCAACGCTGAAAATAATTTTAGCCAATGTAATAATAAAAATCATCAATAAATTAAAATACTTTAACAGTAGATAACTAGTATTTCCTAATTTAAAATAAAATAACATGACTACTTTGAAATCGGTCCATGTTAGTCAAGCGTGTCTACTTAATATTATAAACAACTTTCTTAAGTAATTTTCTCGTTTGCCTACATTTTTTTTAAATATGTGAGTGCGTAATTATGGTAATGAATTATAAATTACAAGTTGACACCATAATGTCGCAGTTGGATCATTTCTGTCAAAACGCAATGGCCGTAGGTTCAAATTGCACATAAAACAATCTAAATAGTATTTATTGATTATAATAATACATTAAATATAGAAGTAGCTTAATGCCTATCCCCGCTTAGGAGCACAAAACCAGTTAATTGATGAAACTCAGTTCCATGCTTCGTATTATCAGAGGGGAGAAACTAAAATACGAACAAGTGGAAATCGAACTGACAACTATCGCGGTTACAGTCAGCTGTGTGTGTCAATGCACCACAATAACCTATAATAACTAAATATAATTTATCTACCTATATGTGCGGTGAGTGGAGGGCAGATTATGATTTCTCTCCGCCGTCAAACAACGAGTTCTCTCCGCGGAACTCAAAACGAAAATTGTGTACGTTTAGAAATAAATGACGTTTAATTAAAAATTGCTTGTAAATATTAATAATCATTTCTATAAATTTATAAATATTCATGTCGTGTAACCTAATTATATAGTATGGCAGTAATTTTCGTAGAAACTGAGTAAAATGTCATATCTTATTAAATGAAGTCACGTTAGAATCTTGTAACGCCATTTTGAACCATTTCTTGGTGTAACATTTATTTGAAAATTTGCGCACGTATCCAGGATACGATTACAATACAATAGATGGCTTAACTAACCTAACCGAACTAAATAACCTAACTCGAACATCTGGATCTGGAAATTTGTTACGACCACTATATAATTATATTTTTGTATATTTTTTTATATTTTTGTATATAAAAAAATATATATTGTGTATTTTGTATATTTACTTTTACTTTTATATATATATTTATAAAAATTTGAACGCAGCGATATTCGAACCCGCGCTTCTTTAAACTGTCCAAGCGGTCTGACCGCTAAGCCATACGTTCAAATTTTTATACGTTTTCGAAAAATATGTTCATCAATTTCCTAAGTGTGTGATTTGTTTAAAATTGCTAAAAATACTTTAATATATATTTTTTAGAGAATTTTTCATTACGAAAAAGAGCTCAACGCGTCTAACGAAGAGACGCGTTGAGCTCTTTTTGGTATGTGAAAATCTTATGGGTTCGCGCCACCGACATGTGTAATAGCAGTATATCTGTAGCTATACAGATTAAGCATTGTGCGAAATTAGTGATGTGTCTATCTTCACAAGTAAAATTGAATGGATATAGTAAAAAGTTTATTGTGTATATACTGTATATTGTTCAAACAGAGTTTGGGTTTGATTATTATCTATAAAATATTTGAATAATAAATCAACTATATAAACATGTACATATATAGGTACTTGCTGCTCGGAGCTTGCTTCTAAATTATAATTTTTCATCGTCAGCCCCTGTGACTGTTGTCAGTTAATTATATTTTTAATTTATTTATGGCGTTGAGGACTTTAAAATCGGCTTATTCTAGGTTAATTGGTTAATGTGTTGTTGTTTATAGCAGTTGGCCTTTTATCTTAGTGCTTTGTTTCGGTAACGTTACATCGATCGTAAATGCCAACTATCAACTAAAATTATATTGACTAATATTATTATGACTAATCAAATAGATATCGCTATGAAATATCCAAAGGTTGCCTGGAAGAGATCGCTTTAAACGGCTGCTTAAAGCGATCTCTTCTCAATAAGGCCGCCTTATTGTACTTTTCGTTCTAATTCTTTGTGGATAATATTGTATGTGTGGACAAAAAAGTATATTTGTATTTTGTTCCATTAAAGATCACTGTGTCGCAGTGGTACATCGTTAGACTGTAAACGTGATTGGTTGTGGATTCGATTCCCACAGGGAGAATAGTTTTATTTTATTATTTTTATTCCCCGCTCTGATAAGACAAAGACAAAGAAATGTGATCCTACTCTCATCATGCAATGCCTCGATTTTAGGTAGACAGTGGTAAACGGAGAGTTTTGATACTATGCTATCTTCGACTACCCTGGTATGCGAAAAAAAATTAAAATTATTTTTTGGGTTATAAAAATTATAAATAGTTTGAAATGAAAAGTGAAATACCTATTTATATGACTCGATTGATGAAGGCCAAGAAATGTTATAAGATTTGGTTAAAAAAACACTTCCCCAAAGTAGTGAAATATAAAGGAAGAAATTATTTTTTACTAATTTTTTTATATTTTTGTTACAGGAACACACAACGTGGCTGTCTATATTAATAGCCATTGTCACATTGGCAACGCCAGGTAAGATAAAAAATGATTATTAGTAAAAACTAATAACTACTTATTAATAAAATATCTATACATATATGTAGAATTCGGTGTTTTCAGATAAATACAATTGAGGGGAGGGTAAAATAACGAAGCGCTGTGTTACCATTATCTTTTGACCTTCATACATCATGCAAATATTTTACATATTATTTCATACTTATCATCTGCAATTCTTACATGCATGGGATTAATATTTGGTTATGAGCTTTATCATTTAAAATTTAACTGTAATTCATTATTACTATTACAATACAATTATATAACATATTAGTAATCTGTATTATATAAAAATCTAGTCAACCTTAATAATTTTCCCGCCACTTTTGCTGTCACACGTAATAAGGTCAAAATGTGATTTATTTGATTGAAAGTGAAGTTGGCGAAGTGACTTGTGCTCTACTGGCAAGTTAATTAAAGAACTGAACGCGATTTGGACAAGTTATATTGCATATTTATTTATAAATATTTGTTGTATGTTACAAAAGGAATGTAGGAAATAAATAACATTTTATTGGGACGTCCGCATTATATTCTGTATTTGTTAATATATAGTATAAAAAATGAAAGGAAAATTTTATTTTATTATAAAAGTTATATACAGATTGTATTTTAAAGATACTAGAAGGCATTATTCGTATAAAGTACTTGAATATTCACGTCTGAGTCAATAAAACAATTGCTTATAAAAAGCTACTCAATGTTTTCCCGTCAATTATACTGTCAATTTAACTATGTAAAAATACAAATAGTACTAATATTACTATTAAATAAAGTTTTATTTTATAATTTATATTATAAATGTCGGAAATGTCTATATCATAAATAATATATTTAAACTATCTATCTATCAATGAATATAAGAAATACTTGCAACACTTTGCTGTCCGATGTTTTTAAATTTGCATACGTTTTGTATCCGATGATAATATAATATTTCCACCTTGGTGTATCCTTATTAGGATCAGAATAACAAGAAAATAATTTTAAAAGTGTTACTTTTAAATTAATTTGTTAAAATTATTTTTATTTCTCCGCTCTGGTGACAAGACAAGCCGGGTGTTGAGTTCCGCCCATCAACACACAATGTCTCGGATTCAGGCGGAAAGTGGTGAAGAGAGTGTCTTGACACAGGTTTTTCCTTGCCTGCTATGCGGAAAAAGCGTGAAGGTGAAAATAAATAACTTTAACGGTGAAAAAAAATTAAATTGCTAAAACGGGCGGTTTTATTGAAATTGGAAATTGCTAAATCGTTACAGCATTTATTGATAAAGTGATATACACATAATATTTCATCTCAACGTTTCTCCGCATATCAGGGAGAATGCGTGCTGAGTGGTGTAATTCAACGCCGCGCTTTGTCTTCTACTAGAGCATGAAATTAATATAATTTTGAAATATAACCATTTCTCCAAGTAGGGATCGAACCTACAAACAATCGTGCTTGCAATGAAACGCTAAGACACTGCATCACGATGGCCTCGATTCACAATATTTGTACGTAAATACAGATATTATTCAATGTAGACTTCTTTAAATTGCTAAAAACATTGTATTAACCTAAGACAAGTCCGCCATTGTTCAGAATACAAAGGAACAGAGTGTAATCGTGAATCACCGTATATGGAATCCAAGTATAAATACATATGTGAAGTAAACTGTTTATTCGAGGGCATTGCCTTTGAATTGTTTGACTTAAAAAATACTTTTAGCTTGAAATTAATAGGTTCATATGTATAGATACATTCGTTGATACGTTTTCAAACTTTAAGCAATAAAATACATATTCTCACTAAATATTAAAGTATTTAAAATTATACTAAAATTGGAACTAAATAGAATTCTTTGGAATTCGTCCAAGCTATGTTCAATAATTATATATTATTTAATATAATTTTTTCTTGTTCTAAATGTGTGCAAAATACTTTTACTTTATTAAAATACAAAATAACTAAGATTTTCTAAATTTAAGTATGTATGTAATAAATTTAAATTAATATAACAAACGTGGTGCAGTGGCATGATGGGTCGATCCCCACTGAGCAAAATGGTTATATTTTAATTTCTCCGCTCTGATACCTAAGACAATGCACGGCGTTCAGTTCCGTTATATAACACAAAATGTTTCGAGTTCAGGTGGAAGTGTGAAGCTGAAAATAAAATAAATAAAAGAGTTATCTTTGACACGTGTAAAACAAGTCCTATAGACTCATCCATGTAAGGTTACTAGTGAGTGGTACAATGGTTCATTGTATCGAACAAGTAAACCTTTACTTTTTACTAGAATTAGCCAAGAAAATGAAAGTTTATTGTAGTTTTCAAAGTCATTTCCTACTTTTATGTACACTAATGTCTCAATGACTATGTCCGTATATAAAACAAAAGAAAGGGAATAGATACTTTTTCGATTTTAATTTCACATTCAAAGAATGAGAAAAGTTGCTTTATAGATTCTAGTTCCATGCCAAAAGAATATATTACAGTATCTTTACACACTGCATACGGTAATGGTATACGTATAATGGTTAGGTAGAGAGACACCTTAAGCCTACACTTAAAACGCACGTCCCAGGCAATGGGCACCCATGGAATGGGCAATGGACACGGTGAATCCATGATATGCTTAAGAGTTTCTTTTCTTTCTATCTCATCTTGAACTATATTCATATAATCATCAAAAAATAATTTAAAAAAATATAAGAAAACCGCGCTTAAAATTACTGTCAACACGCAATGTCTCAAATTCGAGCGGATATTGGAGAACGGAGTTTCTTGACACTAGGTTCTCTCTGACTTCCCAGCTATGCGGGAAAAAGCGTGAAGATGTACAAAATATATAGGATATATAGAAAAAAAACAATTTATTACACAACTGCCGTTGTGCATCATTTCGCACTACTTTAGTTCCTTAAATAAAAAAGAAAACAATCAATGGCACGTCGCTCTACAGTCCTATAGCCACACCATGGTAAATGAGATGAAATGCCATTGAAGTATTTCTATGGAAATTGCTTAGGAAGTAAGTCAGCTATTAACTTAAAAAGGCGTTGAGTAATATATTTGTGAAGTTTTTTTCAACCCATTTTGTTATATTTTACCGTTATTGGACAAATGAGAAATAGTTTTTTGCTTTGACACTTCTTTGGAATAGGTAGGATGTAAATGTCGGTGATAAGCCATTATTTTGGTGTCTAGAGTCCATTATAACAATGAAAATACACACTAATATTTCTTAGTTTATTTTCAAATGCAATAATACAGCACAGAATAACATAATTATTACATTACAAGAAGAGCGCTTTTATAGCTAACAGTTTTATATTTTTGACAACTGCCTCTTCCTTTATAACAAATAATTTAAGTTACATTCTATACTCGAATTTATATTATAAAGAGGTTCACATTACTCCAAATCATTTATTTAAAACAAATTACAATAATGTTAATAAATAAACTTTTTTTTTTACTAAGATCGATTTTAATAAATAATAACTTTACGATTACAACAACCATTTAAATATCTTTATATTATAATATTTTACAATACATTACATATTAATTTACGCCCATACGTTGTCGATTCGAATACTATGAAGGGAATGTTAATATGAAAAATATAGTGATTTATTGATTTGGCTAGACAACATGCGGCGTTGGCCACTAAAATTAAATGTAATAAAATTGTGTGTTTGCAAAATATAAGAATTAAAATTTTATGTAAGCGTATGTTTTCGTTGAAACAAAGGTATTAAGTTAATTTGGGGTGATGAAATCTATGGTTGTACCTTTTTAAACCAGTTTGAATACATACTTGAATACATAATCGATTTTTTTACAATTTAAGCAGTATTGCTATTTGGTAATATATTTTATTATATTATGTATTTCATTAATACGTGAAGGAAAAACGTTGGATCCCCCTGCGTCCAAAAATATGCGAGGTTTGAGCTAATTCTTTCGAATATCATTAAATTAATAAACTAGAATGTGCACCAAATTCCCTTGTGTTTATCATACACTTCTGTTTAAAGTGTACACGTTGCTAAGACAGTGCGCATTACACATCAAAACAGACTACTAGTTACAATATGAATTTAATTATTATGATATGTTCTAATATATTTTTCTTTTCCAGTACTCTCAAGTTCTATGAGTGGTATGCTACACAAACTGGTCGTTATCTTAGGCCGGGTACAGCAAAGTTCAACCCGCAAAACACATTAATCCGTATCTCTGCACTCATCTCGTCTATGCCTTCGGTGGATTCACTAAGGACAATACTTTGAAACCGTTTGATACAAATATCAGGATATGTGAAAAAGGTATGATAATAATTTTAATCGATATTCTTTATTTAATCAATGTGTTATCCTTGGTATAGTGGAACAGCGTCTAGCTGTGGACGCGTTGTTTGTGGATTCGATTCTAATCGGGGTGGTACTGTCTTGACATGAGGTTCTCTTTGACCAGCAAACATAAGTTTTAAAAGTTTTCATTTCGCCGCTCTATTTTTAAGACTTGAGTTGACTTGAGTTCCGCCATTAACACAGAATGTCTTGAGTAGATTCTTTCTGAATATCTTAACATGTAACAAGAAAAAAGCGAGTATTTTTGCAGATATGTAAGATATTCTTCTTTACGAATTAATCAAAATTATTAATAATCTCGCCTTGTATTTTAATTGAGTAAGTTTCGATTTGAAAAAATATTTTTATAACCTATTTTTTTTTAAATAATGAATATGTGTTATTTGTACGCCAATTTGTACACAGTGCTCATTTCTGAGAAATAATTTTGAAGTTTCAAATTTTGTTCGAAAAATACATATAAATAAATGAAATAGATATTACAAGTAAAAAAATCTTTATTGCGTGAAACACAACCATTTACCCTAGCGGTCGAACTTACGACCTGTAGTTAAGAATCACACATTAACCACTAAGCTGACAGGACCAATGGGTGTAGCTGAAGAAATATTTAAGTTAGCCAGTTACAACGCCGGTCTATCGATGGCCTTGTGCAGATTGCATTCAATTCACTTTGTTAACAGAAGATTCGAATGTCGGACAGTTTGATAGGAATACTGTAGCTATTAGAGAATTAACTAGCAATTACCTTAATTAATAAAAAAAAGTAAATTAAAACTTATAAATACTTAGTATTTTATTTAAATAAGCTATTTTATGAATACATAACTACTTAGTTAAAACGACAAAAGCTATTTAGCGAAAACAATCTTGAAAACAAAACTGAACACGGAGTCACTTATAAAAGTATTCATTTATTTATTTTCATTTTATTGCTTTACTTCAGACAAAGTGTGTGGAATCAATATCTCGAATTTGATACGTCTTAACGTTTCCTATTTTAATAGTTAAAGTTCCTTTTCATTGTTTTAGTTCTTTTTCATTATTTAGGTTCTTTTTCACTCTTTTTCATAGCAGTATAGACAGAGAGAACCTATTGTGTGTAAAAGAGAAGGTAATGTCAAGAACGGAGTGCCGTTCTGTAAACACTTGCTTTGCTTATAGAACGGCACTGTGTTTGCTGTGCTTGTTCAACGCCGCTCATTGTATTACTTAAGCGATGAAATTATACTAATTTAAAAGTAAACAGTAGATATTTAAATAATATTGAAAGTATTCTTGAACTTATATCATCGAATCAATTGACATAAAAACTCGTTGGTACTTTAGGGCAAAGTGTTTCGAATTTTATATTATTTATGGATTTTCGACGTGGAGAGTGCAAATTTTACAATTAAATGGATTTATTTAGTTATTATAACCAAATTACAAATTTCGTTTTAATAATGATAAATATTTATATAGTCAGTTAATAAAAGTGAAGTATAGACTATACAGATACAAAAATTATCTAGAAAGATTGTATCGTTTCAGTTATATTATGGTTCTCAAATAAACTTTCGTTTAAAGTGTTGATAATGGCTTCAAACTCTAATTGCGGTTAAGGCAAATGCAACAATTTCTGTACGTACTAATAGAAAAGAAGAAAAAATATACAAATAAATAAAATTGGAGTGTCTGTTTGTAATATTAAAATAACCGCTTTTCACTAAATGCATATGTATGTATAAGTTTACGCGGCATATTCAAAAATAACATTTTTTACTATTTTTGTCTGTTTGTCTGTCTTTGGAACGGCTGGACTGATTTTGACGGGACTTTACTACTGGCAGATAGCTGATTTAATACGGAGTAACTTAGGCTATTTTTATTCTAGAATACCATGCGGATAAAGTCGCGGGCACATATAGTAAAAAAATATAACGACGATAATAAAAATTACATTCATATTTTATTTGCATTTGCTTATAAAAAATTAACGGAAGCGGTTTCCTTTTGCTTTTAAAAATAACATATCCTTTCATTGAAAATCTCAGTCAAAATATCCGTACCGATAAACGCTCGCATCCGGAATCGATATCTATCGATATCTAAAAGTTACGTTTTCATAGCAATTATTGAGTTGCAATCGACATCAAATATATCGATTTCATAATATTTAGGTATATTTTTTTAATTGGTTCTAGTATAATTATTATAGAAATCGCTATTTCTACGATTTTTGCACCAACATATTAAAGATACATCATTTTTATTATGTATTGTTATGATTATAATAATATTCTATGATTATAATAATATTCTATCGTTAAACCTCATGATTATGAATTTAAATTCTCATTTTCACAATATTTTTTTTACTATAGACGTTATGATTAGGTGAAATGCAATAACGAGTTGCTCCACAGCACGTATTATAATATTTCTTAATAGTAGAAAATTGGAAAGATAATATTTAATTTTCTATTTGATCGGTCTCGTAAGAAAAGAACAGCGTTTAGTTCCGTTGTTCATCATGCATCATCATAAATATAGGGCAGAAAGTTTAGATCAATTCACAACACAAGGTTCTCTATATAAGTGGTAAAAGTACAAAATTTTAGATAACAACTCCCTCCTTCTTCGCAGGTATATTGAAAAATAATACATGTTTTTTATTCATTTTCTCAGGTGGTTACGCCAAATTCACTGGACTGAAAACTTACAACAAAAACTTAAAGACGCTACTCGCTATTGGTGGCTGGAATGAGGGTTCTACGAGGTTCTCCCCAATGGTCGCCGCTAAGGATAGGAGGAAAGAATTTGTTAGGAATGCTATTAAAGTAAGTCTTTTATTTATTTTTATTTAAATTTTTATTTAGGTATATAAAAATAAATGATCATCACAATAACTTGAAAATCTTAAATTATCACAAAGAGTAATCCCGTAGTAATCTACGCCATTATTTATATTTTTACAAATATTTTCGTTTACTCACTCCTAAGCGATGATAGGTTACTTATAAGAAGTATCTATAAATGAGCGGAGAGTGGATAATGGAGCCTTACCACTTGTTTTGATTCTCTTCCGCTCACGCTGCAATATGTGAATGGCTTGTGTAACTTGTGAAAAAGTTTATTTCTAGAATTTACAGCCTAGAATATATTCTATTATAGTAGGCGATATTTATCTCAATGTTATCTGAGAGATTTTGAAAGCTGGACACTTGCAGGTTTACACTTTCTCCTATCATTAGACGTTATTAAAGTGCAGGCGGATGCTTGGCCTCTAGCGATTTAATAGTGAATGTACTGACATTGCTACCATTCCTTCAAGTACTATTTATTAAATAACATGAAACTTGTCGAAATTCTTCTTTTTTTCACAAAGCCATCGTGTTCTGATCGGATAGCGTCTGGACTGTGGACTGGGTCTTTGTGGGTTCAATTCTCAATAGGGGGACTGATTATATTAAAAATACATTAATTTCCCCGTTCTGGCAAGACAAGGCACTGAGTGTAGGTTCTCTCGTCCGAAGCGTAGGTTATTAATTCCGCAATTATATTAAGAACTCAGTTGAGATTTTAATAAATAAAATTTAATTGACTTCATATTGATACGTAAATCGCTATCGATTCTAATAAGACAAAGTGATGTTACATAAGATGCGAGAAGATAAAATAAAAAAATGATGTAGCTTAAATATATGACTATAATTGACTAATAAACTATTATCTTTAGACATTTTGTTTGTCATATATTTTTGAATTTTTTACTTGCTATTTTTCTAGAACACTTGATTTCCTTGGAATAAAATAATTTTGCCTAAAAGTCAAATAGTGCATTATATTTATAATGGAACAAAATAAAAACAAGTTGACGGTGGAAATAAAAACTTTTTATTTCGTTACGTTCATTAATAACATATTCGGTTATTCATAAAAGTCAAGTTTCAATACGAAATGATAATTAAAAATGTGTTCTACAGTTCCTTAGACAAAACCACTTTGACGGTCTGGACCTGGATTGGGAGTATCCAGCGTTCAGGGACGGTGGTAAACCAAAGGACCGGGAAAACTACGCCAGACTAGTGAAAGAGTTAAGAGAGGAGTTCGAAAGAGAATCGGAGAAGACTGGCAAACCTCGTCTCCTGCTCACTATGGCTGTGCCTGCTGGAATAGAGTATATACAGAAGGGTTTCGACGTGAAGACTCTGAATCGGTAAATATATATTGAATTTTGTAAATTAAAGGTATTCTTAGATAAAGGTTATGACGTTGGTTATGAATTGATAAAATTAATTTGCTACATATGTTACAAATTAAATCTTTCGAGAAATTGAGTTTTAAATTTGCGTCATAATTTTAAAAATATGACGTAAACTGTCCTACAATGTTGACAGAAACTGAAAATAGCTTTAAAGAAAATTTGAATAAGCCTTTTTTTAACAAAGACAAAGCGCAAAGTCGAATCTCGATTCGGCGTCTCGAATTCGAGCTGAAAGTGGAGAAACCGTGTCTTGGCACTTGGTTCTCTCTAACTACCCTGCTATGCGAGAAAAAAAGCTTGAAGCTGAAAAAAAAGGTCATATATGGATTGAATTCAACCAAAAAATACATATTGGCTAAAAACTGTTAATTGATTATATTTGATTTTGATTGACTTAACAAGTTATAATATTGTAATGTTGGTACTAAAACTTATAGCGAGGTGTAGTAAGAAATGTTATTTTAATTATTGTTATTTTATTTATTTTATTGCTATTGTTATTTCTATTTACGTAAGTTGACTATAGAGTGAATAGCTTAAATAATTAAAACCGCGTGTGATGACACGAATCTTAGGTTTTAGAAAGTTGCCTTCGTACGTTATGATTGATGGTTCAGGCTCACGTCCTGACTTTGTTTGTTAAATTTGGCTTATTAATAACAAATTAAAATGAATTAAGTGGTTCAGTGGCTTAAAGCAGATTCAAAATTTAATACTCTAAAAAGATAACTTACGAATTATATAGCAGGAACTGCTGCTTTATCTAAGTACAATATATGACAAACATGATACCCGCCATTTAGTTACTTTACATCACATTTTGTATCTTATCGTTATTTGTATGCTATTAAATATATAGTCCGGACTTTTTGATCCTTATAAGTTCTTTATTTTTTATATTATTTTTTTCATTGCTATTACTAGCATATAAAGTAAGGCTATTGTGGCTCAGTAAGCAATCGTCCGACTGTAAAGGCGATGTTTGTGGGTTTCGATTCTTCCTCGGGAAAATGATTATATTTAAATTACTTTCATTTCTCCTCTCTGGTAGGACAAAGGGCGGCGTGGAGCTCCGCTATATGAATAGCGGAGAGTAAACGGAGTGTTTTTACACTAGGTTCTCTCTGTATACTATGATGGATAAAATGTGAAGTTTTATATTTAGTTTTATATTTACAGTAAGATATATGTCATTTGCGCCACGATTACACACTATGTACATAATAAAAAAACAAACAAAAAACGCTGTTTAACAATTCTTTCAATATATTAAAAAATATTCTAAGCAAATATAATTACGAGCACCCACGTACGTTCAAGATCATTTTAAATAGGTTGCCCATTGATGCTAAATCGAGGTGTGAATATATATATATATAGCGTTACCACATCAGGTGTCGTTTGTCACACACTCGTAGCTATACCTATGTATTACTTAATTTTCTAATTCAATGTCACGTTATTGCTTAATTTTGTTGTGTGGTTTAAAGAAAACGCTTAAAGAATACTTATTTGAGTTCTTAATTACATATGAATATAATATAAGTGTCTTGAGGTTCTCTCTGCATACCTTGGTTTAGAAAAATATTTAAAAAACTTAAAATGTAAAAAAATGCCAAGTTTTATAAATTTGTAACGACTATAAAGAAGTGTAGGTAAGTAATGTAATTTTTCTAATATTTAAGACAAATATATAATTAATATTTTTAAATTGTTATCACACAACTACGATAAGAATAAAAATTTTTATTTCTGTCGTAACTTAGTAATATCTAATTATTTTGGTACTCTTTTGAAATTATTAAACCCATTTGTTATTGATTAGTAAAAGGTTTAAAATATTAAGTAAAAACTGTGTTAACTTCTAACTTAAACCAACTTACATGTCATAAAGTCATGCGTATCGATGTGTCGTATTTAATCGGCGGTGGAATATTAAACATTATGGCTTTCAAATGAGAATTGCATGAACTCGTTGTGGCACAGTCGGTATAAGTTTCACTGCACGCGACGGTCGTGGGTTCAAAGGAACAGTATTTGATATTTTTTTGTTCTCAAGCTTTATCCTGTTTCGCATGGCAGGCAGGTCGCAGGCAAGGCAAGTAAGGTATTGACAGAGCATTGAGTTTTGCCAATCGCGCGGCTCTAGGTTTTTCCTGACCACCTTGCTGTGCTTAAAAAAGCGTGGTCACATGAAATTATAAGTAAACCATACTTTCCCTTGACACTAGAAATGTTGCGTAAATAAGTAATAGAATGGTGGCTCCATATTCCTTCTTAAAATTATATATATTTCTTTTAATATACACACAGATTTGCAATTTCATATTCCATAAATTTGATACTTATGAGTAATATTATAACATTATTTATTTCTAGAAATTGATATATAGCATAAAATTCTTTATTTTAATACAAATTTTATACATAAAATTATACTACAAAGCAATAAAATTAGTAATTTAACATGTTCATTAAAATTTATAGGCTTATTCGTCCACAAAAATCTTGTCGAACTACAAAAAAGTTGATCTTACCCAAACAGATCAAAGTGACATCATGCCAAGTGCCAACATTATGAAAAAACACGTAACATTATATATTTATTTGCTATAAAAAATATAAATGTTAGTTAGAAAAAATCGTTGTAACAGATATCGTGGTATACTTTAGAAATACAGGTTAGATTTTTTATTGCTGTCACGTTAGAAGCATTTTTTTTAATTATCGTCGTTTCTCCGCTCTGGTAAGGCAAAGCGCGGTGTTGAGTTCCGGCACTGGGTTCTATACCTACCTTGCTATGTGGAAAAAAAGCTTAACTACCCAAAGAGATTCTTGTAAATACCGAATCCTACAGATTTTCAATTTAATAAAAAAAGGTTTTATGAGACATCTTACTTTTTCTAATCAAATAATAGCCTTCTATACATTAGTATAAATTAATAGGCATTTCTGAATACCGAGTACTGCTCAGTGCTCTTATAAGGATCACGTAGGCTGTAAGATTAAAGTTTTAAAGCCTTCGAAGAAGTTGCAAATTAATTCATCTAGCATATAATTAGTCATCTAATGGGTTTTGAACTTTTTTTTTGGGTTTTTCTTTATTAAGCTATCTTTGCGCTATTTAAAGATACTTTGGTTCGTCTTACAGAACCTTACGTAGACTTATGATAAAAATAAACAGCCTAACATTGTAGGTTAGGTAGTGTCTTGACACTAGGGTCTCCGCTTTCCGTCAGAATACAAAATATTCCATGTTCAATGGCGGAATTCATCGCGTTGTGTCTTAACAGGGCTGACAAATCACAATAATTTAAATATAGTGGGATTTTTTTAACATTTTTTTAAAGTGTTATTCACACACTTAGGAAATTGCAAAACATATTTTTAGAAAACGTATAAAAATTTGAACGTAGCGGGAGTTCAACCCGCGCCTCTTGGAAACCGTCCGAGCGCCCTGACTAGCGATCAACCATGCGTTCTACAGCCGGTTACGTCGAAATTCTTATATGTTTATTACAAAAAATATTATATTTTTAGAGAGGGATTAATACCCTCTATAGTCTATTTCAATTAAACTACTCTAACTACGTTATATACAGCCTTTTAAAAACAGCAACTTTTTTACCTATTTCAATACAAAGAACATTTCACTCATATCTAAAACTATTAAAATTGAAATACTTTATTAAAATTGTCAATTTCTTGGAATGCAAATTAAACTATTTTGGATATGTTTTATATATTCCTGAGTTAACTATAAATATTAATTAAAAATATATATTGTATATTGTTCGCTTTTAAATAAATAATATATTTAACATACGTATGCCCTATAAATCACTTTAGCGTTGTTAGTAGCTCTTTATCATTTTTACACTTATAAAAAGAAATATTTAAAAAATTTTAAATTTAATTAATTCCAAAATTATATAGATATATCATGTACATATATATATATATATATGCTTTCAATAGTTCATTTGAATAAAGAATAATTTAACTTTATTTTTTAATTTGTTTAGCTACCTGGACTGGATGAACCTGCTCACTTATGACTATCACTCAGCGTTCGAGCCCGCAGTCAACCACCACGCGCCACTCTTCCCGCTTGAAGAACCCAACGAATACAGTGTGGACAATGAACTTAATATTGTAAGTATTGGTTTAGATACCTTTATTAGAAAGAATCTTTATAACTAAATATGCGGCCATTGTGGCGTTATGGCATAACCTGGCTATACTAGCTCGTGTGATTGGTGACACATTTTTGTAATTTACTTGCTCATTTTCCTTTTAAAAAACACATACGTATAGTAAAATAGATTATTAAGCTGTACGAAGTGTCTTGACACTAGGTTCTCTCTGACTACCCGGCTATACGGGAAAAAGCATGATGCTTTTAAAGCATAGAAAAAATTATTAACGTTGGAAAACATTTAAAGAAGTCTAAGATGCCCAATTCGGGTATTTAAAAGAATATCGCTTAAGCGGGCATTATATAAAATAGTTGACATCATTTATCGTATTGTTAAGAATGCTGTATTTAATTTGTAGTTGTAGAAGTCCCATTAGTAATTTTTTTTGTATTAATAATTATTAAACTTGTTTCTAATAGGAACTGACAAACTTGACAAATATCTGATATTCGATTCCCGTTTTTAAACAAAAGCAGGTTTAAGTTATAGCTTGCTCAACTACTTAGTTGGCTTTATTTTCAAATATTCTCACGAACGGTAATGTAACGTAACCTTAATAGTGTTTATTAGTCCTTGACTTTATGAATTTGACATTTTGAATGTTCTTTACTGTTTTTGTCGTGCCACTGACTTATGTACATACTAAGTATTATATTATAGTTTGAGACATCGATTCTATTTTTAAATAATTTTGATTAGTATAATCGGGCAGCTCTGTGCCATTGTTGTAGGTTGGGTACTCAGAATAGGAACATATTTGAATGAGGTTGTGGTGTTGAGTTCTAGCGTTTCTACTTGCAATGTCTTCAAATATGGCGGAGTGGAAAACAGAATGTAGTAACACTAGGTTCACCTTCTAAGAGAATGTTTACATTTTTAGTATAGCTATAGCCTATCTGACTCCAAACTATACAAGTATTTGCAACTTCACGCCTTTACCGCATAGCATAGGGTAGTGAAAAAAAAGTATAGTGTCAAAACATTCCGATCTCAATTTCGTTCGCGAAGCTCCGCGCCGCGCTTTTTCTTATCTTAGTAGCCACGAAGATCTCTATCTAAATATATAAGAATCTATAATAACTCTCAAATTCTATATTATGTTTTTTTTATTTTCTGACTTCCATTTTTATATTAGACATTACGGATTGTAATCCCTATAACTTTTCTTTCTTTTATAGGATTACACCATAAAATTCTACTTAGAAAATGGTGCTGATCGTGATAAACTAGTCCTGGGTATACCAACGTATGGTAGATCTTACACACTCTTCAACCCTGATGCTGTGGAGATTGGCTCTCCTGCTGATGGTCCAGGAGCACAGGGGGATGCTACTAGGGAAAAAGGATATTTGGCGTATTATGAGGTATGTATAGACTTTTAATTTTAACTCTCAATAGACCTCTTGGAAAAACATATTATTTGTTAGAATATTTGGACAGTGTTAAGTAGTAGTGACAAACTGAATTTTGTAAAACTCCGTCTGCATAATTTTACTAAAAAGTAGTCGACGGATTTAAATATGACATAGAAATCAAACAGAACATATATATGTCATGATTGTGTTGTTTTCGTTTAAGTTTTAGTAGCTCTTTAGTTTTATAATATTTTCATTAAATGTTTGCTAAAAAAATTCGTTCTTAGACTAATGCAGACAAAAACCTATTTTTTTACAGAAATATGTATACACAATTTTACTACATATACATACCATACAATACATATACATACAATTTTATCATATACATATAATAATGAAAAACAAACTTTTTCTGTTTTTATGACAATAATGCAAACAAGGAATAGGTACTTGTGCACAATTAAACTTTAAGTAGAGAAGTGCCTTCAGCCGATTTTTTTTATATTCGTGCAATAGGTATACATTAAATTGTACAATGTATTAGGTTTACATTTTTTTTAAATCCCTCTGCGCACAAATATTTATACGTATTTAAAAAATCTGTTTTTCAAATTCCTAACATAGTATGACACTTTATTGCCTTTATACTTTATACGCACGCATTTAATTCAAAACAAAAAATTATTTCTAATTGTCCAATTTCCTTTTCAGATCTGTGAAGCATTAAAGCCAAAAAGCAGGAAAAGAGCAATCGCCTCAGAAGAATATTCCGAAGAAGAATCGGAAGAAGAAGAGGAAGAAGTAGAAGAAGAATGGACTATAATGTATCCTAATAAGAAAGCTATGGGTCCGGTAGCGTATAAAGGCAACCAATGGGTGGGGTATGATGATGTGGAGATTGTACAAAAGAAAGCTGAATATGTTGCTGAAAATGGACTTGGTGGTAAGTTTTGTAATATTTAAGTTAACTATATCGAAATTTATAATTATCGATCTATCTATATCTATTTTTCTATTTATTTAAAACTAATATTGTGTTTAAAAATCTTAGACCCTATAATATAATGTAGACTCATATTACCTACCTAGATTGAAGCGGGTTCACCTTCAATTGGATTGTTCCAAATTCAATATAGTGATACCTATTTCTATTAAAAAGGACAAGTATATTCTCAGTATATTTATTTAAATAAATAAAAATATTTAAATAAACACTTTTTTTTACTAGGTATTATGTTCTGGTCTATTGACAACGATGATTTCCGCGGCACTTGTCACGGCAAGCCCTACCCTTTGATAGAAGCGGCTAAGGAGTCCTATATTATGAAGCTTGGGTAAGTTTAAAATTTTCTCGCTTAGCAGAGTAGCTAGAAAGACACCGTCAAGACACTCCTTTTTCCCCCTGAAATCGAAACATTGCGTATTATGTGGTGAAACTCTACACCGCGCTTTATTTTACCAGAGTGAAGAATTGAAAACAATTTCAATATAATCATTCTCCAAATTCTGGATTGAACCCACAGCTAGCGAGACTCGCCACACAGACGCTGTGGACGCCACGGTGGACTTACAAAGAATATTTTCATCATAACATTTAATTTGAAAGGTGTCATTGTCAAGGTGTCTCAAGGATAATATATTAATATTATTCAATTCATTCATTAATAGAATTCAAAGTTCTGTCACGAATTTATATTACAATTTTAGATCCAGAGAAATAACCGTAGAAAAAGAAGCAGAACCGATAAGCAGGACGAAGTCTAGTAGCAATCGTAGGAGGAACCGCCCACGATCCAGTTCCACTACTTCTACAACTACTACTACATCTAAACCTAAGATTAAGTACGTATTACCATTTATATATGTAAAACTCTTCTATTTCTGACTGACTGACAGACAACGCACTGCTAAACTACTGCGCGTAGTTAGCTGAAATATAGTATGTAGGTTTCCTGTATAGGAAATGTAGAGAAGTACTACGGGAGGATTTCATGAAATTCCTTAAATAAGGGTTTATAGTCAACGTTAACGGAATTGTGGGCTACTTGTTTACTTACAAATTAAACGACTCTCTTCTTAAGACACAGAATAGAATATATAATAACAAAAGTAGCTCTTATAGTATAATTAATAAAAAATATAAGATATATAAATATTTTAATATTAGTTTATTTATTTTGTGCACATGTGTTTTTTATTAATACATCTAAAATTTTCCTTTATTTTAATTTATAGAAGCAACAAACGTAAAAGCAGTACTACAGCAAGCACCACTCCTTCGTGGAACATTATCACACCCGAACCTCCAACCACTCCTGACCCAGGATCAGGTAAATTTATTTGATTATCTATTTAAAATAGTTTTTTATTTTATTGGTTTCGCTTAAAATAATAAAGACTTATTTTATATAATTTAACTTTAAATATTCAAATAATATAAGCTAATAATTAGATTCTACGTTATCGTACATAAACCTACCGGAACGAGGGTTGTATTTAAAAGACCGCAAAGATTAATATATATCCACATTACAGAGGTTTTTATATATTTATAATAATAATACTTATATACATTAACAGATTTCAAGTGCACAGACGAGGGTTTCTTCCCACATCCTCGTGATTGCAAGAAGTACTTCTGGTGTTTGGACTCCGGACCTTCAGATCTTGGCATCGTAGCGCATCAATTTACTTGTCCTTCTGGTATGTAATAGAATATTTTAGTTTATTATTTTACATGTGGAATATTTTGTGGATTAGGTTATTTATTAGTAAGTTACATTGTCAATAAATCTCCTTTAATTTTAGAAACACTGACTGTTACTCTATATTTTGCGAAAATATTCAAATGTTTAAATATTATATATTAATGATATTGTTAGTTTTCTCTCAATATTTGAAAAGAAAATATTTTGCGTGACCTACAATTTTTATTACAGGTCTCTACTTTAACAAAGCGGCTGATTCCTGCGATTTCGCTCGAAATGTCCTTTGTAAGAAACCGACAGAAACCACAAAAGCGCCAACCAAAGCAACCACGGCTAAAACAACCATAACAACAACGACACCGACACCAACAACCACAACCACTACTACAACTAGGCGACCGATCAGACTTACTTCTAGAAGTTCGTTGTTGTTCAGGACTTCTACAACTACGACTACTACTACTCCTGAACCAGAAGTAAGTAGAAGAAGCTGTAATTATAATAAAAATAATAAAATAAGGGTTTTTTAAGAAATGATTTTTTTGACGAAGACAGAAAGTATATACGATTACATGTATATATAGTGATATCTTCATCTTCCACTACTTACTTCGTACATTTAAGTGGCTAAACCTAATGCTACATATTGTTTAATGATACTAAAATATTTTAATTGTAAACAATAACCTCAAAAGGATATAAGACCCCATGTATAATATATAGATGTGTTGTATATACATTCTAAAGTGAATGAATAAATTATTGTAACCAATGTTCGCAAAAATTAAAAAGAAATAAAAACTGGCGAGAATAAAAAATGTTGATTAACTTTTATTGCTTTATAGTTAAGTGAAGAAGAAGAAGATGAAGAAATAGCACAAGAAGTAGCAGATGTTGAGGCAGAAGATCCTAAGGTTATTAAGGAACTGATCGATCTTATCAAGAAAGTTGGTAAGTTGCCAGATCTTAAAAATGTTATGTTTATTGTCTATATTTTTGATAGACGGCATGATTTTTTTTACTTTATTGAGAGCGCGATGATCGCTATTTCCAATTTCAAAATTTTTGACTTTTCGAGTAAAATTCCTTAGCATTCATAAATTCATTTAATAATGAGTGTCAGGTGACGTGGTATAATAGAGAGAGGACCTTGAGGCATTGCCTGGGAATTGCGATTAAAGTCTAGATTTAAGGGGTTCTCAATCTGACAATATAAAAAAATATTTAAATTCCACCTTTTAGAATCTGAAATTTTATTATATATGTAAATAACTAAACTCTTTCTTAACCAGGTGGTGTGGAACAATTAGAGAAACAGTTAAAACTCTCCGAATCTTCTTCAAGTTCAGGAACGACTGGTGGCGCTTCTACAACGCCTTCCTCATTCAATAAGCAATTGTATCAAAGAGTATTGGAAAGAACTAGAGGAAAGAATAGGTATGCTTTATCTGATTAACTGTATAGTATTTATATCTATAGTTATTGGTACCAATGCAGGAGGACATGGGTTCAAATTCCAAAAAGTTTAGATTTTTGATAGGTTTGAGTAATTATTTTGACTTTCCTATAATTGCATGGTGATCTTTTATATTTTATACGTACTTAGATGTACGTGTTTGTACGTATTTAAAATAGTTATTTGTTTGTTGCTCTATCTATATATAGTGTCATTATAAAAATTGTAAATAAATATTCCATCAGATTTGGCAGCAACAGCATAACAGAGAGCAGATCCAGTAACAGTATAACAGAGAGTTCCGTTCAAAACAGTCGTCGTGGACCACAGAATGAGGGTCTTGAACCCACACCCGATAAGAACAGGCTGTTGAGAAAGGAGAGACCTCAGTAAGTTGGGTTTTGTTATTTTTTTCATGGTTACGCGTAATATCATATTTTTGCAGGACAGCGTGGATACATAGTAAACATCGTTAAGTTTTTGTTTTTCTTATTATTAGACACTGTTTAGCTTAGTCTGTTTTGGCAGAACTATGTATTGGATAAGCTTTTTTTGTACTATTAAAATATTATAATTATTTTTAATACATAGTAACATTTCTCAAGTGAGATTCGAACTTATAACTATCGTATTTCTGTTACCTATAACTATCTTGTTATAATATTATGATAAAATCTTCTTTCAGATACGTAACAATAAACCGTTCAAGACCAACTTCTTCGACTACACCACTATCTGTAGACAGTGAAGAAGAAGAAGAAGAAGAATCTGAAGAAGAAGTACCAGTGCCAAGATCTAGAGAAACACCAAGAGAAGAAGAATTGCCTAGTATTGGTAGTACAACAAAACCTTTACAATATGTGAATATTAGACGATCTAGACCCACTACAGCTGGCACAGAAGCTCCTGATGACTCTAGGTAAAATACTAAGCTATATTTTCTATATCTTAGAGTATTTAGTTACCTCATATGTTAAGCCGTGATTTATTCCAAAGCTCTACTTAGATAGATTAATAAAAATTAAACTAAGGATTTATTTTAGGAACGCACTCTTCGAACGTGTAGAGCCATACGTAGCGGTCGCTGAATCTCCAAATTCTCTTGACATTGGAAGTGCACGACGAGAGAACATTCCTGAATATGTCACTATTAGAAGATCGAGACCCACAGCTGAATCAACTACTATACAGTAAGTGTAATTAAATCAAAAAATCATCTTTCACAAAAAATCGTTAGTAACTTGTTAAATAGTAATCCTTAATAAATAATAATTGTAAAACTAATAATATATTGTTTATAGATACCAATCATCAGAGGAAGAAGAAGATAAAGAATCTCAAGAATCGGCTTTAGAAAGAGAAATAACGTCACAATCTGTAGAACCGCAGTATAATTCTATTATAAGAGCTCGAGCCACTCTCCCCCCGGAGCCAGAACTGAGTAGTCCTGAGCCCACTACTATTTTGTCAGTTCAAATCTCGTCCTTACTAAATGAGCCAACTTCAGATATTCAAAGTCCTGTACCTGAACCCACTATACTTACTACTGAAGCAGAAACGACGACCACTTCTACTACAGTAACGACACCCTCATTTACTACACAAACGACATCAGCCCCAACAACTAGACGACCGCTTTTAAGACGCCGAGGATCAACAATACAAACTACTAGTACTGAAGCCCCAATAACAAGCACACAGGTGAGTTCTAGGAATTATTCTTTCATTCGCAGGCGTAGACCTTTATCCCAACCCAACGAAATATCTGAGATAAACGAATCGGTCGAAAGTTCGCGAAAAATAAGGTCAACTACACCAAATAGTCGTGAAGTAGGTGGTGTAAGAACAAGTAACGATGGTGGAGTAGTAAAACGGTTTAGAAGTAAATTTCGCTTATCACGAGTTGAGGATTCCGTACCAGCTGCTGCATCCCAAGTATCAAGAGGTCAATTGAGACCTCAGTTTAGTCGTGACGAAGTGTCTCTTACCCCTATCGAGGCAGAAACGTCAGAAATCATTGATTTAGACGATGAGGATGTGGAGAGCGATGAAAGGTTCATCGGCAGGGTATCTACAACGGTGGCCGATAAAGCAATAGACAGTGAAGTATCCGCTGCCACAATTGACGAACGACGACCGAATATCTTACCTAGAGGACGTGGAAGATTCTCAAGTTTTACAACAGTTGCTATCAGTAAGCCAACAGAGTCACCTGTTAATCAGCGTCGCCCAACACTCGCCAGGTTTACGCCTCGTCCTTTTGCTAGAAGTACAATAAATGTTGAAACTTCGCCAGCTAGTCCGAGAGCGCGTCCACGACTTACATTTGGTCGATCTGGAAACGTCATTTCAACTTCTTCGCCAATATTGCAAGCTCGAAAATTACCATTTACGCAAAGACAATCTACGACTCAGTCATCATTAGTCTTGGAAAGCGACGATGATGAAATTGACAATAAAAATGATGACATTAATTTATCTGAAACAGCTATAGCTGTTAAAGAGCATAACGAAGAAGACGTGGAAGAAGAGAAACCAAATACTTCTGTCGAAGTTATAGAAAGTATTCCCATTAGTGAAGCAAGCCCAGATAGAAACGGCAAAAAGAAATTTAGAGTCATTCGAAGACGGCCAACGACATCGACAACTGAAACGTCCGTTCCTGAAATTATAGAAACAACTACCCCTACTGTAACTAGAATTCGTAAAATCATAAGAAAAAAAATAAAACCTCATGAAGAAAATCTGGAAATCTCTACTAAATTAGTTGGTTTAATAAACGCAGGTTTCAGGGATGTTCCAAAAGATGTTATTAATTATGGTGAAAAAACACGGACGACAACATTATTGATACCTTCGGAAGAATTCAAAACGTCAACTGAACGAGAAAATGATGAGGAAATAATACCTGTAACTGAAATATTAAAAGAAACTACGACTAATTTAGTAATTCAAAAGGACTTTATTGAAAACTCAAATATAAATAATAATAAAAATAAAAATGAAGGAAGTAATTCTCTTATATTAAATGAAAGTGATGAAACCGAGAAACAAGAAAAAATCGATGTTATTATAAAAACAGAAGGAATATTATTATCAGATACTGAAAAAGAATCAAAAACTGAAAACGAAACAAAATCTGAAAACAATGATCATCTTATAGACGAATACCATACTGAAGGAAATGAGAATATTGAAGATTTTAAAACAAATACCGAATCTGTGCAAATAAGTGTAGAAGACGAGCCCATACGTCCAGAAATCAACACAACTGGAATAAATATAGGATCTTCAACTGATGAGCAAAATGTAGACAAATATAAGAATGAATCTTCTACTGAAATTTCTGAAACAGAAATATTGATTGAAACAACTACCACAAGTACCACTCAAGTAACATCACCGTCACCAAGATCGAGATCTCCGTATAGACCACCTAAAAGACTTTTAACCTCCACAACTGAGTCTACACCATCAAGTAGTAGATTCTTTAGTAGAAAATATAATCCTGGAGCGTACACAAGCCCTGCTACGGTAGAGAGGCCCGGTACCTTTAGCCGTGGAACTACTAAAAGACCTCTATTTTCTAGAACATTTACGAGACGTACATATCCTCCTGCAAGAACAACTCCAAGACAACCAGTAGAAGATGAGGAAGAATACTCAGATGAAGAAATTCTTGACGAAGAACCTGAAAGTCCATTTGCCTTCGTTCCACCGAATAAATTATTTATCAGTAATCCGGACTCTGAGGAATATGAAGATTTGGATGAAGAAGAAGAAGTCGATAATGACGATGTAGAAGAAACACCTGAAGAAGTTAGAGAGGAAGAAGTCGAACGTCCTACAAGATTTAAACCGACTTCTAAAAAACCCTCATTTAAACCTCGTGTTGTTAATTCCAATACTTTCAGAACTTCTACATCTACAACTGAGATACCCAGATCGGTTGTAAATAGTCAAAATAACACTGATATTTATAATAGATTTGCAGGAAATAAGCCTGTTAAAGATAATAAAAAACGCGTACAAAATGTACCCATTGGATATAACGCACCAAAATTGACAGTAAATACAATTTCTAAGAACTCCACGAAGCAGTCTAAAATAAATAAATCTAAGGCACAAGGAACAAACACCACTTTATTTAACATTTCAGATACAGACGATGATTCAACCACACAAGATGATGATTATCTTTCAATGTCTGAATTAACTACAACTGTTTCGTCAGATGTTTTCAACGAAGTAACATCAACAACTGTCGATGAAATACAAACGATAACAGCAGAAATTGATATCGATAATAGTACTGATGATTATTTAGAATATACTACTTATCCTAGTACTGAAGATGTAACAGTAAATTTGCAAACGGAAGTAGCTACAGCTACTGAAGTCGGTACAGATATACCTACTACAAGAAAGATTGAAAATACATCTGAAGATGTACCGGAAGCGTCGCTTGAAACAACAACTCCAAGTTTTGTCCCCGTTTCGCCAATATTTAAAACTCAATTTGACAAACTATTTTCTATAAGCAGAGTCGTGGAAGTTTCTTCAAAATCGGAGAAACACCGATTGAATAAAAATAATGTGACGACCTTAATAGAAGAAGGTAAAATTATGGTAGAAAAGAAACCTACAGTGGACAAAATAGGTGAAGTCAGTAGATTTAGCCTAATAAAAATAGTCGAAGATGAAATACCTATTTATTTGACAAAATATGGACGTATATATCCCGTAGATAATCCCCCACATAACCCTATTCGTATTGATGAAGCCCGTAATGCAAGAGCTTTGGTCGATTATTCTGACATACCCAAAGAAAACTTAATTGCTTCAGAAAGTATGAATGAAGCTTATCGTCACATAAACAGAGTTCCCATTCCAACAAAAGAAACTGACAAAGAACAAGTAGAACACATACCTAATGATGATTTTTTGAGTTACATTAATGATGATTTGAAAAGTAACAAATCTGGCGAAGACGAGTTTTATCCACAATGGCAATTTATTCCAGCAGCATATGAAAATGAAAAGTCTAAGCAAAATGATTCGGCAAAAGACTTTAATACACTTGCACCTCACGCAATATTAACACATCCTTCAACTCTGCCTTTAGAGGCACTATTTAAAACGGAAAATCCTATGCCTAGAAAGGTCAAGGAGATTAAAGACAATACGCCATTTGTAGTATATTCTGCTCCTGTTCCTACGGAAGAGGAAGAGGTAAGTCTAGTAAAATTAAAAATATTGATACCTCAAACAGCTAGAAATATTGTCACCTATGCTAAAGGCAGGGAGTTCAAGGGTCCTTCCATAGAGGAAACTACTGTAAGACAACCAATTAGCGTATCAATATTGGAACAATCACCTCAATCTCTTAAAGGATCAGCGATATCGATTTCACCAAGCACATTATCAGATATAAGCTTAGAGTCTTCAACAACGGAAATGCAGATTACATCATCCACAGAAAATATGATGACTAGTCCAATTGTAGAATTACTAACAATGAATCCAAACTCTCAACAACAATCTAAAACCGTCCAAATTACAGAACTACCTACTACACAAGCAACAACCGAAATATCTACCACTGACACAATACCTGAGGAAATAACTACAGTTAAAATATCACCAATAGATGCAAAGAGAGCAAAATATGGTTTGGGTAGGAGACCTATTATTAAAGCATCAAATCTCACCAGACTTGCGTCACCACCACGAACAGTCCCAAAAATAGCTATTACTCCGAGATCAATTCAAAAGCTGAACAAAACATCTAGTTTTAGTCCAAACAAGTTGCGATTTTCAGCAAACAGAGCTCAAAATGTCCCAGTTGACATAAGAAAGAAATCTACAACGAAACTACCAAGATCATTCACAATTGAATCTCCCAAGACTACTACTGAAAGGCGAGTGTTCAAACCTGTAAGACCAGTGAGACCTTCATTCGTTCCCAAAAGATTAACGACCTTCCCGTCTACTGTTGCGGAAACGTAAGAGACTTCTATACGGCCAAAATTAACTTAGTATATTAAGTTGGGTTGGTTTATTCTTTTAAGGAATGAAATGCTGAAACTTCGATTTTTCATATAAGAGCAGACACACATTCTCATAATTCAAAGCCTTTACTATCTTATGTTTTTTTTTATACTCTTATATATTTTTAAAAGGTTGTATTATGCATTTGTCAACAGTGTAAACTGTTCTTTTTAATTTCCATTAAGAAGAACGCTTAGAAGAAAGAAGTGAAAGATATAAGTAATTTTAAATCGTAGTGATCCATGCATTTCATTCAATATGGGTGTGCTTGTATATATAGATATAGTGTAGTCAGTTTAGCAAGATAGCTTTAATCTAGATATTTATGAACAGAAAGTTCTTACCAAAAATATATATTTAATGTAAAAACAAAGTAAGTTTTGGTATGACTTTCACACAAATTGTCATAGGTTAGGTTTAGTGTAGCTATTTAAACCATAATATTATCTAATATTTTTTTACGTTACCATATTATGTATAAACAGACGTAATGTAAGCTATGTATTGTACTTACAAAATAAATAATAAAAAAATTGTAATAAAATGTCAATAAAACATTTAGTTATTTTATATTAATAATATTTATTATAATTTCAAATGAATAATATTATGAATCGATAATGTCGATGTCTCCGAACAATATTTCAACGTAAAATTGTAAGTGGAAAATATATACAGAGATGTTTTGTTACACAAATATATGTATAAATGCAAATGTGTTTAAATTATTTTAAGGATTTATAGAAATATTGCTTGGATTCGTCAATATTTACATTTAAACCATATAATTAATATAACAGTGTCGTTGTATGAGATTCCTGGGACAATCAAACATCGAAAGGTAGGTAACTAGCTTTTAATAAGTGTTCAACATAATATGTTCTACATAATACGTTGCACACAAAAATAGAATCCTGATATATGAATTTTATAAACAAATTTACTATCTATACTCTTTTACTTTAAACCGACGCAGGAACTGGCACAGAAATAATGAAAATCCTTTTTTAAATTAAAATTCTAATCAAGTATTATGGTATATTCATAAGTCAAACTGACTTTTAAATATAAAAAAAAGTTATATATATATATCAACTCTTTACTTTATATGAAACATTATACAAAATATAAGACACTGGCCTTATAATTTGATTAAAAATAAAATAATAAATTAAAAAAATATTTAACGTTTTCTGTTTAATAGTACTTGACAGTGTGAAGTACTTTGTAAATACACATTCAATTAATAAACATATATAATATATATAGGATATTAAAGCAATTCATACAGCTTGGAATTACCCAAGCACTTAATAAATAAAAAAGTTATTTATATATTTGAAAAAAAAAACATCTTTTACAAGCAAAGTTGTATGCAAGTTACTCCAAAGATATGCATATAAGAACCTAATGTAAAATACCCACATCTAAAAACCTCCACATCAGACACTCTCCTAAGCATTGTATTGCAATACAATGCAGCTATACAATATCTTATTTGTCTAATTGGCGCTTTGTTTGTTTTTATCGTGTTTTCTCTGTCGAAGTCTTCTTGACATTGTGTTTTTATAACATTGGTGTATCTTTATTCTTTTTAGTGACGACTCTCATTTTTAAAGCTTATCGTTTTTGTATTAGATAATATGCTTTGACTTTTGTTCAGTTCAGTTCAGCTTAGTCCTTAGTTATGACGTTTTGTTTGGCTTTTTATTTACTTACGTCAGTGTAATTTGATATCAAAAATCATATACACTCTAAATTATGCTTTTTAATATTTAATATAAATTAATAACCTTTTTTAAATTTTTAACCGTTGAATAAAACGGATAAGGTACTCAATTCGACATGTATATACTTTTTACAGAGTAGACCAATGTTCATAAATGTTTTGTATAGGGTAGGATATATTTCTAAGTTAGTATCTTATAAGTCGCATAAAATGTTGAACAAAAATTCTAACCCTAAGGAAAGAAAAATAGGGGATGATTGCGTATTCACTTATTGATTTCACTGAGCTATCGCCTGTTTAGTTTTTTTGTTAAAATTTCATTCAATATTGATTTAGGATTATCCTAGAACTTATATGAAAATCTTAAAATAGCTAATTAAAAAATAATTAGTTAAAACGTTTTTTTTTTAATTTATGTATACAGATATATTAACACATATATTAACACATTCAGTTCATAAAGTAAAATAAAACTTCACAAATTCTAAATTTTTCTATACATATTCTATTGCTATGTCCAAAATATTATAAAAGAAAACTACAAAATAAATAGCTTGAAAGTTCTTAAAAACAAAATATATAAAAATATATTTATTGTATTATATAGAGTAATCTATAAAATGTTTACAATCGCCATAAATAACTGGGACAATTTAACTATTTACGTCGGATTTTGGCTAGCAATGACCGAGATTTTCTAACCAAATATGGTACCATTACATTTTGCCCTTCTCTTAGCTCTCTTAGCTCAGTTGCAATATTATGAATTTTAGTTGCTCAAATAAACAGAACTTGTGTAATACTGATACTAATGTATATATTATTATGTATTACACATATTTGACTATAAATAAATTTACAACTTCACGCTTTATGCCGTAAAGTAGGTATGCAAAAAATCTTGTGTGAAACACTCCGTTCTTCACTTTCGAACACTGAATTTGAGATACTGCCTGGTGAGTTGCGGAACTCAATGACGTGCTTTGTCTTATGAGAGCGGAGAATTATTTAAATATAATCATTCCACCAAGTGAGAATCGGACCCACAATCCGCTACAATAGTAAATTTATTATATTTATATATTACTTTATTCATTGAATTTTAAAAAGCTACGCCGTCTAACGTAATTGCGACTCTACGATATTGCAATTCCAAGCTATACTCTAGAAATATTATTATTAGTATAAAAAGCTGTCAATTTTGAGGTATTGATACTAGGTTCTGTCTTAATACACTGCTATGGAGGAAAAAGCTGGTATTTTTTTATTATATTATAGTTGAAATTAAAAATATAGTTTAAAAAAACCATGCCTTTCTATCATAATAAGTCAGTCTAAAAAAAATCCCTGGACTTAAACACACTGATATACAGAATAGTAATTTACTACTACATTTACTTATTTCACCTGTATTCTTCTTTAAACTCTAAGCCTTCCCTAGTGATTTTGACAAATAAAATAGTATCATATCATTTGACTACTGCTCATTATAATATATTGTATAATCAATATACACTTATATTAACAATATAATTTTGGTTTTTCGAACAATAATTTCCACCAAATCCAATAAACATCACTAAACACGGGAGCAGATGTTAAAGTCGTGACTGGCCAGCGATTGCGTGGTATTGCGATATATGACTCAAAATAAGCCTTATGAATATTATTACATAATAGGATATTATATTACTAAAAAACGGTGTTTACGTGATATAAATATATTTTATTCTTGTTTGTTGGTCGAAATAATTAATTTAAAAGATTTGTTCATTTTACATTTAAATAACCATGTTTAAACAAACGTTTTGTTTTAAAAAATGTACTTCAATTTATAATTAATAAACTAGTTACATTTAAATAAAATAATGTATAGTTAAAATTAGATACGAGAGTTGTCATTGAAAAAGCATAGCGTAATTCAAATATATTTTATGATTCTAACAAATCTTCAAGCAATTTAAGCGCCCAAAATAATAATTAAAATTTCTTTAACAGTACAGTACAGTAAGAGTGGAAAGTTTAAGTAAAGTCATTAACGATTAAAAAACAAATCTTCTTAAAAAGTATTATTTCTTATATACAAAATTATAAGGTCAAAATTTCGCAATAAAGACTCGTCTCTACACACATATCCGCGTTGTAATGGCGCTACCTAGTTGTTTTACAACGGCGCTTCCGCGGTCATTGAAATTTTATGTCCCGTGAAATTCATGTTTACAAAATGTTTCTTGTATACTATTCAGATATTTTTTACACTTTAGCGCCCACTTTCATACATATTTTTATATAACTCTAAAATTTAAATCCTTGCATATATTTTTTATTATTTTTATTGTTACGAACTGAAAGTTGAGCCCTGGATTTTTATTATTAGGATAAAAAATATCTTTGTTGGAAATCAATATAAAGCCATGCTTACATAAAGAGCAAAAAATCGTGTATCACTTTATACAAATGTGTGTCAATTGTAATATCTATTATATTAATTTAATGGGTTTCTAATAGGTTATTATAAAAAATATTGGTTTTCTAAACTTCTCCATATAAATTTCAATCGCGCAAAATTTTAACTCCTCCGCTTGCATAATTTTTGTAAAAAGATATTCAAAGGTTTGATCAACTTGTGGAGATGGACTTATTACGTGTCAATATAATGATAGGAATTACAATACCTCCATTCTTTGCTTTCAATACATATAATGTGTTGAGCAGTGAAACTGATGTCTAAACGGGATACAAAAACATTGTTATATTTTGTTATATACAAAAATATTGTTATATTTTAATTCATTCACTTCTTACTATGAGATTTGAACCAACAGTCACTTGATGTATGCCAGATTTAACAAACAGCTTCGCGCGTATTCCCGCATAGCAGGGTTGTCAAAGAAAACCTAGTGACATGTCACTCTATATCATATTAATTTTAAATTATTATAAGCACAATTGGCGCAGTGGGACAGCGTCTGACTTTAAACGTGATTGGTTATGGGTTCGATTCTCGATTACTCGGGGAAATGAATATATATAAAATACCTTTATTTCCGGTACCTAAGACAAATTGAATTAAGACAAAGTCTCGATTTCAGATGCAAAGTGGAGAACAGAGCGTCTTGACACTAGATTCTCTTTGACTTCTTTTTGACGTCTCTTGACACACGCATAGCAGGCGTTGAAATTGTATATACACAATCGCTACCTTATTCACATTTCAATTTACGGCTAAATAAAATTTGGTATTGCATTGAAATATATTGTAATAAACCATTATTACATAAAATCGGATCATTATCAATAAATAATCAACGAAATTAACTTTTTAAGAAAATGTTGTAAGAGTGGAAATATATTTTACTAGTAAGCCTCCCAAGTTCGTTTGCTTTAACTGTTCGACTCTACTGAATTTATAATCCAGTTTTCTCCTTCTCGTAACAATTTTGAAAAATCACACCTCAGTGTTCCCCAACAATCTTCAGGAACCTGCCAATTTTCAACTTTATACGCCTATTAGTATCGGCTATGAGTCATCTGTGAGTTACCGCAGAATTGATATATTAATAAACCTAACGAGTATGTCAGATCTATCTACGTGACTGTCTTGCTCACTTTTAATACTGGTTAGACAAGACGAACTTAGTCATGCTCCGTTCTTCACTTTTAGAACACTTTAAATATATGTATGACAATTTTGATAACTTTTATTTAATACTTAAATAATACAAAGCTATATGATTTTTACTTCTACAACTGAAGTAAAAGTTCCATTTTTAAAAATCACTTCCCAATACTCTCTACTCACTCACTATAAAATTTTGACCCCTCACGTTCATTCATATAGCTCTAGAGTCACATCGTTTTCAATTTTGTTTACATTTTTACTATGTCTATATACAGTCTTAAACATAATATATTTCATACAAAACAGTTTATCTATCAAATTGGAGTAGAAACTAAGTAAATAATTTACTTAAGCTTTTAAATATATATATATATATATCCCTTCTTTAAAACCATAAGGAATTATGATGCAAGATTAAATTCCATGTTTCTTAGTCAAGAACACTTCCAAGACACCAACTAGCAAATAGTGATGAAATAAAACCAATCAGAGCTTACCTTGAGTGTAGTAATATAGTTATAAAGTATTTATGATGTATATGGAATGCATGCATGTATGTATATATATCTATTATTATATTTGTTATTAAAAAAAATATTGATTTATACGAAAAAAAAATTAATTTAGTCATCTCAGCTTCAAGCGCATTCCGCATTGCAGGATAGGTAAATAGAACCGAATATCGAGACACTCCACGATCCATTTTCCACCTGCATACGAATCATTGTGTGTTGAGAGGCGGAACTTATCGCCGCGCTTTGTCTTGTCATTCATGTGGAGAAATGAAAGCAATTTAAATACAGACCTGGGTGGGAGTCAAACCCACAGCCATTGCGTTTACAGTCAGAGCATGTCACACTGCGTCACGTTAGCCTCATCTTTGATGTTTAATTATAATATCAATATTTGTTTTTATTTATTTTTTTGCAAAAATCGTACATTTGCTGGCTGGCTGTACCTGATGATTGTTGGTTCGATCCCTGCTGGAGAAAAATGATTATACTTAAATTATTAGCGACCTGATCGCGGCTTCGCCTGCGTATTCTACACTACTTTAAATTTTCTATTCTATTTAGTTTTTTCGCCCGCACGCGTTATCAATTAAATCACAAGCTTTGCCATTAAATGGTTATTACTTTTTATGAACCGATTGAAATAAAATACTAAAACACTAAATGTCAAAAGAAGTTTAGCAATATGCAATAGTCAAAACTACATTTCAATCATACACAAATGCAGTATTTAAAAATCATTGTCTTGAGTTCTGTTAAATTAATAAATGTCCCTAAATAATATATTTTTTCATATACCTTCCATAGACAGACAGTGGTCAATTACATTTTACTTATATGTTTAGATTTTTATTTCGCCAAAATACCAAAATGACTCAGATAATTACTCCCTATATCCTCTAAGATAGTCCTATTGAAAGCAATTACCCCATTTTGGGGTAATATTTGGAAAAGCTTAGACAAGTTGGCTTCCATACTTGTCACTATATATCTTCCAAATATGTACCAGAATTTGGATGCATGGAAAAATATTTTTTTATCTTAGTAGTAGTGTATGTGAAACACATAATAGTGTGTGTTATATAAGTTAAATTTATTTATAAACGATTATTATAACAAATAATAATCTTTACGTAAAATTTAACTGTTGTAAATTTTTTATTCCTCCGTCCCCATAATATCGTAAAATGGTATCCGAATATTGAATTCACATATAAATATGAATATAACATATATATGATTACATACATACATTATTAATAATAGAAAGTAAGAAAATAATATACATTCTTCTTTCTTGTATTATAAGAATTTCTTATTAAATTATGTGCTTTATTTATCCTCTCTCCACTCTTTATTTTCTACACACGCTAGCTGCTATTAGCTGTTAATGTGAAAACCTGCTCAGGACAAAAGGCCAAAATGAAAACACAAAGCTTCTGTTGTTTTATTATGCAATTCCAAGAATAAGTTTGTTTTTCTTTACATTGTTTGATTTATATTGACCATTTCTTCTCCATTCATTGAACATTTCTTCATTCCCTCGGTCATCTGAAACAAAAAACAATATTTGAAATCTATATTAAAATATAAATAAACATATAATATATGTATATTTTTATATGCTTCAAGCTTTATCCCGCAGAGCAGTTTAGTCACAATAGAGAACCTAGTGTCAGACACTCAGTTCTTTCCTTTCCGCCTGAGTTCAAGACATTGCATGTGGAGTGGACGTCGTACTTTACTACTGGCAGGAAAATAAAAATAATTTAAATATAATTTTATCTCCGAATGGGAAACGAACCTTCAACTGTCTCGTTTACAGTTGAACACTGCCCCACTACCCCACGTAGGCCTCGTATTTATTTATGAATTATTATTGCATAAAGAGTTTTTTTTTTATTTTAAAAGATATTGAAATGCTAATACAATAGACTTAGTCATATTAGCGATTTGTAGGTAACGCTGCGTATAACAATAGATAATTCGTTGATTTCTTTGGTACCGAATAAAACTAGCTAGCGACGGGTTTTGTATATTTATTCCCATTACTAATAGTTTAGAGAACAAAAGGGCTAATCGGTAAGCATGTAGAGATAATCGATAGATATGTTTATGGATTATCTCTACATTCTACATTGTTATTGTTACTTCTTGCAATTTGAACCTGTGACTATTAGCCAAGAATAAACTATTAGACAGGCTCTGAGAGAGCCTTTCAACTTGTATCAAATTACTACTCATTTTATCAGCTAATGTAATATAAATGATGTAGATTAAACATATATTAAGTTAATTACCTTTGATATTATATTATATAAAGCAAAAAATAACTTTGCCAAAGATCACTCAACTTTTTAAATTCAGCCAAAATGTAGACAATAATCAAAATTTAAAAAGTTGTCAGCATATTATATTGCGATAACACAAAGCGTGGCGTTATGCTCAGTCATTCAACACGCAATGTATCGAATTCGGGCGGAGTGTTGTGCCACTATTTTAACTAATTGCCCTGTTTGGAAAAAAGCATAAGGCAAAAATATCGGAATACCTAAATTTTACCTATTTTAAAGTATTAAAAACCGATAAAAGATTAAAATTATTTAAAACAAAAGCTATAGAAATAGAAATCTCATAGAACGACAACATAATGATTGTTTGTTTTTTCTTTCTTCCATAATGCGGTAAGAACTTAAGATCACGTCGCAGCATCCGAGTGAAAACGGCTTTCTCTCATCTCTGTGTACCAACTGCCAACTGTCTAACCTGCCGCGGCTGTTACGTTACACTTCATTAATATTTATCTTGTTTTTGTTTGTACTGCATAGTAATAATTTTCTTTGGTGCGTATAATAAAAAAATAAATTTTAAACAAAGTTAAAATGATTATTAAAATTCTATAAATAGTTTTCATTATAGCGGTATTTGAACACACACGATTTTAGATAAATTATAAATTATATAATTAATATGTTTTATATATAAAGCCTATGTATATCTTTGTTAATAACTGCCTGACATAATTAATTAGCTTTTGAAAAACATATATTTAGAAAAAGTTCATCGAATTTGCATTGAACAACTGCATGGCTTAGAACTTGAACTGTTTTCAAGAGGTGCGGGTTCAAATTCTGCTGCGTTCAAATTTTTATACGTTTTCTAAATATATGTTGTTCAATTTCCTAAGTGTGTAAATAACACTTTAAAAAAAATGTTAAATATAATTAACTTTTTTTTATTTTTGGTTATTGTCGCGACTAGACGAAATACGTTTGTAAAAAATTAAAAAGTAAATAATAACATATTTTCAACACTCAGTGGTTTATAAAACTTGGAATCTATTCTTTGTTACACACTATGAATATATAAATAAAATTACAGATCTTTCGTTGTTATTTTAATGCGTTTTGCAAAATAGGTATAATGTGTATTTGTATAACATGTTTAAATACTCGTATAAATTATCAATTACTTATGGAATTTAACTGAATCGTAGAACAAAATAACTTTTTACAACTTATCTGAATAAATAAAGAACAAGTTTTATTTAATATATTTAAATAATATGATAATGTTATTTTGCGTATTAATGTATTGATCACGCAACAACCCTTTTATAGAAATTTTCCCCTACAAGGGGTACCAACTTTACAAATTTCAACTCTTATTTCATAATTTCAAGAGTAAAATCTGAATTTACGGTTTTACCCATTCCCGTGGAAATGCCAGAAATCCCCACTTACTCTCATAGAGGAACCTACACGCCAAAAAATTTAGTTAGACTTCACTCAGTTCTTTTCTCAAATAAATTTAATACAGCACTGACAACTTGTTATATGACGTGTTATGTATAAAAGGTTTCTGATTCATAGTAGGGCGTAGGCAGTTTATATAACCTCAACTATTTAAGTTAAGGAAACTCTTAACGATATAGTTAACTCATTATCGTTAGGAATTACATACTAATGGAATATATATTAATAGTTACATATAACACAATTGTTTTTCTAATGATGATTACATATTTGGCAAAATTCTTCTAAATATACAAGCGTAATAAAGTAAAGTAAAGTACAATATAGTCACAAACAGTTATTTATATACTAACTGTGCCTGTGACTTCGTTCATATGGAATTCTAAAATAAGTTGCTCCTTATTACATTAGCTATCTGTGAGTGAAAGTTCCTTCAAAATCGATCCAGCCGTTTCAGAGTTTAGCCGGAACGGATGGCTTAGTGGTCAGAACGCTAGGACGGTTTCCAGGAGGCGCGAGTTCGAATCCCGCTGAGTTCAAATTTTTATACGATTTCTAAAAGTATGTTTTTCAATTTCCTAAGTGTGTGATTAGCACTTTAATCTCTGAGTGTCATATCCGCTCAATAATTAATGTATAAAGCGATGCAATCGATATGTCTTGACGTGTCAATTCATATGAAATTAATCATTTGTCCTTCACATGCTATTTTTATAATGCTGTCATAATTTTGCAAAACCTTAAGCTTAGTTTAATTTAATTTACATGACACTTCGTAATTTGGAATTGTAATTTTTTTATTAGTATCGAAAATTTGTAAGTATCATCCTAGCAGATAGGCTAGCAACAAAAATAATAAATAAATAAAGTATAACTTAATTGATTAGAGCACTGGAATAGTTTCTAGGAGATTTAAATTTGTATACGTTTTTCTTATCGTTAAAGTGTAAAAAACACTTAAAATATATATAAAAAGAACTATATATGCAAAGAAACACTGCTATTACCATATTTCTTAACAAAACATTTTTAATTATTTATTATAGTTATTTATGTACACACAATAACATATATTAATACGCAATAAAGCTCTTATTGATCTTGAACGAAAATACTTTGCATAATGAGCTAACATACCTTTACGTTTCGTAATATATCCGATATAACTTTCTCTATATAGACAAATTGACTTTCTTTAGATTTATGGCTAATTACATAAAAGAGCCGCTTTAAGCAAAACAGGAAATTCAAAAGACAAGTAAATAATCTAGATTTTAGAATGCAATGAATAATAAATACATATTATTGTAAATAGATTTGGCTAACAACAAATTTCTTAATATTATAGATTAGTCGTTTAAAGTGTTTGTCAATAATTTGAGGGTTTTAATCAATAATTTTAATTTGTAAAGATTAATGTTAATTAAAATTCAATAGACTTTTAATATTTAAAATGAAGATCAAGACTATTAATAAATAAGACTTAATACTATAATGCTTTACAGTTCGATATGAATTCGATATGAATTTGGGGTCAATAAATTGGGCGGAAAATGGAAAACAAAGTGGTCCCTGTAAGCTCTAAAATAAAACATACAAATATATATAAAGGTTTAAAATTACTTATTCGACCAAATATATTTACTATATATATTTACCAAACATATATATTTACATAAAAATCTTATTTTAAATTATTTATACGATCATTTTATCTCCCACACAGTTTACTCTTAGTCAATTTCAAATTAATAGAATTAGTAATTTAACTCATCACATGTTACAAAAGCAAACGAAATGGAGCCTATAAATGTTAATTTGGTTCGAACTGAGCCAAGGCCAGCCACGTGCTTAGTTTCGACATGCATGCATGTATATACTTATACATACATACATGTATGGTTTTATGCAAACTGTTTGGACTAAAACCTCTTTGATTGTAATATTCATACATACATATAATAAAAATGTAACTGATCGCTATATAGACAAGAAGAAATATTATTGGGGATATTAATCAATGTAATAGAACCCAAAGCAATGATTATTAAGTTTATTTTATGTTTGTCTGTGCGTTATTATATTCAGTATAGTATGCGCATATTTGGTTAAGTAGAAAAATCGCAGTAATAATATGAAATTATGTGTAGATTTTTCGTTAGGAGGAAAATACGTGAATTTAGTGTTTTTTAAACCTTGTAAAGGTTACGGGATATCATACGTATTGTGTCATACATCTGTATACATATGCTTGTCTATAGCTCGATTAAGAAATAATATAGTATTTCTACCACCATTGTGTTTACAGTCAGATGCTGTCTCTGCGCCACGAATATATTAATATTCCCAACAATAAATGAAATAGTATTGATATTGATAACTAAATTAATTAAATAAAAAACATCACGGTCAACTTTGTACAACTACTTAAGAAGTAACTGAAAGGTGAATTGGAAACAAAATATTATAAAATCAGAACAAGTTTGATATAAATAAATATAAGAATAAATGGACTTTTTTGTGACTCATAACGAACCTAAACGCTGAGCTACTGAGCTACGATAGCCTCTAATTAAAATAAACAAATAAATTTTCAACAACATTTTCATCATATAGCTTTTTATTTAAAAGTACCTCATGCTACAAACTCATTTTCACAAAACGCCTCTTACCCTCTGAAAATTTGGAACTTCTGATAATGGTAGAGTTTCAATAGGGATATCCCAGTTTTATTTTGAGATGAGACCCTGTTTTCTAAGTACTTTTTTTTACACACACACATACATATTATATATATATACACACACATCTAAGCTCTCTTTTCATATGGATAAACAGCAGTCACCAAATAAAACAATATGTAGTCCACTCGTTGTAAATTATACTTATATATACACATAAGTATTCGTATCACAAATGACCTTTGGTTGTTAGAATCTAGAAATTCTAGACGCGAACGTTTTCGTAAGCTAACAAGGCATTAAAAAAACAATATTTTTTGTAGAGAACCTGCTATAACAACACTTATTTTTATACTTTTCATTCAGACACATTCCATGTTACTTGGCGGTATTCAACGCCGCACTTTATATAGTTAGACTGAAAGATACTTTACGTATACCTAAACATTTTGAATAATTTATATTCAATCATAATCATTGTATATTGAGATATTTCTCAATTACGCCCCGATTGCGCCTTGTATAAATTCACAAGTAAAACATTTAAACAAATTTGAATGTTCTTTACTTTACTCTATAAATTATTTTCTTTTCGAGAATTTTATGATTATCTACATAAGATCATAATCACTTAAAACCAATTAATTGATTATTTTAACATAAGGCTTCCGTAGCGCAGTGGCACAGCGTCTAACTATAATCGCAATTGCTTGCGGGTTCAATTTCCACTCGTGGGAAGAAAAACAGGGCGTTAAATGGCTCCAGTCAGTCTATGTGGGAAAAAATGTGTATGTGGTTATATAGTTAATTAACAAAAATAACATGTACTTATGTATATAAACGAGTTTGTAGTCGAATTTTAATGATTTTTCTATTAAATCACCTATATATCTACATCTATTTATTAATAGCAAAAAATATCAATAAAAGAGCACGACACCTGTGGTCATTTACTCGCAAAAAAACTTTACAAGTTCGTTTCGAAGAGTCTCGTTTACCTTGAAACAGCATTCCTATATATTGTACCTAACTACGTATAAAGTACTGTACCTTTATAGTTTCCTATAAGTTAAGTTGCCTTGGTTGTTATTGTTGACATTGTCATTTCATTTGTGATTTGTTAGTATGTAATTAATACTTTTTAACTTAGATTTTATATTTTGTTACTGAAGATTTTATAAGGAAAATAATGTAGATACCGAAGAAAAGTATAATTAAAAGCGGTAGAAATTGTATTTTATTTTTATATTAAATACTCGTTTAATATGAATAAATTGTATATGAATTTTAAAAAAGTGGGTCTTAGGCTTATATGTTTTTAGCTTATACGTCAAAAAGATTAATAATCATTTAAATATTACTAAGTTGATATTGTAGAGAAATCATATATTGAAAAATTCAGCAAATAAGGCAATATTCGAAAATATCTATTTATTTTAAGCTAAACCAAATTAATGACAATCAAGATCTCGATATAACTTCATTCACATACATAATTATTTTTTTATTTACAAAAGTCCTTAAATAAATTTTAATATAAAGACTCAAATAATATATTACAGCTTTATGCTTTTACCGCTCATGATACTCCGTTCTCCACTTTCCCGAATTCGAGACATTGCGTGTGGAACTAAAAGCCGCTTTTTGTCTTCACTAGAGCGGGGAATCAATTTAAATATATATTTCCCCTGAGTGGAAATCGAACCGATAGCCAAACTCTGTCCCACTGCGGCACGACCGCCAAGGATATATTACAACTATATAAATTCTACACCAAATCTTAATTAAAACGACTTGCTTATCGCAAAGGTTCATTTAAATTCATTAAGTTAATAACATGATATTAAACAGTCCATTACGTTTGCTCTAGGTAATTGAGTATAGGCTTTTAGTATCAAATTTAAAAGTTTTATGTAGTTTCTAGTGAATAATGTGTAAGCGAATTATGAGTAATAATGAGTATGAGAATTATTATATTTTCATGTAAAATTAAATACATTATTTGCAAATATTAGAAGATCTGCGGTATATTTACGCTCTTTTTAGTTATAATGTAAATCATGAAAAAATAAACTATAAAAAATAAATTAATATAACCAGTACAATATTATTTCCAAAAGTTATAAGTCTTGTATAATTTGGACGTGGGTATTTAATGTGGGTAGACACTTGATTGTTTAGGCATTTGCTTAAGCCATAACATAAGAATTAAAGCCGCCTCCATATTTTTTTTAACAGCCTTGTCTATAACTATTTAGTCTGTGACATTATCAAATATGTACGTCTCAAGGTAGAAAAGTTTTGATCATAGAGATTATAGACAACTTAAATAGAGCAAGCTCATGTAGATTATGAATAAACCTGAGACACTCCGTTTTCAATTTTGTGCCCCTTTTATAGTAATTTGAACCCGTTATGCTTGATCTTAGCTGACAATAATGTCAGGTAGACACGTAATATTGCCTTTTAGTCGTAACATTTGTCTTTCAAGATTTCACCTGCCAATTAACTAGTACCGTACAAAATTGACGAACAAGTTTTGATCGAGTTACATGAATTTATGTAATATGGTATTTTGGATGTTAAAACTGTACCGGTAATAGTTAAAATGGATATATATATATATATATATATCTCATACGTGGAAAAATTATGTAACGTTAATACGGAAGGGAAATTACGTTACCGCTATAGAATATATTATTGAAAATTAGTAAAACTAGTGTTCTCAATAGACTTAAGTTTTAATATATTATTCTCTCGTGTATTGTATTCCAGTTTTATTAATATATAGAGACTATTTTAACGTTATAATATGAAATGTGATCAATTTTCAATAATACTTTACGAACAAATACCTTAAATAGTATGCCCCCTCGTACGACGGAATTTAATTGTGTTTTGTTTCAAAATTAACTTCCAAATTCTTCAAAATTATACATTTAGTATTATTTATACTTTAAAAATATCTATCTTATTCAACAAAATTGAACCTTAAAATACAATTTTATATGACCAAAAAGTGGCTCTACATTTTGATTGCATTCTTTAATAAAATTTTAAGCTACGAAAACTGTTTCGCTATATACAACCTGGCATTCATTAATATGCAAGGTTTCTCATTCATATAACACCTCACGCTTCTATTATTCAATTGAAACGTAAATAGAAGTGACATAACAAGTTAAACAAAGAGAGCAAAAGACAATCATTAGTTAAACCCATTTATGACTATTATGTAAATAAGCAAGCCTTATTCCACTACAGATGACACAACAGCACGTTATAATATAAGTTTATTTAATAAAACCATTGGATAATGCTTTTTAGGTGGTATTCAATGGTTTTTATTATATAATTTAATTTTTCCTTATCATTTGTCGTATTTTGTTATGTGTGCGTTTAAATTGTAGTCAAAATAGCTTAGTTCTTCACTTTTAAGTGTACTACTGTATCTAATTATAATGATCTGTGTAGATAATTATCTACATGCAATTCCGCACCAAAGGAAATTAATATAATTTTAATAAAAAGTGACTTGACAAATTCAGCCAACTATTATACAATGCCCCTATAAATATAGTAAGTGGAAGGTATCATAGCCGTCTATATTAAGTTGAATTGAATTATATTACCCTGATAAGGAATTGTAAAAGTACATTACACTTAATTAACCGAATGAAAAACATTCTCGTATGTAATTGTACAACAGAAACAGAAACAGAAGAGAAAGGCTGGAATTTTTGATCATTATGTGATCTATATATATATATATATATATATATATATATATATGTATATATGTACTTGCGTTAATGTGTGACTGACAGACACGCACGACCGAAACTACTATACGCAGCATTACAGAAATTCTTACGGGTACGGGATAAACGAGATTACACGTTTTGTATTCGACGCAAGCATAGTTGCAGGCAACAGCGAGTGTAAAATACAATATTAAAAAAGAAAGCTAATAATTATTCATGAAATATTATTTTCACTCATGATTTTTTATTGGTATTCGCATAGCAACCTTTGAAAGTTATAAATATTTAGCTGCAAATTAATTCAGAACGCTTAAATAAACGTGTCATAAATAAAACGTATAATATGCCTATAAAATATATTAATATGATAATAGCATTTGGTTATTATAATGTTTGTTTTTACTTGTTCGTAACTTCTATATTTTTCGTATAAAACGAATTGGTAAAGTTATATATCTACTTTACCTACGTAATGTAAGGAGTATCTCTTATATTCTCTAAGAGTTCTCTTTTATAGAAACCGAAGCTGTTTTCAAATAATTGACTAAACAGGCTAGCTATGGGCTTCAATCCCTGCTAAATGCTGAATGCTTATATTTATAAAATAAGCCACCTCGTGCATGCTATATTTCTAAATGTTAGTGACGGATTATTATAAGATGGAGTATCTTATTTGAAGATTATTTTTGTTTTCTAAACATGAAAAGACATAAATGAAAACTCAAACTACTATAATTTTTTGCTATGCTGCTAAGACCTCACTTTCACATAGTACATGGATTTACTGCCATATATTATAAATACAACATGTGTATGTTACGGAAGTAAATTATTTGGATAATAATTTCCAAGTAATATTTGTTTAAAATAATAAATTTCAATAGATATATCTACGTTTTAATAAATATACAATTGCTCTATGTGACCTAATAATATCCGGTGCTGGCCGCAAATCTAACCGCAACCTCTATAGGATACTTGTATGCAATATTTGCTATCTTACATTGAGAACAATCTGTATATTGTAACAATCTAGCAATCTTAAGTGAATATTTTGCTTTGCAAATAGAATTTATAATCGAATTTTTCAAAAATCGAAAATTTAAATGAATAAATCAAATTCACTCTAGATATGTAATAATTATTATAGAAATTACGATAGAATGGAAATTATAAATATATAATAATAGTTATCTTAGAGACATAGTTTTAAAGTTTAAATAAATAAGTTACCACTTTAAATGAAAACATACTAACCTAATGTTTGTCAACAGGTAAAGGAGCGGCGTCCATTCCTTCGTCGAACCAAGGCCACTGCGCCCCCAGATGTTACTGATGCTGAGACCAGCACGCCATCCGTCGAAACAACCACCAACAAGTTCACAAGACGCGGCAACAACAGGTTCAAGTTGCGGAAAACCGAAAATGATATCGAGAAAACGGATAATAAGACATCTTCAACAGCCGCGCCACAGCGTAGTGACAGACCGCGCAATTTCATACGCCGACGGCTTGGAGGGGCGAGCTGTGAGTCCGGTTTTTGCATTCTCTACCACTGACGCAATTTCCTATTATCTACACACAAATAACGACTCTATATGCTGCTTTTTACAAATATTTTCATATTAAACTCCCTTCTTATATTTAGTAAGTGAAGATATTATGTAGAGTGTACAGTGCATAGGTCTTTGGCTCTCATAGATTATATTGAAAGTTATTTTGTTGGCTCTTCAGACTTTTCTATTGAATTTTTTCTATATATTGCCTTGAGTAAAGATATGTCTCACCAATCATTGATACCAGAAGGCTACTTGTTATAGTTTCGAAATATAAACTAGGTATTATGGAGGTGTGGCAAAGTTGTTAAACATGAAATATAACTTCTGAAACGAAGTTAGACCGAAATAATATATTAGCAACAAATAATTAAAAGACAGGTAGTACCTATGACTTCAAAAGTAAGCAAAACATTACAGTATACACATATGTGTGCATTTAAATAACTTATTCATAAATATTTTAACATTTGCAACCGTTGGGTCAGCTATATATTATGCTTATCATGTATATATCATAGTGATGGAACTTGAAGTATTTTAAAAGTAAAATCAAGAGACAACAGTAATTTTCAAACACCGATTTTTTTCTATATTATATATATTGTGTGAAATTGAACTCGATTTGTGTTACCATATTGGAAAAACATTTTTATTATGAACTAATTATTAATTTTAACAGCTGAACTGGCGATGGTTGTAGGTTTAAATACCTCTAGCGGAAATTTTTATATTTTTGTTAAACGGAAATATGTTCAATGATTATAGCAAAATTGAGGCCAAAATAACCGTACTACAAACATACGCTATAGGTCAACGAGTACTTATTAATACATACTTGTATACGAAACGAGTACAAATGACCGTGACAGTGTTTACAATATCTTGACGTCCTTATCTTCTTGGCAAATATCATTTAGAGTACGTAGCGATTAAATATATACACGCAAATTAAGGCTATATACCTTTAAAATTAAGACTATAATAGTATGTAGAGTTTCACAATTGAAATTGCGTAATTGTCACGTGTAAATGAATCAGATTTAAGGTCGTCCACAACAAGTTTTATTAATGAAATCGTTTCAACTAGTTCTGATGTTCATGTGTCCATCATTTCCTATCGTGTGTTTTCTCTTGAATATTGATGAAGGATATGAAATGTTGCTCCAACAGGACCGGTAAGACAAGTTGTCAAGAAATCAATATTGAATATTTTATAATAGTTTTTACTTATAATAAATATATTTTCAAAAGGATTGCCTTTATTATCTTAATATAGTTTAAAGTAAAATTTTAAAAATTAAAAGGCTTTTTAACATATAATATGATACATTGCATATATATTTTATTTATGATAATAACAAACTTTTATTTACTTTGTATGTATAGTTTTTCACTCATAACTTAAATTCTATTAACAAGACGGGTATTATATTGCCATGTTTAGTATTCAATAAGCACATAGCAATAATGTAAAACAAACTTATTGCGCGTTGAAGTCTTTTGTATACAGAATAGGTGCGTCATAGAATGTCATTTAAAATCTATATTTTGTATTGAAACTTGTAATTTTTATTAATGTCTTTATTTTGTGAGAATCGTGTAAAATTTTAGGTCACCTCAAGAAGATTTTGCATTACATCGATTTACGTAATCGAAGACGAAATTAATAGCACTCCAACAACATCAATATAAACTTCAAATGACTTTGCCAAATAAGTATATAACTGAAATTCTTTTATTTTTAAATAAAGCTGGATAATTTTAAACTATTTAACTATTTTATTTTTCTTATTCTCAAATCATTACTTTGACGACAGTCATAATTAAATTATAGGTCTAAATAAAACCACGTAAAGCCAAAAGCACTACGTTAATATAGTTTCGAAACATCCATACAATTGAACTAATCATTTATATGTAGAGCATGAAAATTACAAGTATAGTACAAATTTAACAAAACGTTGATGGCAAAAAGTGACAACAGAAATTTTCGAAATATTACAAATTTATAATGCAATACCTATGTATGGTATTTATGCATATCACACATTGCCAACATTCTCACGCGAACGATTAATGTTCACATGTTAAGCAATTTTGTTTAAAACGCAGCGATTATTAGCTTAATAAGCTAATAATCACTGCGATTTATCCAAAATTGCCGTTTAACGTTTAATAATGTCCGGTAATAATTAAAGCTGCCACACGATATAGGATGCCAATATTTTTTCGTTCTCCATTTCCGTCCATATACTGAGACAGGGTTTGAAATCACAACTGTGCTGATTTATTCAGATATGTCACTACTGGACCACTATTGTGTCCAATTTATACACAAGTTATTGTGGCACAGGTTGACACTCCCAAACTTCACATTTAAACCCATAGAAAAAATGTCTTTAAATTATGTAGTAAATAGATACTTTATCCCCAATGATTTTCTTTTGCAATGACATCCTAATAAATAAGGTTATATTTATTCAGATCAAAGCCCGATAATTTCTAACTAACACCTGTCATGGTCGGTTTCGCTCTTAACTTAGTAATATTAGTAAACAAACAATCCAGTCTTATACGCTAATTAATTCTGTCAATACACTTTGGTCGCTAGCTCTCTAAAATAAAGTCTAATTTCGTATAATCGCATAGCGATAAATTATCGTGATTTTTGCTTTCGAAATACTTTATGGTGATGGAATTGCAGAGTCAAGTTCTCAGCAGAACCTTGAAGATTCACTTGTACAAGAAAATATTGTTAAATTCCAGCTACTACGACAGTCTAGCCACTTAAGCCTATATTTAGGTCACATGTCTCATACACTGCTCTGAACTCCTTTCTCTTCCTGCAACGCCATGGTCCCGGCAATCGAACGGCTTTGAATCCTTGGAAGACCGGTGTTTCATCTCTTAATAATGGCGTTATTAAGAGATGAAACACTGGTCGTGCTTCATCTCTTAATAACGGCTACTAAAGCAAAAAATACTATCAAAATTTATTTCTTTCGTAATAACTCGAGAGTTGTTTTCTTTATAATGTAGTTATTTTGATGAATTAATGAATACTATAATTCGGTTGCCTTAAAAAGCTATAAAACGGTACATAAAAATGATGACTTTTGGAATGCGGCTTCTTTATAACGTACTTTTTACAATTTCGTAACGCAATGTATAATTTAACATTATTTTCTATATATCCGCTTCACGCTTTGTCCCGCATAGCAGTACCCTGATAAAAAGAGAGAACGAGACATTTCATGTTAAAAGACGGGTAATTTAGGTTTTTATTTTTGTAGCTTTGCGCTTCTACCACATGGCAAGAAAGGTATAGGAAACTAGTGCCGGATTTCAACGCCGCGCTTTGTCATGTCACCTGAGCAAAGAAGTGAAAATAATTTTAAAAGAGCAATACCCCCAGATGAGTATAGAAATGAATATAATTTAAATTTATTTTTTAAATATAATGATTTCTTTTATAGCATAAGGAAAAAGTGTAAAGCTAAAATAAATGTGATTACCTTGACCTACAGTAACGCACCCAGGTGAGTTTGAATGCTACTGTTGTTTACATTTTAGTACTTATTTCTAAAAATATTTTATATTTTTATAAGTGATAACACTTTAGAAATATTATATAGTCTATTTTATTTAAGAAACGCAAGTTTTTTCTTAATTATTTCGTTAAAGTAAGATAAATTAACGTAAATTGCTTAGAATTAAATTGCAAATGATTATCTCCTTACTAATTATAATACATTATCTAATTAATTCTAATAATTTTATTTGCTTTCTAAATATGCTTAAAATTTGAATTAATGATTCACTAGACGAGTGTTGTAATTCTATGGAAGGAAATCTAGGGCTTAAAGTATTTTTTTTTTATTTTGGGTAGTTTAGGTAATTATAATATGTTTCAATAGTAAGGTAGATTGATTTTTTAAACACTGACGCCTTTTACAGTCTAGTCGACTTTAGAAGTGCCGCATTTTATGATATAAAATTTTAGAAAGTGTCTTAGAATTCAAATACAGAAGACATAAATAAAAAAATTTCAGTATCAAATATAGACATCGATTGATTGAACACCTTCCAAGTTGCCTTAAAAAGCGAGAGAAACTGCGCGCCACGACTAGTCAAGTGAAAGCAGCCGGTCAAGTGTAACAGCTTTCTTACATTATGCAATCTATCTATTAGATAATCGTGAGAGATGAAAATGTTTGACAAAACGATTTGTGTATTTTCGGGATAACCAAAGATTGACAGACTATTTTTTTTTTCATTACTTTTAAAAATAAATTTTCGTCAAGCGTCACCCGCGTTTTGATGATTTCGGAATTTTTTTGAGTTTGAATAGTTTTCAGTATTAAATTTATTTGTCCAAATAAGGCTTTAAAATCTTCTCGTCTACATATCTTCTTCTTAGCCACGAAAGGTTTGTAAATGAAGTCGCAAACTGTAGTTTGTCTTAGGTCCTCTCCAAAGAATTTAAACCCGCGATTATTGCTGTAAGTTAGGCATGCCATAATTGAGCCACTAAGGCATTAGTTCTTTAAAATAATCACAGAGATCTAAGCACCTTATCATACATCTCAAATATACACTAGTTAACCTTTTAACCGTTGAATCTGATTACAAACAATGAATTACGTGTTAGCATTTTGCATATATTTGTTTAGTTGTTTTAGAAACTACCAGAGCTCTCTGTTCCGGCTTTGATCAGGAGTATGTATTTATTTGTTTTTAATAGTGAAAATGAAAAAAACATAAGCTACAAGTGTAAGTTTCCAAACAACTTATATATATTGGATTCCTAATTAAATGAAATAAGTACCTAAGCGAAATAAAAAATCTTCATCTTACACTTTGTGCAAGATATTAGATTTGATGGTTGCAACTCGACGCGAACCTTTGTCGGAACACACAAGGAAAACGATAATACCTCAAATTAAAATCGAACTTACTACCGTACTTAGGTACCTATATCTCATCTTAAAAGAATCACACTTATGTATGTATTATTTGAACACGCCAAATTAAAAAAATATATATATTTTTTAAATTTAATTTTTTTTTAATTAAATAACTTAAACATATTTATAATAACAAATGAGTGTCGTGGGATAATGACCTGTTTAGAAATCAGAACTATTCTTCTAGCAGTCCCACGCTCTTGTGACACACGCATTTTCTCCGCTCATTTTCTCTTGAGCAACTCAACCATTAAAACGACGTCTATACCATAAAGTAAAGTATATATGTAATTAATTGTTTATCAACCTTGTTGACTGAAACTTGCTTTATTGAATGGATATATTGCAATATGACTTGTGGTGCAGTAGGGCAAAGTGTGATGATTATTAGTTAGATTCCTAGTCAGCGTGTGGTAATATTATTTACATTTCCCCATTTTAGTAACACAAAGTGGGGAAAGAATGTCTAAACATTGGGTGATCTCTGTCTATATAGTTATCTGTGGGATGAGTGTAACTTACTCTATATTGATGTTGGAAAATATCTGAGTACAAACGTAATGTGACTTCGATATAAACTTAGGAGAATGTTTTACAAAGACGGGCGACAAGTTCCGCTATTCAAGTTAAAATTTTAATTTTAACAAAATAGTTAATTCTATCATCTTCACAAATACTCTTTGTTTCACCAGACCTTATTATATTTCATATTTTTTGTATAACAAACATTAAATTAGTCTATAAGGAAAAGAAGTTTCAATCTTAAACAAATTTAGTAGTTCCTAATTACATATGAAAACAATGGACGTTGGTTGACGCGTAAATTCTCACAAAGCTTTGCGTCATTTTATTATTTTATTATGTCACATAATATTCTTAACATGCGCTTCCCAAATATATTACTAGAAAATGAAAGTGACAGTGATAAAAAAATCCTTCCTCTAAGCTACTAAAAAAATGTTGTGACCTTAATAACACTATCAGAAATTCCTTAGAATTTAAATACACCAGGGGTTTTTAAAATACGTAAATTTCTTTTTATAACTCGGAACTACTACAACTAAAAAGGTACTGTAGTACTGTTAATAATTGAATAATTATAATTGTAACTTTTTTTACTTTCACCATTTAAAGATTTCACTTTAATTTTACTATAATTTCAACGAGATATCATAAAACTTGTTTGTCATTACATATCCAGTCCAAAAAACATACCAGTTACATATAGGGAAAAGTTTTTATAAATTTCAACGTAAAACCATTTAAAAGCAGCATTTTACCGCACATTCGTTGTGTAATGTATCGATGGAAGAAATGGGAGCAAGTTAATCAATGCTATAACGTAGCTTTGTTGTAATATTATCCGCTTCTTTTAAAGACATGATCTATTATTTACTACAATAACAGAAACTAGTACCTTTTGTATTAGGCAAATTGTACAAGTACCTTATATACCGTAAATTTTTACATAGGCATTTTCAGCGCCATAATAACAATACATAACAACAATATAATCCTAGGAGTCTGTATTGCATCTGTGTTCACACACAATCCTTCCAAAAGACCGGATTCCATTCAAGCCAACAACTTTGTGGAAAGAGAACGTAGGCAGAAATATTTCCTGCACTTTTTGAAAAATAGCGTCTTAATGGGAAATATTTTTATATAAAATTTCCCTGAGTAGCAATCGAACCCAAAACAGGTCGCAAGTTGACAATATCGAGCTAAAGCAAATAAAAAGAGCTTTTAAGAGCTGTAAAAATTATATCACAATTTTAAAATAAAAAGTTTAAAAAAATCAACATTAAAAAAAATTAAGCAAGAGTATAAAAGTAGTCAGACTTTTCTGATTCACAAAACTTGCAATAAAATATTTTCATTAACTTTTAATCGATGCTTTTTACTCTTTTCCCCTGTGCACATTTTTCAAATATTGTGCAAAAATATTACACTTAGGAAGTATTCGATATTTTTTATGAAGTTTAAATATTTCTTTAAGTTTATTTATATAATGACTACGTTAGAAACGAGATTGGTATAGAATATATCCTCATCAGGATATATTCTATTTTTTCAATACAACCATTAGATTGAAAAAAAAAATATTGAAAAAAAAAGTGCTTAGAGTTTACTCTCGGCATTGGTTTGGTCACCCAACAAGCAGGGTTTCTCAAATATACGAAAACAATCATATTTTCAAGAGGCACGAAATTTTAACCTCGCTACGTTAAAATTTTTATACGTTTTCTTAAAAATGTTTTTCATATCCAAAGTGTATTAATAACACTTCAAATGGATGGAAAATACCTAAAGTAATGTCTTAAGTCTACATTCCCTCTGCCTGCCATTACTACATATGAGAAATAAATGAAGATAATAAACACGTGCTAAATACGCTGAAATAACACAGCTTAAAAGGTTTCACAGGCACTTATCTGCAACAACGCCCATTGTCTGTTTCAAATCTCGACTAACATGTCCTTAACAAAAGCATTTAACTAGAGCCGTTGTATACAGACAGACGAGACACACATCCGGCAATTTTTCGGTCTACGATCACAGTTACATTGCTTTCAATGTGTTATTGATTTAATTACTTTTTAAGTTGTACGTATGTATTTATAGATTGCTGTATGTATTTATAGACTGCGTTTCGCTTTACGCGATAAATGTGTGAAGAAGAGTAGAAATCATTACATATTTATTTTCTTTAAAAATATTTGATTATAACATTGAATTTTCACTTTTTACACCAGCAACTAAGCCCGTAACCTCAACCCAAGCTGCGCTACCATCACGACGCCCATTCAGAATAGCAAGTCGCCGTCGTCCTCTTTCCACCACCACCACTACAACTGATAAGCCTACCACCGCTTTGGTTGAAAGTGAAGAGCATTTACAGGATATTGGAGATATTGGTAAGAAAATGATTTATTTTACAAACTTTTTTTTAAATTATAATATAAATTAAAAATTTAATGGAAAGACTAGTAGTATATCGTTCAGTTCGTCAGTTTAGTGATGCAACTTAACGGTCAGTTTTTAGGTTGTCTAAGGAAATTAGAACAAATAATATATAAATATTTTCCGGAGTCTGATTTCAAATCACAAAGGTATAAAGTTCTTAATAACTGTAAAATATTCTTTATAACTGTGCCATAATCGAATAACAAAAACCAAAAAAAATTCAAACTAAAATTAAACTTAGCTATAGTCATATAGGTTTTAAATAATAATTACGGTTTATCTACTTCCACTGTTCTACTAATTTTATTAAACGTTCCTTTTAGATGCAATAGAAGATCCTTCTTTACAACCAAGCACGTCACCAGGAACTACACTCAATGTTCAAAGACGACGTCCTCTCGTCCAACTCAAAGCAGACGATCAGAACCCATCAGCAACCAATGAAGAAGAAAAGAAAAGACAAAGTAAGAAGTTCAGCGCCAGCTTCAAACAAAACCAATTGGATGAAATATTAAAACTAAGAGCAAGTGCTGAAGAAATTGATATTACTACGGAAGGAAAATCCACTTCAGATGGTAAGTTATTCTATATAAGTAACACTTTCGATTTTCTCGTTTGGTGCCAAACGTGGTGTGTGAACTGACTATCATATGTACATTTCAATCAAATTCATGCTGTGTATTATGGGAATTTTTTTTTTCAAATTTTCTTATATAATATATAGGTAGGTCATGATATATGATATTTTCATTATTAATGTAATGAATAGATATGAATTTGAAAGAGCTTAAATATTAGTTTTGTTTGAAAAGTTTTTCGTAATAAATAATACAGCATTAATTTTGAATTGTAAATGAAATGTAGTTATAATTAATATGCAACATATATAGCTATAAGAGCAATTGAATGGTTTTTAGTAAAAATAATGAGATTCATTTAAATAATATTAAAACTACGTTATAAAATTTCCAGCAACAAATAATATTATTGCATTTTTTTTATATTACATTTTAATGTAATTTATAAACTAATTAATCTTGAATAATAGTACGTTTCTTCTTCAGATATAACTGCGGAAACTGCCGTCGCATTAGCAGCTCACCAGCTCTCAGCAGCTCCCATACCAATCATACCAGACTATGACGAAGAATTTTTTACGACGAAGAAAACGCCAAAAACTATAGTAGATTATAAATTCACAAATCCCGCTTACACAGAAGAATATTCGAAAACACAAAGTTCTTTCGACGAAGCTCAAACGTATACCACAAGACAACGATTTGTGGAAACTTCTACACCGAATTATAGCACTACTGACACGAATACACCAAGACTAGCTGAAGACAGGTTCACTTCACCTTCATTCACCAGTCGCTTCTCTAAACCTGAATCAAATTTGACCCCAATCCTCCCCGGAGTAACACTTAGCTTGGGTTCGGACAACGCGGAATCCACAGCTCGCTACAATCCTACAGAACCTACACCGTACACTACAGAAAGCTACGAAGCCCGGGTTTCTCGACCGGAAACCATAAACACATTCTCAGAAGAATCTACACTTAAACTATCACCTACTTATCCCACGGGATTCGCCAGCAAATCCCGGCCTTCAGGTTTTTCCCCGAACTTGGTTAATATAGAAAGTGATATAAAATCGACGGTCAGGTCAGATTTTGGTCCATCTACAGCTAGATTTGAGGGTTCTAGCGAGAAGATTCCGGTACCTCTATTTGTGGAGTATGCGTCGGGTGGACAAGGCTTGCAAGAGCCTTCGTACTTCACCAGGGAATATTTGTTAGAGTCTCCAGTCACTAAAGCATACGATGGTGAGTTTTTATTTTATTAATTAATATAATACACACACAGCTTCATACTTTTCCCCCCATAGCAGGGTAATCAGACAGAACCTAGTATCGAGACCCTCTTTTCTCCACTTTTAGTCCAAATTCGAAACTATGCGTGTTGAGTGGCGAACCCCCACGTCAAACGCTGTCCCACTGCGCTACGACGGCTTCAATTATAATAATATATAAAATATAAGAAATGTCTTATCTATTTCTAATATTATTATTTTTTTAATGTTTGAATTTCATGTTTTAATGTAAAAAAAACATATCTTATAGCATGTTTTTTAAGTTTCAATAATTGGAAAATCTAAAATCTATAAATTTGTACATTTAAAAATTTACGTATAGGATTCAGTTTTTTGAAACCATCGTGGCGCAGTGAGGCAATGTCTGACTGTATACGCAATAGTAGGTTCGATTTCTAATCGGAAGAATGAATTATTCTCATTTCTCTGACCTGCTGTGAGAGACAGAGGGCGGCGTTGACTTCCGTCAATAAAACACAATATTTCGGATTCGGACGGTGCGTCAAGTGTTTGTCACTTAATTCCTTTTTAACTACCCTGCTATGCGTAAAGTTTTTTCTAAAGCAATATTGATTTAATTTAGACTACTATTTAATTAAATTGTAATATAATAAAAACATTATAAACATTGGGGACGTGTATATACATAAAATATCCCTTTATGCAACGATCGTGTCATAAAGATCCAAATACTGATAATTATTTGATGAAGAAATTCAGATGACGCAAACGATGTGTTTGAATCTACATTTTCTTGCTCTGATAACCACAATGTTATATAACTTGAGTTAAAACTGTGTTTTTGTTCTTTTTATTTGACTTTAAATATGTTAAGAAGCGCTAAAATTTTACTTCAGATATAAGAAACATGTGACTTAGTTGATAATCCAATTCAATCCAAAATATGGATTCAAGTCCCGTTTTTTACTAAATATCAATAATCTGATTTGTTTAACAGATTCTTAAGCCGTTTCTTAACAGGTGGTTTAGTTTAACTTAGTCATATTATATCTGCAACAAACTGATTAACTTTCATTAAATGAAATAAATACAAAACAATATGGTTTTTTTTTCATTTAGGAAAACAAAATTTATAAAAACTTCACATTTTAGATGAGTATCAGTTCCTGTCACCGGGGACGACGCCACAAACGTCAACAAGAAAACCACTAAGAAGAAAAACTATCTACAGACGAATTTCTACCACACAGTCACTTACCTCTGTTATTCCGCAAACCACTCAGAAACCAAGAAGAACCACGAGAAAACCATTTGAGAAAATTCGAAAGAACCCCGTACAGAAAGAAATAATACAAGAAGAAATTGTTCAAACAACAAATGAAAAGGAACCAGTTCAAAAAGCAGCAGCTCAGAAGCGTCCCGTTCAAAAAATTAAATTTCAGAAACCCTTAATTCAAAAAGTTCAAGAAGTAGTCGCGCCAATAAAACCTATCACAGATTATGACTATTATGACGATAGTCAAGAGAAAATAGCGGTGAATTATGAGGGAGAGAAGAAAGTTTTTCTCCATGGAAAAGGTTAGTAAAATAACACATATACAAATCATTTATTTTATCAGATATTTTGATACCTTTTTCACAAAAATATGGATCTAGAAACTTCATAGCTAACACCCCATCAAACCACCACTGAAGTCGTATTATGCCCACGTTGTACCCTGTTGACTAATTGGGAGATTGGATTAGGAGTTTCTTTAGAGCTTTCAGCATAAATCGGTTATTTTGTTTGTTAAAATATTGCTCACATCTAAGGTTTTCTTATTCGTAAACTTAACTTTTCTGCTTGTCTCTTTGCGTACTGCTTAAGTAGTTATTTTGATTTTACGACCCTAGTCTTATTTAAATTATCAGTTAAAAAATGACCAGTATGTCTCTTAAGGCGGCTATCTTTTAGCGGGACTCAAACCCACGCATTTTGGAAGCTGTCCAAGTGCTGTGACAACTAAGCCATACGTTCTATCTAGCTACGTTACATATACTTTTTTAATTTTCTTACAGTATTTTAAAGATTTTCATATATCGAAATATATAAATACAGTGCAACTTCGATATAATGAAACTGAAGGTAACAAAAAATAATTCGTTATATGAAGTAATTTATTACTAGGTTCGTTATACAGAGGCTAGGTTGGTCTATGATTCATTTTAACAAGGTAAAAAAAAATATCGTTAATTTCAACTTCACATAGGTACTAATCTCCTTTCCTTTCCTTTCCCTCTTATAGCGTACGATGTAAGTTTCCTTAATTAATTTTTGTGTTCTTGTGACGGTTAAGGGACACCTTTTTCGCATATCCGCTATTGCACTTTAAAATTAACAAGTGTCAAAAAGCAGTGTTTACAATTCTACATCACTAAACGTCAAACAATAATGATTGCCTTATCTAAATCAAGTCCAAATCAGTCGAGACATTATTTAGATAACTGATAGCATACATTATAGAAAGGTTAAATAGAGGTAAATAATACTTTCTATTTCTATTGAAAAAGTTATAAAAAGGTTTTTGACAAATGTATTCGTAATGTAAAGACGTATTTTGTATTAGCGCTTACGAACAGTTCTACAGATCGAAAATATCGGTAAATCGAGAAAATCATTATATTGCGGCTCGTTTTATTAAGGTTGCACTGTATTAAGAAATATTTTTGTTAATTTCATTAGATATCATTTATAGTTTTAAAAAGAAATAACGCCAATTTTTTTCATTACAGGTAACATCGAATGTCTAGACATCGGCAATTTCCCGCATCCCACCTCCTGTAAGAAGTTCATATCGTGTGCTCGTATGGAGAGCGGCGCAATTGTAGGATGGGAGTACATCTGTCCGAAAGGACTGTCGTTCGATCCCGTGGGTGGGATATGCAATTGGTCCGCGGGATTGGGATGCAATGAGAAGGACGTGTGATAGCTGAAATTAGCCTTGCAAAGTTATTCTGTTGATTATACAAGTTATTATGGATATTATAACAGTCACTTATAATTAATTTACTTAACTAACTAAATTTAGGTAGTAATAAAATCACAAATTCAATCAATTCAAATCAATTTATTATGTTTTTCTATGTATAATAATTTTGCGAGGTTGTAACTTTGTACAGTCGGTTGTTTAAATCGTTATTTTTGACCCGTTAAGTCATATCTAAGTGCATGGGTTGTTGACTTTACTCAAATTATCGTAATTTAATAAAAAAAATACTCTCATTGTAAATTATTATTAAAAATATTATAGAACATTTAATGGCAACTCTGTCAAAGTGACATTTTAAGCACAGACTAAAACGTCATTGTAATACCCATTAAGCGAATGCACAAAAGTAGAGCTGTACGTTCAAAATTGGCTGTCGTATTTATAAATATTAAATATAATTTATGGTATCAAATGGCTTTATTTTTGTACAGTCTCATAATGAAGATAATCACTGCCACTTTTATACTTTTAAAAATATTTTTTTATATAAAATTATTTATCTTGGATAAGTGTTGTCACAATTTTTTTAAGTTAAAACGTAGATTTTGTCTATGATTTTACAATTTTTTGATAGAAAAATGTAGCTCCAAAATGTGCCTTAATTGTTTTACAATTCTTAGGTTAAGTTATATTATGTGAATAGGAACTATAAAAATAAAAAAAACTATAAATATAATTTGTTGTATTCATTTTACTGTTCTTAATATTTTTTTAAAACACCATTGTGGCACATTTGAGTTGTACAAATACAAAAGTTTTAGGTTCAAACATCGTTTAAAATAATATTTACTTACACTGATAATTTCTTTACCCTGTAAGATGAGCGCAAGAAACTGCCTAAACCAAAACAATTCTAATAAAATTTTTAAAACATTTTAAATGCAACTATATGATAAAGAAACGTAACTCACATTTACATTTCTTTTACAAAAAAAACAGTTTATACACGTATACACGTTTATTTACAATGTTCTCTTGCTAATATTAACATAACCGATGCCAACACACGTCATTTTGATCTTCTGAACAGTCCCCAAGACGTCTTCGTCGTCAGATGCTTCATCATCATCAGATCTCAGCACTTCCAACTTAAACATTACTCCGAAGAACTCTTTAAGATGTTGAAGGAACTTAATGGAGTAGTCAGAAAGTGGCCCCACCTTAGAAAAATGGTGTTAAACTTAAATATTGTTTTTTAACATTTTAAAGTGTTAATCACACACTTATGACATTGAAAAACAAGAATTTAAACGCAGCGGGTTTGAATCCCGCTGCGTTTAAATTTTATTCTTAATACGTTTGCTAAATGTATTTTTTTTAAATAGTTTTATAATCCCTCCTTTTTCTAAAAAATGTTTATAAAAATAAATAGTTTTGATCAAAATTTGGAAGGTATAATTTTGTGAAATAGCACATAAGCGCATAAGCACCATGAAGTTGCATATTGAGTGTTGAAAGAGGCTAGCAACATTGTAGATGAAGATAGTGTGCTGTGTTACATCGTCAACATAAGAACAGTTGTCAATCCGACAAATTGTGCGTCAACTGTCACATCCAAGTCATCGTCGTGTCTACTGTCATCACACGTCAGATGTCACCGCAATTGTTTCTGGTACATTAATGACCATAGTTTTAGCAAGGTTGCCATAACTTAAAGAATTCAAGAGAATTTTACTATTTTAAAAATTGAACTAACTCGTTTACCTCCATTATTAAATGCCAAAACTAAAGCGGACACCACCTTTCATACCACAACTTGAAGTACATCGTAGCCACTCCAATCCCAATGCCACTGAATCCACATATGAAGCAGAATTTGTAAATTTAACTAAAAGACAAAGCGTCCTCTGAATCTACCCCACCGAACGAACTAGGTGATTTTAAGGAGGAAATAAGAGAGATGCTGGCTAAATGGAACGAAGTTCAAAAAACCACTTTTAAATAAATTATGTAAAAAATTACAAGCGCATTATCTGAAATAAAGGCACAAAATGAAAGCATCATAATAATCAAATCTATAATTAAAGAGTCCGCAAATCTAATGAACATAAAATATGAAGAAATAAGGTAAGATAGAAAAAATGGAAAATGAGAGATTGGAATAGCACTATTATTCTCTACTAACTATCCTACTAACACACGGTCAAGGATAAAAATTGACAAAAAATAATACATACAACACATTCGCTAACATCCTTTTGCCCCAATGCCATCCACAGGGCTAAGATCCACTGGAAGGAAGAATCTACAGCTCCACCTCGGTGTATCTCATTTAACAACTTCATGGCACACTCTTTGCCCAAGTCCTCAGGCAGTGATGTCTCACCTGAACCCACTTCTGCTGATTTCTAAAAGAAACATATAGAATTTATTTAAATTTAATAGTAGAAAAGAATAATTATAGACTAAGTGTTATTTAATGAGATTTTTTTTTATGTTTTTTTTTTATTTAGTCAGGGACTACTTTCTGCCCGAATTTAAGACATTGGGTTTTGAGTGGCGGAAAATCAACACCACACTAAGTCTTGCCTAAAAGATGCCTGGGAAAAGATAAAAATATTTTAAATATAATCATTCCCCTAAGTACTCGTAGATACCTTTTAACCGAGTAAAATAGAGCCGTAGTTTAAAATAAAACTATTTTATCCGGATTCGTCGCGCAAACTCGTAGATGTCTACTGTGTTCACAAACGGATGTAGTGTTCAAATTATTGCGTTTCCAAAAATGTATTTTTCAAATATAATAATTTGATTTAAAAGTGTAGAAACCACAAAGGGCAAAGAATGAGTGTTCATACACTTTTTTCTTAGTAAAGGACAAATGTACCTATATGTACTATCTATATAATATGTAATTAAGTCGGTGAGTCTAAAAACTTACAGCTTCAGCACAATAGAAGGTTTTCTCATTGGTCTCTGCCAGCAAACTGATACCAAACCCTGGACTCTTTCCAGCATTGGGACCTCGACATTGATCTGTATTTATATATACATCCGGTAAAAACTTTAACATTACCTGAAATATAAGTATTAGGCATTTATAAATAATTAAATCCACATCTTAAATATAGTTAAATAATAAAAACTTGTAATGATTTAAATTAACAATGTATGTATTTAGGGTTATAACAATGATGCTACAACATAATATGATTATAACTCTATAAAACAAAAATTACAAAGTGTATGTGGAAAGGAAATTTAATATATTCTTAATAAAAATATTTCTACAAAGGTATTAAAAATGTTTACTATAAATTTTAAAAGCATAATAAGTACCTTGGTGAAAAAAAGTATTATAACTAATCAATGTTAAACGTTCGTCGTAATAAGTACGGTAGCCAGATGGAACCTAGTGGCTAGATTCAGTTCTCCACTTTTCGCCGGAATTCGAGACATTCCATGTTGAGTGGCGGAACTGAAGACCGCGCTTTATGTATCTTAGTTACCAGAGCGGAAAAATGAAAATAATTTAAATATAATCATTCATCGAAGTGGGAATCTAACCCATAACTAACAGCGTGTATAGGTCAGATGCTGTCTCACTGTGCCACAATGGGTAAAAAATTTGTAATAAATTAATTATAAAAAAAATATGTTATAAATAAAATTAAGACTCCAAATAGGGCATCATTATAATTATTAAAAATGTATATAATTCTATACATACTCCCTTAGCAGATTCCACAACTCTGTTAGCCATAGTCGGTGACACCCGCAATGCATACACTACACCTCTGATCCTCTTCACAAGGCCCCACTGCCTCCATTGTAGGGGACGCAAGTGCCTCTTTACTGGACATTTGAATACTATTTCGCCACCACCAAGCGGAGGGGCCCCTACAAATGTGAATATAAAAAAAATGCATTTTTATAAAAAAATTGGCTAGCATAAGTTCTGGATAGAAAATTTGTTTTGAAGGCATTTATCTTAAAATTCTTGTTTTAAAGATATTTATCTTTAAAACAAGATATATTGCTTTGATTTTACAAATTAGTAGTCTGCAAAATAGTGTATTCAATATTATATAAGCCACTAATCCATACTACTATTATAATTCTGAAAGTAGCCTTGTCTGTCTGTGACATCATCATGGCCAAACTGCTGAACTGATTATGATGAAATGTTATATAGAGAAACTTTTTTGTTTGTTTTGTTTTTTGTTATACAATACAGTTCAGGAGGGTGAAGCCATGAGTGTGTTGCTTGTTACATATATATTTAAAATATTTATTATTACTGCTATAAACACAGTGTAATAGATGTATTACCTATGGCATTTCTATTCAATATTATCTATGGCAAATTTATGTAAAGAAAATAAAAAATATAGGCTAAAAATAAATATAATAAATATTACATTAATAACATTTTATTTGCACTTTTTTTTGCATAACCATTCCCCCTAGTGGGTATAGAAAACCTAGAACGGTTGACCACAGGGTCTGACAGTTTAACAAATTGCCATGATAGCCTCATTAACATATATATAATATTATAATTAACCCTATATTTTAAAAATATTATTGACCTACCCCTTCTAACAACTTTTAGTTCCAGACCATCATCAACAAGAATAAATTTCAACAGTATAGGCAGAGCTGTACTCTTTATTTTGTCTACTGATACATCTAACTCATGATGTGTAACACCTTGAAGAATAGCATTTAGTGGCTCTTTGCAAAATGGTCCTAATGCCAGCAGCACTTCTAAATAATAACCTGAAAATACAGTTACATATGTGATGTAATAATAATATATGTTCTAATATTGATAGTGGAGGCTCCTCTAGTGTGAGGCAAGTCACTGTCTGCCAATGATTCAATTTGAGCCATTCCATTATTTACTCCATCTAAACGCCATTCAATAGACCTAGTCAACTTCGCATATTGTTCATAGCTCCTATGCATTAACGCAGATGGATTGTAACGTTAAAATACATTGTTATTGCAAAAGGACCTATACATGTCAGAACTATGTCCGCACACAAGCCTTCCATAGGTACCTTTTAACACTTTAACACTAAGACTAAGATTTCTTTAAAGACATTATAATATCATTAAGTAACAAAACTTCTGCTTAATAGTATGAACTCATAAAATATACTAACCTAGTCCTCTCTGTGTGCAACAAGCATGTGTAACTTGTCCTCCAATCAATATACCTGGTTGATAATACAAAGATGTGCCAGTTTCATTTAATTCTACTCTAGAACCATTTGTTATCTTATCTATCAATCGTACTAAATTTATTTCGTACTCTCTAAGGCCAGGATCATCATGTGAACTACGAATCTCTTCTATTTTAATAGAACGTCCACTTAATGTTGATAATAACAACCTCTGTCTGAATAAATTACTGCCTTTGTAGAGAAGTACATCATTATCAATTGTAGCTGGCATTGTATGGAATATTTTATTAAAGTCTTTACATAAATAATAACTCAAATAATCACGTGTGGAGTCAGGAACAAAATGTCAAAACAATACATTTTAAATACATCAGAATGTCAACTGTCACAGTTCCATGTGAATCTCTATAAGGACGGTTTCTATTCTAAACATTATCTATATATATAAAATAAATTATAATAATATTAACGATTGATTTTTTTTTGTTCCAATTATTAAATGCAACTAGTCATTATTTGTTGAATAAAATAAACCGCGTACTTCATATTTGATGTCATGTCACATTTGTCTATTTGAGTTTTGACATTGAAAAAAATAAGTTTCAAATACAATCGCATGTGTGATTTTGCCAATAAATAAGATTTTATTTCTCAATTAATAAAACCATGAAAAGTTACTAAAAATGAAGGTATCAATAGGTGACGTTGTTTTGCCAGGCGACTATTGCGAGGATATAGCTGTAGCTGGAGAAAAGTCAAAAGTTATTATTGGACCGGGGTTACGAAAAGAAGTCGACCGTGTTTATATTACAAAAGCTGGTGTGTTGAAGAAGAGAAATCCTGGTACTTACTGGGTGGATACCTATCAAAAACGTTATGTTCCGTCTAGAGGCGAAAATGTAATAGGTGTAGTTGTACAAAAGTCAGGAGACATATTTCGCGTTGACGTTGGTGGGAGCTTAGCAGCCGCATTATCTTATTTATCGTTTGAAGGAGCTACTAAAAAAAACAGGCCTGAAGTAGAAGTTGGTGACGTAATATATGCTAAAATGTTAGTAGCTAGCAAAGATATGGAGCCTGAACTAGTGTGTGTTGACTCACATGGAAAAAAGGGACGATTGGGTGTCTTGACTGACGGATTTGTGTTCAAATGTTCATTGAATCTTATTAGAAAGATTTTAAATCCAAACTCTCCATTACTTCCATCATTAAAAAATGAGTGGCCTTTTGAGTTAGCTGCAGGACTGAATGGTAGGATTTGGATAAAAGCTAAAACCATGAGGGAAACAATTGCTGTTGGTAATGCTATTTTAGGTGCTGAGTATTTAAATGATAAAGAAATCAAAAGTATGTGTAATAACATAGCTGGTATTTTGGCTGGACATGTATCATAGTTACAATATTAGTAATAAAAATATTATGAAAGTAAATTTAATTTGGTTCCCTCCCCTGCCCGTTCACGACGCAAAGCTGGAGGTCCTGTCCGCCGGGTGGCGCCCTTGCGATCATTGACCTATCTCAAGCAAGCAGCCATACAGTGCTTTAATTTTTTTGCAGGCATTGAGCACCCTAATCCCTCATAACAGATTAACAGATTTTCTCATAGATATATCATAGAAACAAATTTAAATTCTCTTTCTATATGATGTAAGTGTAATGTTATGTATACTTTAAAAATAAACATTGTAACATTTATTATTAGGAATATTAATGTTTTTAATTTATTGACAACTAATACACTCCCAAAATGCAGGGTAGACAGAGAGAACCTAGTATCGAGACAGGCTGCTCACATAGCACAACTAATACAGCGTTTAAATAAAACTTTACATAACAATATAAGGATCAGATTATAAGAAAACAACTAGAAACAGTGATGAAGGTTTATTTTGGCAAATGTGACTAATCTAATGGATAGAAATCTCAATACATATGTAAAACTAACTGTTTTGACTGTTCTGTACATTAAACTTTTTATATTGGCTTTTAAATTTGTTTGAACATAAATTAAAACAGTTTAAAAAAATATTTGGGGCAAACTGCACTTAAGAAATAATGTTTTATTACAAAGCTACTGTAGCAGTTTCAATATAAACAGTTGCTATCTTTTTTTTAAAATAAATATTAAACCACACCACTCTCTCTATATACAAAACAAAGTGGCAGTATCTCCACAGCACTGTTTACGCAAAAACTATCATAATAGGATTTCATTGACCAGAATAATTTCGCCTATTATAATCAATAATTATTAAGTAAACAATAAAGTAACAAAATGAGCTGTTAAAACTTGTATACACTGTAATCTTTAAAATTTTATTATAATTATTATATATAAGAAAATTAAATTTACTGTAGAGATATTATGCAAATATTATGAAATTGGTTTTATATTAAAAAATTTCAATGTACACAAGTGTCAATTCAAACTAAACTACCTTAGATTTATTTTAATAAACATTCTCGGACCCTAATTGATGTGAAAATTCCATTGAATAGTAATGTCTGAAATTAATATTAAAATATAGCATTTATTTATGTATTACATTCAAGTTTTACTGATTAGTTTGTGGCACATTAAGTCCTGCGGGACTACCCGGTTTAAAATCAGTCTAAACAGACCTAACAAGAAGCCTCTTTAGAATACATATTGGTAAAATAAGTGTACCTAAATGAATATAGTTCTAAGAGTAACTTACAATATTATTAATTCAAATAAAATAAAAACTTGGGATTTTAATAATATGTTTAAGTCTACATGTTATTTCAAATTTAAGCATCTACTCTGTATAAGGTGTTTGATTTGACATTAATGTCATAGAAATAAAGCCAGTAAGTAAATAAATTATGTTAAGCACTTTAAAATTCCTTAATAACTTAAAAGTAAACACTTATACAATTGGCAATAAACTAAAACAACTCTGAAAAATAATTTGAATTTTATATATTATTAGATTTATGAAAGAAAGAGCCCACATTTAAAAGTGACTTAATAGTTTTATATCATGGAAAAAAAATACATATTTTCTTCTAATTTTTTCCATTCTATGTATTCATAAATTCTAATAATTTTTAGTTAAACATAATCAAAATACAAGATAAGTGTTCACTTCGTTTTACATTTTTTTTACTTTCTTTGGTGATTAAATAGAAAAATCAAACAGGAACTCCCATGACTCCCAGGACTATATTCTTGAAAAAGTATGTATTATTTAAAGAGAGCTTCTCACAGGAATGTTCTTTATATAATGAATCAATCGACAGTTAAATATTAACAATATACAATGTGAATTACTATCCAGTGTCACATGTTCAGTCGCAATTATAATAATCAAGTCATTTAGTTTTAATATTATTTGTTTTTTGGTTATGACAACTTTTATATAAGTTTCTGTTAATTTCTCAGATATCTTAAAGATATCTGTATTGCAAGTTAACAAGAAGTTATATGTCAGTGGAAAATAACCGTCTAGTAATAGTAGTTTGATTAAATAATAAAAGTTTTATTTCAAGCTGTATTTTGAATTTTAAAGATCTGATGTTTTTTTCAAACCTGATTTTATCGTTATAACCAAACTACTAATACTAAACAAAATTTACTTAATTATTAATAATAATCCGCTTGATGATTATTAGCTATTTACAAAAACTAATTATGTTTAAATAAACCGATTTTTTAAAAACATTTTCATATTTACATAATCGATTTAGACTTAAAGAGTGTTCACAAATAAGTCTTTGTAAAATAACAATAAATAAAACATGCCTATTGGAAATTTACAAAGTTTTAAGAAAATACTGGTATGATATTTAAAATATGGAGAATTAAATATACTTCCGTCTCGACTTCAGTCCCAGTCATTTTTTTTAATTTTACCATAGATGACTAATATTTACAAAATTGCAATACATCACAGCAAAACCAGTAACACTATACAATATATACAAAATCTTGAACAGTCAACTTCCACTTTTAAATACGAAAATATAATTTAATCTATCGTTAAAATCAAGAGATCAAGACTTAATGGCTACTTTCACACTTGACCTTTGACAATTCAAAAGTGACAAAAATAAGAAAACAATACACAAAATGGAAGAGCAACTGAATTATTTAATTTAAGAAAAAATAAAACGTCAGTCATGTTTTTATGACGTTAAAAGTATCTTATTTCGTCTAAATATTATTTATATTGCTTTATATTAGGCATTATTTTTATTAAATTTTACGATTTATAATTGACTGTTAATAAAATTATTTGGAACTAAGTGAGAATTGACCACATATAATATCAAAAAAGTTTTTTTTTCAATGTTAAAGCTGCCAAGTGTAAACGTAGATCATTATAGTTTAAAATAACATTATTTTAGTGCTCAACACCAGTTTCACTAAGTATCGATACCCGTGGTTTATTTATAACAAATTTCGATCAGATTTATAAAGCTGCTTCGTTTCATGATTGGCAAAAATATAAAAGGAATTTAGAATTAAAAAGTATATTTCAACTTATAAATACTTCTGCTAGGACTTTTTTTTGAAAATTTAATTGAAGTCCTTTGAAAATCGATAAGCAAGAAAATCGAATTGAAATATCGCAACTATAAGACAATATAGTAACAAATTCAAATTATTATTCAAATATCGATATAATCTCGATGTCACTTTTATAATCTATTACTTTTATTATTAAACCGGAACCAAATTAAATGGAACCATTGTAACATTTTTAAAACTTAAAGGTTAATTGTATTAATTATGCCTTATGATGATATAAACATAATTTAAAAAATCCTAGCGTATTAAAAGCTATGCTTAAATAAAAAACAATTGAATTAAATGAATAATTGCTGAATTAAAAAAAAAACACAACATTGATGCATATGTCAGAAAAGGCACAACAGATTAAAAGCAATCGATATTTTTACAAAACGGCGGTAAAAAATAATTACTAAGTTGTAATTAAGTAATGGATTCTTAAGTCAAAAAATGTATTATATTGATCTGTCAATAAATAAATTATAAAGATTAGAGGTAAATTTTATTAGTGTAATAAAATGTCAAAAAAATCAAATGATATATCAATATGTCAAATTCATATGTAGAAAAATATGCAAATGGAAGGAAAAACACTGGAGCTAAGCTAATGAAAAAAAGTCACTCGGTGGCATGACTATATTTAAATTATTTTCATTTCTCCGCTCTGGTGAAAAAAATAAAGCGCGGCGTTGAATTCTGCCACTCAACACGCAATGTCTCGGATTCGGGCGGAAAGCGGAGAACGGAGTGTCTTGACACTAGGTTTATTCTGCCACCCTGTGTGGGATTAAGTGACTAAAATGAAATTTTAAGACTAAACGGTATTGTATAACTAAAACCAAATTTATCTAATTAGTTTTTGATGAAAATACACTTATTTAATAAACAACATAAACTTCTTTCGCCGCCATTTTAAATTGTAATAAAAGAGTGTAATTCATCTATACATTAAAATTAGTATAATAATAATTATTATTATACATACATTCTTGAAGAGTTTTATTTAAATAGACAAATAATGTATACTATACCTTTGGTCAGATAAAAATAAATAAATTTAATATAATAAGTTCTTTGATTTTCGCGATTATTACACATTTCGAAATGAAACTATTTTATATTCGAAAATACATTTTTAGAACCCGACGTTTCGAACACTTTACAGTAGTCCGGGGTATACCTGTGACACGTATTGTTCGAATACCAAAATTATACGTGATTAATCCGGTTAAAATAGTTTCATTTCAAAAATAAATTTAATATGGTAATATAATATTTTGTATAATCGTCGTTTGTGATAGTGGCATTAAATAGATAAGATATTATAATACTGTTTGGAGTATAGAATGAAATTAGCTATTTTGATAAAATTAATTGTAATGTTCAGGCATAATAAATATGAGGAAACGGATCAATTGATTAGTGGATTTGGAAGTAGGATATAATATGTATACAAGATCAGATGAGTGTTAAGGGGAGATGTAGCTAATTAGGGTTGCCAACTGTTATTTGAACTTTAAACATCTGATTTCAAATTTGAAATAAAGAGATACGTACTTATAAAAAACAGTATAATTTTAGAAACAAAAATTAGAAATGTCGTGTTAAGCACTTGCGGCACAACAATCTTTCATTGAATTTAAAATAAATAAGTTTACATAGATCAGAACGTTGTAATACTGTGTAACAAATAGCTTTACCTATTTGTGTCATAGATTATACAGTACGCCGACACGATTAAGAGTACAATACTCTATTGTTACAGTACTATTAGCAACCCTATGGTAGGGTTCTATAAGAATACAGGGTAGCGTGTGTATGTACAAGTTTGCCATGGAGATAGAGATTAGGGATGTTTGAGGAAATGTAAGATATAAATGTAAAATACACAAATAAACCACATTTTTATAAAACGAAGAATTATTATTTGATAACTTTAGTATATTTGCAAGTAAGTCCCTTATAGTTTATATTCGTACGTATATGTGGCAATTGAGTAGGGGTTAACTAGTGCCGTTTGAACACAGCACAACAGGTGTACAGAGCGAGATATTTTAGATAGAGCAAAAAAAACCAAGCAGCTTCACATTTTTAACCGCATAGCCAGTTAGCCAGAAAAACCTATAAATCGAGACATTCAGTGTCGAGTGGTGGTACTCAACGCCGCGCTTTGTCGAACTTAGCAGAGCGGAGAAATTAAAATAATTTAAATATTATCCTTCCCCCATATGGGATACGAATCCACAACCAATCACGTTTACAGTCAGACGCTATCGCTGCGATGGACTCGTTTTAGACAGATCCTCCCATTATTTAAATAGAAAAGTGCAAGTGTGTAGTATTAGAGAGGAGTAGGGGTGACACAGTAGTATATACGTATATGGTTCCACCGCGCAGGCGGTCAGCAGGGGGTGGTCAGCTCAGAACACGGAGTCGGCGGAGCGGGACAGGTGCACGGGGTGCGAGGGAGAGCGCGCGAGGCGCTTGCGCGGCAGCTTCTCGAGGCGCGGCAGCAGGCGGGAGAAGTCCGGCCGCTCCGGCGAGTGGTACGACCAGCACAGCATCAGGATGTCCTGGGGGTGGAAATATTTTATGTTAATGTACGTGAATTATAATAAAAGTGATCTGCTAATATTTGTGATGGCTGATTTTAATGCGGACATGACAAACAATATTTTTTTATCAACTTCACGCTTTTACCTACGTAGCAGTATAGTCAGAGAGAACCTAGGGTCGAAGTCAAATAATTTTATTCAAAATAATAAGTGCTACATGCTTCATTTTTTGAATGTCAAATATTTTACCACCGGTTCACTAAAGTTAACGCCTCAGACCTGGGAAGAACCTGCGCAAGAAACTCAGGGGACTTCTTTATTTTCTTTTTTAATACAATAATTTACAGATTTATTAGTGACAATGATACCTTTGAAATGGGCTGGAGCGAGCATTTCATTCGCAAGGCGTGTTATGATTTATAAAATAGTTAATTAGCTAATAACTTTTAACACACAAACGTCTTTTCACAATTTTCAAATTAGATAATTTTCAGACGTTTTCTGGAATCCTATTGTTAAGACACTCCGTTATCCACTTTCCACTCAAAAAATATAGTATTTTTGTACTTAAAAAAAATAATCTATATAAAGGCAAATTTAGTGGTAATTTGACTAAATAGTCCTTTAACTTAAGTATCTATCCAATGCAACATTAAGTCGAACACTTCAACATTTCTGTTACAAGCAAACAAACGAAACAAGCGAACAACTCACCTTAATATCTCTAGATGCTTGCATATTAGCTAGTGGTTGTTTCATGCCTTTCCCCACTTGCCATATAATGGCTTCAGGCGGTTGTCCCTTGAATGGATACTCCCCACATAACAATTCATACCAGACCGTTCTGGAACAAAAAAAAAATTAAACACTCTCATAATCGTATAGCAGAAGTTAATTTTTTATTTTTGTCTTTACTTCATTAAAGGCTTTTAAGTTGTTAGTAATAAAAATATGTCCATACGTTACTGTATACTACTGTACAATACACTTGTACGAGCGTGATGCGTTCAATAATAGAGATTATTATTTTTACAACTGCATAATACTTTTACAGGTGAATAATATTACCGCCTCGTCACAGTATTATTTAGAAACAAGAGCCAAGAGAAAAAAAAGAGACCATAAGACGCTGGTCATCTCCTTAAATGAGACGCAATATCGACACGTAAAAAGCACTCAATAGCCCAATACCTTTGCAAGGATCAAATTTCTAATCATTATATATATATATATTAAACAACTCATTCGCTATAATGAAACCAAACAAACACCTATAACAAACATATTTAACATTAAAATTCAATTATTTCGTAAAGCACTCGTAACGGCCTATTTATATAAAATAACTTCAAGCTATTTCCCGCATAGCAAGGTCAGTCAGACAGAACCTAGTCAAATTAAAATAAAAAATATCCTTTATTCAAATAGACTTTTGCAAGCACTTTTGAATCATCGAATGAACATAAAGCTACCACCGGTTCGGAAGCATTTCTGCAAAGAAGAGCTGACGAGAAACTCAACAGTTGCTCTTTTCAAACGTAAAACTTAAAACAGTGGTAGCTAACCTGCACTAAACTCAAATCATATGACTTCTACAATTTTTTTTCTTTTAAATATTCTTCTACAGAGTAATAATCTTTACTTATTAATATTGTTTTTACAGTGACTTCAAATTTCTAAAGAGGCAAATCTAGCATAGACTGTGGAATTGTATACTCAGACCCACAAAATACTTATTTACTTTTTGGAGGCGATAACTTGTTGTTAACAAGCTTATATTTATTTCTCGTCGCTATCGTATGTCTGTCACTGTTTTAGTATAACACTGGATATGTTACAGGCAATATCAATACACTCTGTCCTCGACTTTCCGTCCGAAATCGAGACACGCATAGTAGCGGAGCTCAACGCCTTCCTTAGTCCCATTCGCCTCACCCGAAAGCGTAAACATCGGTAGCTTTCGAGAAGGGCAGGTGCAGCGAGGCGTGCGGCCGCAACGCCCGCACCAGCTCCGGCGCGAGGTAGCACAGCCACCCTGGCGGGATGCCCAGGCTGTCCCCTCGGGCACTGGAAAGCGGATACACATGTTATTACACTTTAAAACTGTTATACACAGAATAGAGAATATTGAAAACATTTTCAACAGATATGCTAGCAACGATTATAAGTTGTAACAAGCGTATAAGAGTTTCGACGTCACCGGATAGAACGTAAGGCTTAACAGTCAGAGCGCTTGGACGGTGAACAAGAGGCGCGTGTTCAAGTCCCGCTGCGTTCAAATTTTTATGTGCTTATTCTATACAAATAAATAAGGTTGAGTGTCTGTTAATCGCTTTTTATTAAATGCATATGTATATATACACAGTACATACAACACAATAATATATTCTAATATATCTGTCTGTCTGTCTGTTATAACTAATTTCTGGAACGGCTGGACCGACTTTGACGGGATTTTCACTAGCATATGTATGAAGAAGTAACTTAAGACTTTTATTTTAGAATTTCAGGTGGACGAAGTCAGTCAGGCACAGCTAGTTTGTTTATAAAATATGTGTATTTTATGTATATGAAATTTAAAAGAAAAAGAAGCACATCGCCTAATTTCTCAAACTTAACTCACAGTTAAAACATTCTGTGAATATGTGTCCATAGTATATAGTATGATATTCAGGTTTTAACATGGTATGGCTATCAAATCTACGCTTTTTGCCAGTTGGATAGTTGGAGAAAACCTAACGTCTCTTCTATCCGCGTTTCATTCGAAATCGACATTGCGTGTTCAGTGACGGACCACAATACTGCGCTTTGTCATACTAAGGCAGGGAAATGAAAATAATTTTAATATAAGAAATCGTCCGAGTGGAAATCGAACCTACAACCAATCAGTTTTACAAACGCAGAGTGTATGAATAAAGAGTTTTTTGTCAACATTAATGAATGACACATACAGACAACATACAGATAAACAGGATAAAGTAGTATTATAACATTTCGTTATCCAGTTTCCATATTACGTATTGGGTGGCGGCATTCAACGCTGCTATTTACTTTATTTAATAATGTACTACAATATTTTGAATTTTAAAAGAATAACATATTTATTTACATTTCTTATATACTGAAATAGTGTACATTAGCTGAAATTCCTCGAAAGAATCACATAGTGCCGGATTAACCAGTGCGGTAGTGCCTCTTTAAATGCGATGCCACCAGACAGACAGAAAATAGTCGAAATTCGCGAAAGCCTAGAATACATTAGCCACACTCTTCACAGACTGGCAACGCTACTACGCGTGAGATGTGTTACGAGACCCAAGTGAGCGTGACAGCGCCATACAAATAACATTTATTCTTTCATCCTCACTTCGCTGAAATCACATCTTGGCTGCCACACAAACACGACAACATTTTATGACTGTGTTCATTTTCCAGAGCATGTTCCGTAAGATAGACTTATTGAATAAGTCTTGGAAACGAATGAAAATTGGCCTCGCCAATATGACTTCACCCACGTCTATATTTAATAAAGTTACCATAATTCCCATTAAGGTCACGAATCAAAGCGATTATTATTAAAACCAACATAATATAGTACTAACTTATTGCCAAAACACAATTTGGTGACGCTGAAGAGTCCAAAGTCCGTGATAACCACTTTCCCGTTCTCCAGGAATATATTCTTAGTCTTCAGGTCTTTGTGGATTATGCCTCTCGCGTGTAGGTAGCCCATACCCTGTAATATAATAATAACAATAAATATTTAATTACTAGCCGTATGTAGAAACTACGAAGATTATCTTCCCTTAAACCGCCCCTGTTCCAAAAACAGTTCCTTGCGGACACGGCAGTACGTTGTTATTTTGTTCTTTTAGTTTTTCTCAGCCTGGTTATATAAAAACAGCACGTTCTGCCAAGTTCTAGGTAGTAGCGTTAGTAGCGTCTCATGCACGCGTCCATGAAGAGCACTAGTTTGAACACCTTATCGCTCAAAAAGTGATTGAGAATTGAACCCACACTCTATCATTATGTTAGTCTCAAATTCGCCACTAATTATAATAATATAAGCCATTAGTCAGCGTCTTCAATACTATAGTCCATAGTAGTAATTATTAACTACTTAAATACAACAAAGTTTAGTAAATAACTACTAATATCAATAAAGATTTTCGACATCGACATCACTTTGGCTTAGTTTGGCAATGGCCTCCTCCAATCCCTTCAAAGTCATCTCCCCATTCAAATCCGCCATTTTGGCGTTTTAAATACAAATTCCACTAACAAATCACAAGGCTTACTCAAACGGTACGGTTTCGGTATCGAAAATCGGCTTGTCACATCGTTACTAAATATCGGGCATCGTACCTGCGATATCTGTTGAGCAACGATGACACTCTTGTTGGCGGTGAACTTGTCCTTTCGCAGGTGGATGTGTGTGTAGAGCGTCATGCCCTTGCACAGTGACGTCACAATGGCCAAGCGAGGCGGCTTCATGCACGCGCCCATGAAAAGCACCAAGTTCTCGTGCCTTGTCTTTCTGAATGTTGCTACCTGATAATATATTAATAACATTAAACAACTCTCTTAATATTAGATTATAATATATAAACAAATAAGTAGCTAAGTTTAAAATTAGTTTATTAAGTTCTTATACTGTCATGAAATGCGACGGTTGCGAATACCATTCCCAGCAGTAAAAGTTAACATAAATAAAAAATAGATAAATCAACTTCCGCTGCCTATATATATTTGCAAGTTTGCATTATTTTAGCTAGACGGTTTTCATTCTAATCGCATGATATGTACTTATGAAAATTATAAGAATATTTCTAACTTACTATATTGTGAACTCTAAACTTAAAATGAAAACGATTGGGTCGTTTAAAACCAGATTATGCGTTTTTAAAAAACCTTCAATTATAGGGCACGATATAAACGTATAAATCTATAAAAAAATACTAAAAATATAATATATCTCAAAAATAGACATACATCTGAAACTTAACTTCAAAAACCGCACATTCAAATAAATGCAAAGAATTACAATTTTTGAAATGAGCTTTTATTTAAAACACTCATCATAGACTTGATTTTTCATTTACAGGGGCCGAAGTGCATCCAAAAACTTAATAGAAAAACACACACAAATCCAAACAGCACATACAAACCTCATGTTTAAAAGTGTCCAAAGGCACAGAGTGGTCGCTCAAAGCGTTTACGTGCAGAAGTTTGACGGCGACCGCGCCGTGCCAGCTGCCGCGGTATACGGTGCCGAAACGCCCGGTGCCTATCATTTCGAAGAGCTTCAACTCGTCGTATGGTATGTCCCATTCTTTCATTGACAACTGGCGGTTATAATTGATATTATATAAATAAGTAAAGGTTAATTACATTGGACACGAATTTAGGACGGATTGAATTCTTCATTTTTTTTAACGTCAAATAATTTACCAGTTGTTGGTTCGAGTAAGCCTAAACGCAATGTATCGAACTCGGGCGGAAGCGGAGAACGGAATGTCATTACACCAGGTTATTTAGTTAAAGCTGAATAAAAAAAAACGAAAATGAATCTCGACTCGAGCAAACGCTACGATATGGCTAGTGCTGCGATATGCGCACTGCACGCAATCTCACTCAAAATATTTGAGAACTCTCTACCTTCTTGGCATTCAACAAGAGATGGTAAAAAAAAATATTTAAGACATAATATTACGTATCTGTGGCAGAAATAATTAATATTAGAAGCTGGCTGTAATCATTTCCTTCGTCAAGGAAAAAAGCTATATAGCTATACTACAATATCATGCAAGCATATCGATTTTAATTTGTTTCAAACCAAATTTAGTGTTAAATAAATAGAAGAGAATCGAAATGTATTCTCCACTCTCCGCCATACTATAAACCTATTACGGCCTATTATATTTAAAAAAACAAACTCTACCGAGTGGGATTTAAAATTGATTTGCTACTGGTGCAATGGCGATATTACTACAACATTCAAATAATAAATAAAATAAAATAAATAAAAACATGAAACTAAATACTTCTTCAAATATCCTTCGATGATGTAGAAACGTGCTCATATTTGAAGCTTTTACAAATTACACTTAACCACGAATCGTTTAAAAAACAATTCACAATATAGAATAAACTTAAAAACACTTTCAAGATACTTTTCAATAAAAAGCTTTTGAAGCTACTTTTTAAATGCAGTTACAAACGTTTGTGGTCAAACTGTATGCAGTACTAATTCAGTTATCTCAGTGTGGTCGGATGTGAGCGATAAGCTGCATTGACAACTTGGTGTGGACGTAATGTAACTTAACGCATTGTGACACTAATTACGACTCGAGGCTTCGCTTGTTTTGTTAATTATATTATTGGTAATATTAATATAAAATATGTTTTGTATTAACTGATTTTAAACTAACCCTAGTAGTTTAAATAGTTTGTATTATATTGTGAATATAATTTCATTTTATGTCAAAAAACAGTTATATGCATTAAAATATGCATATAAATCTATAACATATACATGAAAAAAACAATGTTACAGAAAAAAAATCTGTAATTTCAATATTGTTGGGTATTCAGTATTGTATGAAAAATATCAAATTAATATTAAATTATGTTACAATGAAGAATTTTAGACTCATATGAAAAACAATAAATGGGGTAATGTTTATAATAAAAACATGCTTCTTTCCGCTGGTTAATTGTGTTGGGTTTACCGAGTACACAGTTTCTGGCTGATAAATATTAAGTTATTTATAACAGGATGACATGGCAATAAATGAGCTCTGTATACACGTATGGAGCGGACGAGACGAAGACGAAGTACCACAGCGTATGGCTCTCTGTTGAACACTAACTATCCCGTTAAAACGTGAAAAGCATTTTTGGTCACGCTTTTGCCCGTACAGCAGGGTAGTCAGGGAGAACCTAGTGTCCGTTCTCCACTTTCCGCCCGAAATCGAGACATTGCGTGTTGAGTGACGGAACTCAACGCTGTGCTTTTTACACTTCACTTTATAAATGTAGGAAATAAAGCGTGAAGCAAAAAAAAAAAACATATGAGAAATTTCATAATACTTGTATATTAATATTATATATTAATATTGTGTCCCAAAAAACAAATTAAAAACAAACAATCTTACAAATCAACATACACTCATACATATATAGTTACGAATTGATGGTGGAAGCATAATGTAAGTAAGTGACACAAAGAAAGATTAAGATGATAAACAATTACGTGTAACGTAATTCGAGCTGAATGAGCTATCTATGGAATGCGACTTAATGAATATTTAGTTAGCTCTTAGTGTGTTTAGGATTTTACCCATGTTATCTATTATATAGGGAAACGGGAGAGCGGAGTGTCTTGACACTAGGTGCTCTCGATTAGCCTGCTATACGGGAAAAAAGGTGATATTGCAAAAAAATCGATATATGTCACTGCGCGACAGGACTGTGTCGTGTCATGTATACCTATCCTGTGATACGATAATATTCAAATTACTTTCATTTTTCGGCTTTGATAAGACGTTTGAGTTCGGCCACTCCACGCGCAATGTCTCGATTTCGGGCGGAAAGTCGAGAACGGAGTATCTTGACACTAGGTTATCTCTGACTACTATGCGGGCCAAAGCTTGAAACTGAACATTAACTGTATTTATACGGGTACTGGATGACTGGTTTTTTTTTCAGCAACAGTCTCGAACTGACCTTTTTACCGATGATAATAGGTTTCTATATCAATGTGCGATCAAGATTTGTTTCAAAAGTAGCTATATATATATATATATATATATATATATATAAATTATTAATAGAAGCGACGCTAATGATATGATGTTCAGTGTCTCAATGTAATAAATTAAAATACATAAAAGAAATTCAGTTTTTTTTTCATATCGTAATTTATAATATTTATCAAAATTTGAAAAACAAGTTAAAAATCAATTAAACAGAAAATAATCTCATCATTTCAAAGGCATGTAAGGCAGAAAGGTCGGCCATAAAATCTTAAGTTTCAAGTGGCAAGTGTCGAGTGACGCCATACGGCCGTAAATAAACTATTATCTGATAAATAAAAGCTCAGTTTAGTTCAGTTTGCTACTATTGAGAGCTTTAAAGCTCAACATGTATTTAATTTAGTAACAGAGACGTCTTTATATTATAATTTTAGAATGAAATGAGTCGTCAAGGATCACATTTATTTTTTATTTTTTTTACTATACTATGGCAGTTATAATATGATTAAGTGCAATAGGGGACAAATATGTGTAGAAGTAGAAGAAGTAGAAGTTTTAATTTTTTATATATTTACTCATCCTACAGCAAGATAGGCAAAAGCAGTTAGAGTTAAAACACTCCGGTCTCCACTTTTCATATGAAAGAATATTAGAAACGTCAACACGGCGAAACGAGAAATAAAATAAATGTAATCAATTTTGAAATGAAACAATTTTTAACAGGATTAATCGCGTATATTACAGGACACAGGTAGACAGGTAGTCTAACTGTGTCCGCGGACTACAGCAATTGTTCGAAACGTGAAATTTTCACTACAATCGGCATTGAACCTACAACCATCGCGTCGCGTACACACCGATACTGTCCCACGCTATAACACTCTATGTCTAATATGCGATAATGTCTTATTGTAGATATTAATACGAGAAGTACAACCTTTGTACCCGTTTTTAAGAAAATTACGCGGACGGAGTAGAATGCAATTCGGCACAGTTATAGTTTATATAAAGAACGAATGCAGAATGCAATTATTTTTAAATATTGCATAAAAACATACAGTTAAATAATTTAAAAATGTAACACATTATGTATCATATCTTTGACATACATTTTTACATAAATTAACATATATGTTTATTTATAAAGTCCACGAAGACGAAATAGCGGGCAACTATTAGTATATAACAAACAAAAATTTATAATAAAAACAATTTTTAGAAATTTGTATAAAAATACATATACGAGTATAGGACGATTTGAACCCGCACCTTTTGGAGTACACTCAAAAGACTTTTGCTACGTTAAAATTTCGTATATGTTTATCTAAAACAATTTGTTTTAAAGTTTGTGCATAGCAGTTTAATAATATTAAATAAAATAAAACTTACACTATTCTGTCTCGGCCATCTGTTGTCTAGGGTAGGGTCGTGTCTCCCGCTGTCCGTAGAACCCGACCCGCTGAGGGAAACCCGCCCTGATCCTTCTAACATAAAAATACATACAAGTTTAATATAGATTTAAGATTTAATTTACATTATCCATTTAAAGACATAGCATAGCATAGCAGTGTAGTTGGACAGAACGTAGTCTCATCATGACGGTACGGTAAGTGTCCACTTTCTGCCCGATATCGAGACATTGCGTGTTGATTAGCGGAACTCAACGCCGCGCTTTATTTTGTACCGGAGCGAAGCAATGAAAATAATTAAAATATAATCATTCCTCCGAGTGGGGTTCAAACCCACTGTTCCACTGCGCCACGATGCGCCTCTGCTTGGATGAATGTTATCAAGAAATTGGAATTTGAAGAGTTTAGAAAATCTTGCTACTAAATTTTATAAGACATTTAACATTTGACTAACATCAACTGGTCAATATTGTTTTAATATTTTATTACAAAATCTTATTACTTATGTACTAATTAATTACTCAATTTTGTAGAGAAAAAGGTTTTTTTTTTTAATTAAACCGAAAAATATGTATATTTAAAACTTTATAATAATTAATTCATATGTCATACGCTTTTTAAAAAATGTCATTCATTCATAATAGTTGCGATAATCCGAAGAGAGAAACCAATTCAAACACGTATATGTTTATATGCATTTACATTTATTTAGATTTTTATTTCATTCAATACTGACATATTGGCCTAACTTTTTGCTATTATCTTATATACACCTAAACCACTCATCGCTGCATAGAGTTGATGCCGTAATTGCAACATACAGCCTTCATTCATTTGTGTCTTCCAATATTAAAAATACTTAATAATTAATTAAATATGTATGAAAAAATAAAAAACAACAAACCACTTTTAGTACTAGACGTAAGATCCTCCTTGGTCTCTACATGAGATCTCGCCGGAGATTGTAATGTGGACGTGTGATTTGGACTTGACACTGGCGGCTTTATTTCTGTAAGAACAAAAAATATATAAAACTACTCATTAGGGGAGCAGGTTCGATTTTATAATTTGTGTTTAAATTAACTTTTCAGTTATAAGCGAAGCTTCAAGCTTTTGAGCTATATAGCTACTGTTCTACGAGTTGCTAAGTGAATACATATACTCGTATATGTATGAGTATGGTTTATCTATGTTACTGTTAAAGCTCAAACTGCGGTAAATTCTAAATTTTTTTAGTCAATATGGTAAATGGCAACATTAATAGGAAATAAAAAATGTTCTATGATCATCATTCATTTCGAAATATATAACTCGGTAAAACTTAGGTTACACTTTTAAAATACACGGTAAATGTTGATTAGAAATTATTGTTTTGGTTAGGTTAGGTAAAAATCTTAAGTCTTGCCGTAGTTCAGGCTTTTACAGAAACATATACAATGATTCTAAATGTACAAGAAATAAAATATTATGATATGTTAAATGTATATAATTTAAAATTTTTAATAAATTACTACATACAAAAGTTAAACAAAGTCTTATTTTAATTGCCACATTTTTTTTCCTTACAGAATAAGTACGTACCGGCTAAGGATAACAAGAGAAGTATTAAGTAAACAATTGGAAACTTATTTTTTTAACACTGACAATAAATAGTACGGTATAGGTATCCAACAAATAAACTTATGGCACAGATAATTATAATTTTTTAATACACAATGTATAATTATTTGATACACATATAGAACACATACACTGAGAAGTAAAATTATATTGTTTTAAATAATAATTATGACAACTCACCTTTAATGTGCATCGACAGTTTTAATGCCGTATTATAAGAGCCGAATAGACAGACTTGAAAAAATTTCAAATATCATTTAGGAAGCCAATTTTTATAACGAAAATACTCCTATTTTAAATTTATATATATATCCTAGATATCCCAATTTTTAGATCGAAAAAGTACTGTACCTAACCTACCTTGCCTACCTAAAGCCAAAAGTTTTCATTGGAAATACATTAAATTAATGAAATAAATTTTACACAGACTGCAATGTGTTTGACATATACGTTGCTATTATTAAAAAGAAGTTACACAAGATACAAGACATAATAATGTACTTTATTTAAGATTACTTAAATATATATAAAAAATATAGTTAATTTCAGTTAGTAATTAGCACTAGCAAGGTGCCAGCTTTATATTAGTGTGCTTTTTATTGTTGAAAAATGAAAGTATTATAATCTACACATAAAATAAAAATGTAACTGATCGTCGTCTGTTAGATGGAAGATATATAAGAAAAAATATTATTCGTCGCTTATCAATGTAATAGAACCCAAAATAATGCTTTTTTTTCTGTTCGTTTGTGCGTTCGTGCGCGCTAATCTCACAAATTGCTAAACCGATTTAAATGCAGTTTTTTTTAAACTTCTGTAAACATTTTGTGTATACTTTATTTTAATTACTTTATAAATAAAATAGTTACAACAATTTAAATGATAAATTGAAGTAAAATTTTGTGTTTAAAAGGAAACGCGGGCGGTAAACAAAACGAAATACATAGTTATACTCGTGTAGTGTACGCAGGCGAAGCCGCGAGCAGGTAGCTAGTAATTTATATATTACTAGTAAGCTACAAATGCCAAATGCATAATACATGATTATATCAAAATGGCGATACCAATGTTATGAAATATACAGCCATTACTGCTAAAAAGCTACCATGTGTTTATAAATATACTAACTAATCAATAAAGTAGCTAATATTTTCTACGTGAATATGTTATTACGCGCATGCGCATAATAGTTATATCAAAATAGTTCTACATTTAATAAAATAATTTACTACAGTAAATATTCAAAATTCGGGTATTGACTTTTTAGACTTACATTTCATATGTTTAATACATTCACGCTTAAAACACACGAACCCGATAGCAGGTAAGTCAGAGAAAACCTAGTGTCAAAACACTCCGTTCTCCACTTTCCGCCCAAAATCGAGACAATGCATTTGTGTGTTTCTGTCTAATTGTATCATTATAAGAGTTTAATAGTCTGTATTGTATAATGTTTACACGTGTGTGTATGTACTTTGTACATATCTGTAAATAAATTTGTACATATTTAAAAAATAAATAAAGAATATAACTTATTGCGCGCAACAGAAACAAAAACAACACAAGAAACAAAACACATATACAAATAATAAATGTATGCAAATGCGGTCTTATTGCTTCAAGCAATCTCTTACCGACAAGTTTTGGTAAAAAAAGAACTAATATTTGTAAAAATGGGTAATTACGTATCAGTGCACATGTTGCGTGTATTTTGTCAAATATCTCGCATATATATATGAAATTTTGGACTTTAAATTCATTTCTTCTACGTACCATTTGGAGTTTGAAAGTTGTAGTAAATTAACAAAATAAATTTAAATAAACGAACTCAATAACATTAATTTTATGTGTTAAAATTATTTTAATGTAAAATAAAAAATCTTATATACTATATATGTAAATCCGTGTGTAAGTTTATTTCTATGCACATATAACAACTCTCACCGGGAAAGTGGAACTGCTGCTTGTGGTGCGCGTGCGCGTGCGCGTGCCCGTGCGCGTGCGGCTGCGGCGTGGCGGGCGCGGCCAGCGCGGGCGACGACGGCGTGCTGCTGTTGCACGACGACGTGTTGGACGACGAGTCGGGGCCCTGCGAGTGCTTCGACAGGGCGCAACCGGTTATCGCAATACTTTCTATATATATTTATCTATCTTAAAATGTTAAAAAGTCCGCTTTAGCTTGAAAACTTGGCAAGACGATCAGCATGGTCGGACAACAATATTAAGAACGGACCTTACAAATTAATGGGTGACGAAATTTAGCTACACACCTACTACTTAAATATGAATAAAAACGTTAACAAAAGAAGCTTCTTTGGTCCCTCTTCTTACGAAAATTATTAAGATTGTAGAATATGAAATTTGGCAATAATTTCAATAACTTCCACGAATGCATTAGAAATACATACAGGGTGGTGGTGCGGCGCGGGCGGGGGGCGGCGGCGGCTCGGCGTGAGCGACGGCGCGGCGCCGCGTGCGTTCGACGACAGGTACAGGCCGCCTGGTGCACAGTTTATAATGTTATTTGGTTTATAGAAATTTGTAAGTAAAACAAATAAGTAAGCTGCATTTTAAAATTACTTTTTATCATATGAAATATATTTTTTATACATATTTTCAGGCTTACTCTTATTTCCGCATAGCATAGTCGTCGGAGAGAACCTCAAAATCAAGACACTCAAAATCGTGAGATCAAATGAGACGATGCACTTTGTTAAAGCGAAGAAATTATAATAATTTAAATAGAATCATTCCGAGCGGTAACCGAACCCACAACCGTTTACAATCATATCATCAATAGAAGTCAAAACCATGATTTTTTATTTTCTTTTCTGTTTATCTCTTTGTCAGTGCGTTTGTGCACGCTGATCTCAGAAACGGGTAAACAATTTAAATGCAGTTTCGATAATTGTATTTTAGTAAACTTCCCTTAACATTTAGTGTTTATTTCATTTCAATCGGTTCATTAATAAAAAAAGTTACAACCAAAAGTTTAAACTATTAAATTTAAAAAAAAATTGTGATTTAAGTGAAAACGCGGGCGGGCGAAAAAGCTAAACAGTTTAGTAGTGTACTTTAGTAGGATTGCTAGTTACAAATATAATAACAAAAGTAATTATTACCATCTTTCTGAAACTTTTCTCTAAAGGCAGTAACAAATTCGGGCGGCAATCCGCACGACGGAGGAACTTTACTTTCACAGTCTCTGCAAAAAGAAACAATATAAATAAAAAAAACACTTATTAGTTCATTATAATTTACAAAAGATAAGCCACAGTCACTTAAGCAATTTACTTAAAGTCTTTCAAGAGAGAGTGGCACTCACCGGTGACACTTGAACTTGCACTCCTTGCACTTGAGGCCGGAGCCGAAGAGCATCTGCTTGTCGCAGTAGTCGCAGGTGGCTATCATGTTGAAGGTCTTGGTGAAGCGGTGCGCGATGTCGTGCGCCATGCAGCCGCTCACGGTGGGCGTGCGCGGGGAGCGCGGCGCGGGCGGCGGGACGGCCTGCACACCCATGCCGATGTTACACGTACATAGAGGTACCGATTTAAAGCACGAGACATATATAGTTCACGTGGGCGAAGCCGCGAAACTTTATACTTGTTCATTGGGAAAAAAACAAATATTTTATTACTATGAACAAATTCTGATATTATTTTAACACAAAGCTATTAATTACCTCAATTTTCTCAATATTCATACATACCACCACCTGTATCAATACACATATGTCAATTATAAAACAAAAATGAATTTTTATTAGAAGAAATTTTAAGGATGAAGAGAGACCATTGAGGCGCAGTGCGACCGTGTCCGACTCTTTACGCTATGGTTGTAGGTTTAATTCTCCGCTAACATCTCGGTTTTGGGCGGTGCGTGGAGAACGGAGTGTCTCGACACTAGGTTCTCTCTGACTACGCAATTTGAAAAGCTCACATTAGTATTATAATATCTAGGCGGCGGCGGGTCGGGGTCGGGGTCGCGCGGGGACGCGGGCGGGCTGCCTTCCGTCGTGCACACGGCGGACGACTGGCTGTTGTCACTGCAATTGTTACAATTATATTATATTCATTTACAACACTTCTTACATAAAGGTTGTCGGGATAAAATCTATAGCTATATATCATATAATATAATCTAATAGCTAATCAGCTATAAAACAACCTTTTGTGCTTCACATTTGTAATTATCGTTTTGTGTTTTTATTTTTATACAATTTACAAATAGAATTTAATACAATTAAGTATAAATAAATAATATTATAATTGATGATTGCATGTATGTTAGAGAGAATAATGTCTAAAAAGTACTTGTATTGACTGATTTGACGTTTCACATGTAATTTGGTGGGTACTTGACTGACGGTATTTGATAATAAAGTATATAAGTAAGATATTATAATAAGTAACGTGAATCAGTAGTGTCGCTTCTCTGTGATCTATCGATAGTGCCTGTGAGCACTGTGCTGATTACGTCAACAACTCGTCGGCATCCCTGACATATACATATTTCAATATATATATATATATATATATATATATGTTATACCAATATATATGTATATTTATTGGGAAAAAAATATTCTAACTCATTATGGCGCACAGCGTCTACCTGTATGCGTGATGATCGTGAGTTCGATACTCGAGGGAATGATTGTATTTATGAGTAAATGTAATAATATTTATTGTACAGAAAGAACCCTAATGTCATGACACTCCGCACTTTGCACGAATTCAAGACATCGCTTGTTGTCTTGAATTTGTGCAAAGTGCAGCGGCGGACCTCAACGCCGCACGGTTGTCTTATTCGCATTGTTGCACAAATAAAATAAAACATTATGATCATTCCACCAAGTGGGACCACACTTTATAAGTATTTTTGTCTATCTATAACAAAAAACTATTTCAGCCTCCCATTCGTAGAACGGTCTTGGGCTCTAACTTTCCAATACCTCGTTTGCATCGCCTAGCTAATGAGCATAAAATTTACATTATTTTAGAATCATTTCGTAAACTCAAGAGTAGGCTCATTTGTAGAATTTAAAAAACGCATATATACTGTTTTTTTTTATTTCTGCTTTATATAATTAACTTGAATGTAGTTATTGCATAATTTTTGAAAGGATGAATTTAACATTTTTTTTATTTCTGCTATAAATTGTGTGAGAGTAATGTTTTGCATGTGGTGTTTATCGTAGCATACATTAGAATAGTTACTATATTTCACTATAAATGTGTTCAACCTTCCAATCTTAATCTTAATACTAAAACTGTACATATGTGATATATATAATAAATGAATAATACATAGTTTTAGTACATAGATTAGTTCATTCAATAAAATCAAGATATACCTCAAATCAGATGCATCCGGTTTGACTGACAGCTGTGACTCGTGTGACCTTGACTTAGTGAGGGCAGCCGGAGCCGGGAGGTGGACATTTTGTTTACGTTTGTTTATTGGAGTGGTGGGTGATTTACCGCCAGCTGTAAAAATAGAGTGGTAACGTATATATTTTTTATTTGATTTTTGTCAGAGCACAGCAAGAAATAAAATTTAAATATAATCGCCCGAGTGCAAATAGAACACGTCACCGTCGCGGTTACAGTTAGACATACATGTGGGAATCAGACTTGACTACTAACAACTAATCGCTTTTAAGCACACGCCATCCTTAAAAATAAGCAACAATAATTACATTATCCATATTTAAAAATAATTGCAAGATAAAGAGCATTACGAAAAAAAAACAGAATACGCAAGTAAATTTAGTTGCTTGCGATTTATAGAGTTGTTGTAAAAGCAGGCTCTGATAAAACTAATACTCTTTTTTAGTGAAAATTATTGTACATTTTATTTTTAACATTTTAAAAGTGTTATTCATACACTTACGTAGAAAACGTATAAAAATATTAATCAGCAATAGCAACAGGAATCGAACCCGCGCCTCTTGCAAAATATCCAGGCACTCTGACCGCTAAGCTAAAAGACTCACCCTTTTTATGATTAGAGTTTCGGTCGTCCCTAGCTCTGGGCGACCCTCTTCCGTGTCTCTCCCACGAGTCCCAGTACAGAGGCAGTTCTGCCGCACCATCACCTCGAGCTAAGGCTTCTGTAATTATATTTATATTTGTTTTTAATATACTTTTGATAATAAAACAAGGTAAGCTGAGAGAGAGTGTCAAGACACTCCGTTCTCTACATTCCGCCTGAATGTGAGATATTACGTGTTGCGTCGCGGAACAACACACCGCGCTTTGTCTTAGTCCAGGCCAGTCCAGAGCTTAATAATATTATATCAGATTTTACATAATATTAAAGACTTTCTATAATTTTTACATTTACATTTTTAAAGTGTTATTCACACACCTAGGAAATTGTAAAACATTTTTAGAAAACGTATAAAAATTAGAGCGCATGGCTTAGCGTTCAGAGCGCTTGAACGGTTTTGAATTTCGAGAAACGGTTTTGGCCAAGAGGTTCGAATCCCGCTGCGTTCAAATATTTGCACGTTCTCTAAAAATATTTTTCAATTTTCTATTATTTCTTTCTTTTTTTATGTTCACGCGTCCCAGCATATAACATGATAGGCATAATAAACATAAGTGTCAAGACACTGATAGTGCTTTTTGCACATTTTTCCAGTATACAGTCAGTATATTTAAGGCAGTCTTTTTCACGGAGATAATTAATTATAAAAAAATAGTAGTTGTGATCAACTACTATTTCTTTTTAGCTTAGGATATGGAAAGACATTTTTAGAAAACGTATAAAAAATTGAATGCAGAGGGATTGGAAACTTGGAAACCGTCAAACCGCTCTGCCCGTTAAGCCTTCAATGCAACATAACATGGGTTCAAATCCAGGCCATTAAAATCTATATACGGATTCTAACTTTTTTTGTTATTAGGTATATTTAAAAAACTAAATAGAATCATATTAAAAGATTTCTCGTTATGATTAAATTAAATCTAATATTAGATATAACATAAAATTACAACTAAATAGTAGAAAATAATATTATTTTATACTAATTTTATTTTAGATTTTAAAATACCTGTATAACTCCGGAGCCTCTGCATCGCCCTGCACAGTCGTCTGACCTCCTCATCTCTTGCGCCACACAGCATCGCCCTTAATTCATGTTCGGATCGCTCGCGGAGGGTCTCCAGCGACGACACTCGGCATAATACAGCCTGGGGATTACATTTTTAAATTAATTTACTATTTATATTTTAAATGTATTCGAAAACACACTTCAGAAAATTGGACATTTCGAACAATTTTATATTCGAAACCATTATAAGTAATCTGTGTGTAGTAAATAATGTCATAGGTAGCCTCTGTGTCTATAGGTACGCGATTCGTTTAAAATATGTATTAAACACTAAAACCAAATATTTGTGGATTTCGATCGATTGTGGACTCGATTCCCAGTCGAGGTATCGCTATATTTAAATTATTTTCATTTCTTCGCACTGGTGAAAGACAAGGCGGCGTTGAGTTCTGTCACTCAACATTCAATTTATCGAATTCAGGTGGAAAGTGGAGAACCGAAAGTCTTGGCACTAGTTTCTCTCTGATTACCCTGCTATGTGGGAAAAAATGTGAAGGTATAATAAAAAAAATTAGTATAATTTTAACGTATGCATGTAATTTTATAAGATAGACCTGTGTCTATAGAGCCCTGTGGCTCTAGTGAAAAATCACTTTTTGCGAGCTGGATATTGGAAAAACATCGACTTGCTTCGACACACTATTTTCGATTCGATCAAACACAGGCAAAATTTTGTCGAATCCGTCTCAAAAGGCAAAGGTATCAAAATTCTATATAAAATCACCAACTAGTCTTGTCTATTTATTTAGAAGCCATGTAAGGTATATTTAAAATTGAAGCACTTAATCAAGTAATGCTTTTAAACAAATTATACAAATTTATATATATATTACACTATATTCATTATAAATATTACTCGATTTAACTATAAATAAACTACTCCACACATTTCAGAAATTAATCAAATCCCTACCTCTATAGCATCAACACTGAGCCCCACAACGCGCAGCCATTGCCGCAGACTCGGCACATGTCCCAGTTCCCGCTGGATCTCCTCCACGAACTGTGCCTTTATATCTAGCTGATAGGAGAAGTGTTTTACGAGTTTCCCCTGTGGACAGATAGACAGTTAAAATTGAAGTATATATAAAAAAAAATTGTTATATCATTATTATAATTGAAAAATAAAAAATTATAACAAAAATTAAATTAGCATGATGTATATGTAACCTGAAATGCCTTAGAAATGTATATGTTACTACAAAAAAGAGTAATTAAAGACAGTAGTGTATTGTTATACTCAAATAACCAAACATTATCTCATCACAAATTCTTACACAATCAGTAAATCATAAACCTGTGTGTTGAAAAAACAAATATTTATAAATAATAATGTATATGTATGTATGTTTACAAAAAAATATATGAAAATATTTACAAATTGAAAGTGCACGATTCATCTGACCCACTATGCTATGAAAATTGATTAAAATAAACAAAACTTGTATACAAACTACATGTTGCACAATATTTATTTTTAAGAGCAATATCAGATTGATGTAACTGTAAACACTTTTCATTGAAGTGTTTTTTAATGTCATTTTTTCAATATTTTCACTTGGTTTAAAATTATTGATTAATTAATAATTTAACATCTTAATATGGTTTGCTATACTCAAAATGTATAAAACTTATGTATTTATAGTTAACATAAATATTGTTAATTATCTAATAAAATCAGCCATCATTGCAGCCTAACAGGATCTGATTGTAAAGGGATTGATTCCCACTTGGGAGAATGATTATATTTCAACTATTTTAATTTTTCAGCTGTGGTGACAATAAAAATCACAACATTGAGTTCCGCCAGATCTGTGTAAACAGTGGAGAACAGAGTGTCTTGACACTAGGCAGAGATAACACTGCCTAGCCTATACCTACCTATATATAAAAGTAAAAATATATGTTAAATGGTTTAATAATTCTCCATATGTTCTCTAAATAAGAAATCTACTAAGAAATATTTTGTGTCAAGTATTTAAAACATTATTATAAACATATTTTTTCTTTATTCAAATAGGCTGCACTAACACTTCTGAATCGTTAATTAAAATAAAAAAGGCAGTGTTATCAGTTGGTTGCTTGTAGTAACAAGCATCCACCGGCTCAGAAGATAGATCTGCTGAGAAGAGCATGAGAAACTCAACAATTATTATTTGCAAATAGTATTGTACAATAAGTGATGATGACAACTATGATGAGCCTGCCGAGTGAGACTCAGCAAAATAACATAATTTCCTCATTTATATCTTTAATCCTGACTTTAAATTGTTCAAGTCGTAATTGTTTGTGGAATTTTTGAACATCGTGACAAACAATTATTATCATTATTATTTCAATAAGCTTTAGAAGGAAACTTGTTACTAGAATAATGTAGGCCAGTAGGGTGCAATGAGTACTCAAATGCCTGCAAATGTAATGTTTCATATTCAATATTCACTCGATGGAATGATTTTATGAATGTTCTTTTTATGTACTTATTGTCACTTAATGAGTGTTTATTGTAATTATTGGTTTACCACAATAAATAAAAAAAATCTCAACTTTGATATGACCATTTTCAACTCCATTATTTAACTTACAATGATTTTGAATTCAGATCGAAAATTGTGTATGGAGTATATTGACATTAGTTTCACTGTACCAGTCTTGTTATCAAGATTATTAAAGGGAAAATCAAATTTTTTTTTCTTTCAATGTATTAATATGGAGCATCAACTGTACCGACATATTTATTAAACATAGTTTTAATATATATTTACAAATACTAATTACTAATGCACTTAATTAAAGTATTAACTGTGTTTTATCACACAAAATGAAGTAAAGTGCAAGATTTAGAAAGAAATTGCCTAACAAAATAATATTAATACTAGCCATTAAGTATATAGCATTGGTTAAAAAAAACAGTGTAAATTAATTATAATTTATATGTATATATGCAGTATGAAAAATGTTGAATTCTTTATTAGGTTTAAACAAGTATTGTTGAGACCAATAAAGTATTGTCATATAAATTATTTATACCAGTTCATATTGACTTGCAAAATGCCTATTGTTTATGAATTTCAAGTTGCACCATAAATGAGTTCAGTGGAAAGCCCACCCATTAGCCTACTAAGATATTCTTGTGATTGTGTATAATTAATATGTAATAAACATTTTATAGTTTTGTCTAGCATGGTGGTGAATGGATGGATATGTAAGTATTTTATTTGAAATTAGCAATATTTAAGATATCAGATATAGATATATTTTATAGATTATTTAAGCATAGTCCTGAAAGATATAAACTCAAAAATAAACTGTAGAATATTAACTAAATCTTTTCGTGGCTACTTTATTAATGTATTATGAATTATTTTATTTCGGTTAGTCTTTCATCACAATATCTAGTAGGTACAATATGACTACGTAATATTGTTCTAGTATACAATCGTTACAACACCGTAGTGGAAAATAGGCCAGTACAACCTCAAGGCGACGGGGTATGCGCGCGCTCACACTTTCTACAACGGCAATGAACTATTCACCGCGATCCTTGAGCCCAGAGGCCTTGAAGTACAGCCCTGGTAAGCCGTTCAAGGGCACAACTTGTTTCCATAACACAAAACGTAAAGCGAGACCGTATCCTACCTCCAGGGTTCGGATCTCCTGCTGAGTCAACTCTGCACTGGTTGAGCATTGTGTCCTCAAACCCTCGAGTCTGTCCGCTGAGACGTCGATCATCGACTGTATGGTCTCCATCATCTGAATTGCATCACGGATTCTCTTTTTTTCATTCTCCTTCTCTGCATCCATTACAAATATCACAGCACTATAATCGATCCACTAATCACTACTTATAAGTAAAAAACTCCTTATTCATTATAAAAAATGAATATGAATATACAAAACATTGCAGGTGTTGTATTGCCGATACAGCGGCCATGTCCGAAGAAAATCTATATTTTTGTCTATGACGTTCCAATGTCGCACCATAGACAATTGTTTGACAGCTGTTATCGCACACTTCGGTAGCTTGAGGATTTTTTTAAAATGGCAACTGCACGCAATTATGACACTTATCTAGTCTATGACATTTATCAATGGAGTGAAGACGTTTGTTGTGAGATTTGTTTCCTATTATTTCGCCTTCCGTCGTTTTTATTCCGTGTAATGTAATAAATTAGTTAGAAAAAAAATCTTTTTTACTTCACATTTAGTAAGTGATTGTGGATTTTTTTTCTTAGAGTTTAAATGTAGAAATTGTAGAATGTTTCTTAAACGTATATTGGTGCCTCTGTTCTGCCTTGGAATAGAAGGTAAATAAATTTGAATTATTTGAATTTAATTTTTTCTGTACGTGTGCGATCTCTATTTACTTTTCTTAAATATATTGAATTTTTTTGGCTAGTTCCTTGGGCCCAGAGCGAAGAAGTAGAGATTCGGCAAGTAGCTGCAGACAAGGGAACGAACGTTACGATTCCTTGTGGTGGTTTGCTGCAATTGCAAAATTCTAACGTTCAATGGGTTTATAGAGGCAACCGGACGCACCATCAAATACTGGTGAGATATTTAAAAATGTATTATTATAAAAAAATTAGACCGCTTAAAATACAAATTCTTATTTTATTACTAATTAATTACTTAATTCAATAAAAAAAAATCCGAATAATAGGTTAAACAAAGACAACCTAGTGTCGACACACTCCATTCTCCACTTTCCGCCCGAATCAGCATTGATCCGACATTACGTGTTGAGTGGCAAAACTCAACGTTGCGCTTTGCCTTGTCACCATAGCGGGGAAATTAAAATAATTTAAATATAATCATTTCCCCAAGTGGGAATGGAGCCCACAACCATCGCGTGCACATTCAGAACCACAATTGCCTCTATTATTCTTAATGAATAATAGTTTTTTTACATGAACTGGTAAGTATCAATATGAATGAACAAGTTTTTTATCAGTTTCAATTAGCAGTAAAGCGAAGTTTTAAAGGTCACGCGACGTTACAAATGTTCTTGAAAAAATATTTGAATTTAATAACATTCGGGAATAACTTGTACACAAAATATTTTTTCCCTATTGTCCTTTTGTTCGTTGAAATAACTATATTCTTTTTGCGAGGAAACAGCGGAGAATATTTTAAAGTTGTATCACTGTTTCTCGTGTAGGCTATGGGTGGCGTGACAATACAAAAAAGAAATAGATTGAACTGAAATTACGCCTCTTGAAAACCGTTCAAGGTTCAACGGTTTTCAAGAAGCGCTGGTTCAAATCCCGCTGCATTCAAATTTTTATACGTTTTCTAAATATGTCACATTCATTACAAGACGTAAATGTAACTTTCACTTAAACTAATAGTAAACTATTTAAATGAATTGCGTTCGTCACTTAACACTTGTTTAAATTGTAAAATTTTAAGTCTTTTCATTTTAAACGAATAACAACTTTATAGTATGTAGCAAAAGTTTAAAATTTTATTATTGATTGATTAATTAATTTAGTTCCTTATAAGTTTTTTTTTAAATATAATAATAACATACTATTGTCAGTCCTACGGATATCTATCATGGTATCTGAAATTTATTTTACATATATTTATTATTTGCTTAAGAAAACTTAACGTTAAATAATAAAAAAAAACATAACAATAAATCCATATTAATAGAACAATAAGTTTTTATAAATTATTGTTGCATTACCAATCAATATCTAACTCGTAGACGTGTCGGTTACTCGACTTCTACGAAACATACGGCTGACATTGACTTATGAACCCGTTGAAAACTCAGTATACTATTTATTATTACTTCTACTATTATTATTAATTCTAGTTAAACAAAGTAATGATTAACTTATTGTAAGTAATGAATAAGGTTTAAAACTTACTTGAGTAAATTCAAATATATGTTTCTCTGATTTAGTCAGTCAGGAAACGTCTTCAGGTTTCGTCATATAATGATACATCGACGTCAAACGGGTAATAATGATGTAGTTCTAAAACACTAAGCTTATAGTAGTAATTAGTGGATATATCAAAATATATTATTACGACTGTTTTACGATATAAAGGCTTTCTTAGTGCAGCGGGACAACGTTTGACTGTAAACTTGATTCGTTGTGGGTTCGATTTCCACGCGGAGAGATAATTATATTGAAAATTATAATCATTTCTCCTCTGGCAAGACAAAGCGGGGGCTGACTTTAGCCACTCAGTACGTAATTTGTACAATTCGGGCGGTAAGTATATAACGGAGTGTTTCGGAACTAGTTCTCTATTTTTTCTCTTTTATGCGAGATAAAGCGTGAAGCGTTACCATTCCAGAAACTTAAAAATATCCTCCAATACCGCAATGGACGGTTTTGGAGTACTTACATCTCCCTGTCTCACACCTCGTTGCAATTCGATTGGACGAGAGCTCTGGTTTTGTACTCGGGTCGACATAGTGGCATGTTCTTACAAATACCTTAATACTTCGAATTAACCTGTGGTCTACTTGCCACCTATAGAGAAAGTGCAGCACTGCCCAAGTTCAAAGCCAAGCAAAGTGGCGAATAATACTCTTCGGACTTCTGAATAGTTTGCCGCAGCGTATGAATGTAGTCTATGATACTGTAACCTTTTCGGAATCCAGCTTGTTCAGGAGGTTGGAAGTCGTCAAACCTGCATGTGAGACGATTCGTAATGACTCTCGAAAACAACTTATAAACATGACTTTGAAGGGAGATTAATCTATAATTCTTCAAGAGTATTGTATAGCCCTTTTTTAAAAACAGAACAACCTCACTTCCTCCCCATGCTTGTGGCGTTTTGCCTTCGAGAATGACGAAATTGAACAGCCTCTGGAGGTCTTTAAGAACCGACCTACTGCCCGCTCTCAGGAGTACTGCAGTGATTCCGTCATCACTCATCACCTTGTTTTTAAATCGCCTTACTAATCCCATACAAAGTGACATCCGCGTCTGCCCGGAACACGTATACAATTTCAGTTAAATAACTTATCGTAAATAAATTGAAAATGACATGTGTCGCGTTCTAATACTCGAATACAAGTGATGGTGGTTAAAACTCCCACCTTTACCCACGTCGCCGTAAAAAATGTGCATCTACCGCCTCAAAATTAAGGTGTTGCCAGCACAAATGGTGGTAACAAAACAATGAAACTTACCGAAAATTAAACGTGTAGTGGTAAATACTACATACTTACTAGTCTAAATACTTACCATCCGTGAATAAATCAACAAACTCAGCACTTGACAATCCGTAATTGCTCGTTAAAACTTCTATCTCGTTACAATATTCTTATCCACGCAGAGTTTATAACAATAAAACGATGGCGATTTAGTTAAGATTTTACATTTATAACTTAATTTGGAGACTGAAAGTTTAATTGTTTATTTTTTATTGTGGATAGATAGTGGAAATATTGCGTGTTGGTAAACGACTTACGGAATCCATTTTGGACCGGAAATATATTATATTGTTTTTTTATTCAGGTCGCAGGCTCACTTATAATACTTTTTAGTATTTTAAATATTTGTTTTCTTTGCGATATATGATTGACCACTACTCAATTGCAAGTTTATCTTAATAAATTATTTTATTATTTTAAGTACTACATGGGTCTGGGTATAAATAAATGTCCAATATATAAACTACATTAGTTTTAAAATATCTGCCACTCTACACATAATGTTTCGATTTTAAGCGGACTGTGGAGAACGGAGTGTCAAAACACTAAATTCTCTCTGACTACACACCCTATGCTATACGAAAGAAAGTGTCATTTTACAATATAATTCATAATAATTTTATTTCAATAATTCATAATAAATATATAATTCATGATAAATTTAAATTCGCCAACTAAGGGATTTTCGCTTCGTTGGCGAATTTAAACGAATGGTTTCGGTATCAGTAACGATATAAATCATAAATCAGACACGAATGACACAATCTGTAAAGTTACTGACTGTAAAATTGCGCTTTCCATAGTCTTTAAAAATTTTTATTTTAAGTACACGCTACCTATATATAAAAAAAATAATATTTATTGACAGATAATAAGTATTTGCATAAACCTATTGTGTGGTTTCTAATATTAATAATAGTTTATTAAGATGAAATAAAAACGCAGCGTTGAGTTCCGCCACTCAACAAAAAAAATCCGCCTCGAATTCGACCGTAAAGCTAAGAAAATGAACATGTTTCATGACAATATGACACATCTTTTTACCTACCTTATAGCAATGTTTGTAAGGATTAAACTACAAAAAAATATTCAACATCGAATATTTTAAATAATATCTAGTCTTTTTCTAAGTTTAAAGTGAGTATTAGATGGTTTGCAATCGAATCTCGCTGTGTTCAAATTTTTCTTCATTTCCTTAAAATCCAACACAAAATGTTAAAAACAAAAGGTTTGTTATTCACACCTCACACCTAAACAAGCATCTGACATTATGTTTGCTTAAAATTTAAATATGAATTAAAAAGAGTGGGACTTTTGTTAGATATTTAATTAATATCAATACTTGGTTTCAAAATGCCAGTAATAATAATGCAAACATATATTAGTTATAATATACAATTATTTTCCTCTGCTCGCAGCTTCACCTGCGTAAACTACACGATTAAAGTGCTTCGCATTTTAGACCGCCCGAGTTCTTAATTTAATCACATACTTTGCCTAAATTAAATATTTAAATTGTTGATTTTTTTTTATTTATGAACCGATTCAAATGAAGTGAACACTAAATGGTAAGGAAATTCTACCAAAATGCAATAGTCAAAACTACGTTTGAATCGCTTGAGCCATTTCTGAGATTACCGTGCACAAATGCACAGACTAACAGCCAAATAGAAAAGAAAATTAACTAAATAGAAAAGAAAGAATAGAAAAGAAAATAAACTTGCTAAAACGCTAAAAATCGTTCTCTACCAAACAACTTTGTCGTGTGGCAAATAAACGTGTAGGTATCAAAGTATAATTTTCAAAATTACACATATACAGTGTACATATAAAAAATCTACTTTTTATTTAATTATGTTATTTCTATGTCAACCGTATGAAGAGTCTCCTAAAAGAGTCTTCAATATGAAGTAAAATTTACAGTAGTAATAGTAAAAATTTTTTTTTTCTTACAAAAATGACTACTATCAATAACTATCTAATATAAGCTGTAGGTTATGACATCGACCCACGTTTGCCCTAATTTGGAAAAGGTCTCCTTCAATTCCTTTCAAACATAACTTGTTGGACTGATCCACTTTTTGCCGGAAGTAGTTTTGAAATCTTCCTATCTGAATTTCAGATCGTACGCTTACAGAGACAAAAATGTTCTATTTTTTTAAACTAATTCTGATATTTCACGCAAAAAATATCTATAATAAGGAGAAATTGATATAATATGAACACGTAACCATCGCGGTAAGCTAGGCATGTCTTATTTATATTAACAAAACATATAAGTGTAGGCTAATCATATATACGAGTATACAGCTTCACGCTTTTTCCCGCATAACAGGGTAGCCAGAGACTACCTAGTGTCAAAACAAGTAGTTTCTCCCACATACGCCTCGAATTCAAGGCATTGAATAGCGGTTGAATGTTATTTATGAATAAATAAAGCATATAGGCATAACAAATAGAATCATTGCATTCGGACGGACTTACGGACGGTCGTAAAATGAATTGGTCGATGTCTTAATTCGGTGGAATTACTATTTATAGCACATGTGACGTTGTCTCGGCGCATTTACGGAGTCCACTTAGCTAACGTTTGTTCCACGAGTGTCTGCGCCTGTAATGCGTTTTTCCTTGCAAAGTATTTTAGACTGGCTGTGAATCGGGTTTATTGATTTTATTTCGACTACTCTATATTTGTACTGTTACTTCTAAGACAGTTAATAATTTTTTTTGTATATATTATTAACTAGCAACCCGCTTGCGGCTTCGAAAGAGTTAACTACATAACTAAACTATGTATATTGTTTTTTCTCAAGCCCGCGTTCTCACTTAAATCATAAACTTTGCTTAAATTTATGGCTGTAACTTTTTTATTTACGAACCGATTGAAATAAAATTTAAATTGGCTAAGCCGTTTCTGAGATAAGCGTGCACAAGCAAACAGACAGCCAGACAAACGGAAAAAAAAATTAAAAATTATTGTTTTGGGTTACATTACCCTAATAATATATTTGTTCATATAACAGGTACAGGCAGCGATCAAATACATTTTTGTTATTCGTGTGTATAGAAAATAATGATATCCAGAATCAATCTTAAATATCCATCGTGGTCATCTAAATGGCGCAGTAGAAAAGCGTCTGACTTTCTAAACACGATTGAGTGTGGGTTCGATTCCCACTCGAGGAAATGATTATATTTTGAATATTTTCATTACTCCCTCTGGCAAGGCGCGGCGTTAAATCTCGATTTCGGGCGGAAAGTGTTTTAACATTAGATTCTCTCTGACTACCTCGCAATGCGGGAAAAGTTTGAATCTGATTTTTTTTTAAATAATTAGCGTCTGAATGTGAATGCGATCGGTTGTGAGTTCGATACGGACTTGGGGCAATGATTATGATTATTTATATAATTTTTTAACCCGCCCATTTACCAACACGCATTAATATCGAACGGGACATGCTTCATACGAAATGTAATTCCGGATATACTGATATCAACTTTTGATCTGAATATATTTTAAATGTAAAGAAGCATTTCTTGTACAGTTGTATTGAACCCAGTAGGGACCCGCGAGAGAAAGACACAGATCATCTTAGATGCAATGATTGCTTCGATATATTATATCTTCATATATATAACTTATACGTATATTGTAGATACATAGAATATAAATACCGCATCGAGCGGCTATTATTTGTACTGCGGCGAGCGTGCGATGCATTGTAATGTAAATAGATTACCAGGACGTCATACGCGACCAGAACTCCCAACACTACGAAGATAATATACGATAATTATCAATCGGCACGCAAGATTTTAACTCTTTTCAGGGCTTAAAATAAAAATAATTCATCAAAAGCTTATTGGAGCTTTTTATCATTATATGTGTTAGTTCATTGTGAATTTAATTTCCTTTTACAATTATTATATGAAAATACCGCCAACGATTCCTTAGTTGCCTCGCGTACTGCCCTCGATTCTTGCAGAGTGTATTTTTCGAATAACAAAAGCTCTGCGTTAATCGATTAAAAATATTTTAAATTTCAAAACGTCTAATTGTTTTTTACATTACTAAAAACTTTTTACCTTAGCTGTTTCAATACTAATGATGTAAAACGTAGTCTTTAAACTAAAGCCAACTTCATGTCAGCGCCAGGTAGAATTGTAGATCAAATCAGACTGATATTACAGCATCTGCTTTTGTCAAGACAGTATTCAAATTATTGCGTATTTAATATATCTCTCTCCTGTGAAAGTAAATGACTGGGCAAAATAATTTAAATATTATCATTCCCTCTGCGGAAATCGAATGCACAACCATTGGGCCTATACACATATATTGTGCCACTACCCCCGATAACATTGTAAACACTTGCTTAACTAATTTGTTTAGTTGTTATTTTTTATTATTATTTACCGTCGTATGTAGTAGCCGTCTGCAACTTTGCGCGGACTTAATAACCCTTCCAAAATACCCATCACAATGTTACGGCCCAACTAACTAGCATCTTTTGTTAAGGCGCACGTTTCTTATATCTTATAGTATAGCTAGTTTATTATGGTTCTACATCTGGTGTTCCACTCTTCAAATCAATTATATCCTAAGAGTCCTCCTATAACAAAAAAAAAATCATATTTGTCCAGTACTTCCAAAGACGCGCGCGAACAAACATTCTATTTTTACCGTTTTATTATAGTACGAGTATAAATTTAAAATATAGAATAGATTAAAACCTCTTTATATAGATATAGAAAAGAGAAAAACGTAAAAATATACGTATATTTGTATATCTTTTTCCATATCACTTTTGAAAGAAATGTGTACAAAAAGATTTTTACAGAGCAAAGGGAACTATGCTCACAATGAGATTAATTCAACATCTATTATTATATATCTCATTTTTATTTTTCTTTGGAATCTTTTATATATGAATTGCGATACATTCTTAAAAGTTTAATTTCTTGAAATTGTTCACTTGGTTGTATGAAATTTTAAATATAAAAAAATATATTTACATATTAAATAATAGTTAAGTTCTTAGTCAAATATTTACTTATTATAATATGTATATTTATTCACTCTCTCCAATGGGAATTCGAACCCACAACCTATCGCACTTACGGTCATATTTTGTCTCACTACGCTACGACGGTCTCTATTAAATTTTAATATGCATTATTTCAAACAATTATAAAATAAAAAAATAGTAGAGGGTTCAAAAATAAAAGGGGTTCGATTCCCATTTTGGAGAATAATTATAATCAAAATATTTTCATATCTCCGCTCTGGTACCTATGACAAAGCACGGCGTTGAGCTCCGCCACTCAACACGCAATGCCTTAATTTTGGCTAGAAAGTAGAGAACAAAGAGTAGACTAGGTTCTCTCTGACTACCCTGCTATACGGGAAAAAGCGTGAATCTGAAAAAAAAACCAAACAATTCTAAGCGAGGCAAGTTTAATAAAAGCTAAAGGACACAAGTACTAAACCGTTTTATATGAACGTTATACCCTTTCTCGCTTTTAGTAAATATAAAAGAAAAGCCTCTTAGCTCGTCATACGTTGACGCCCATTTGCATATGCTTCAGCCGACTACAGTGGAAACGATTACTTGAAACGGTTTAAAAGAAATTTTCATTCAATATTATGCTTGTAAATAAAATTTAAAAAGAGATTTAGTGAAATACTGTTCCTTTGTATCCGTAATTGACTACAGAAACTTTAAATAACTAACTGCACCCGTGACTTCGTCCGCATGGAATTCTAATATGAAAGTAGCCTAAGTTAATCCTTAGTTCATCAGCTAACTGCCAGTACAAGTACCGTCAAAGTCAGTCCAGCCGTTCCAGACATTACCCGGAAGAAACAGACAGACAAAAATTGTAAAAAATGTTATTTTAGTATATGTACCGTATGCACTTGTATTGGGTTTAGTAGAAAGCGATTATTTTAATATTTCAAACAGACACTACAATTTTATTTATTTGTATAGATAAAAGTCCAACTTATAATTTTATTTAAAAAAGCAACTTAACTTTCTCGTCGGCTCTTCTCAGCAGACCTGCCTTCAAAGCCGGTGACAGCTTTATGTTCATTCGATTTTTCATAAGTGCCTACAAACGTCTATTTGAACAAAGAATATTCTAGATTTATTTGTAAATACAATTTCCATGCTTCATAGTATGGAAATTGTAAGTTTTGCCTAATTTATACAAATGAGTAGATTCTTGGTACCTTCTCTCTCTTCCCTTATATAATTTCAAATTTGTTTAATTAAAATTTGTCATTTGTATATAATTTTACAGTTTTTTTTCCATCAAGCTTAATTGTATATTTCCATTCTTATAAATTATGTAATTGAATAATATATGTTACTCAAATATATATTACAATTAATAAGTATAAGGTCGCTGGAGTGCAGTAGTATAGAATATGACGATAAATACTATAGTTGTAGCTTCAAATTTCAATCGGGGTACTGGTGCTTAATTTTTTTTTGTTTCCTTACTCTAGACAGACAGAGCGTGGCGTTCAGTTCCGCTACGCTATTGCGTAGCGGAACTGAACGCAATATCTCGAATTTGGATAGTAAGTAGAGAACGCAATGTCTCCTACTGAGCCTAGTATCCACTGCCAACACTGCTATACGGGATAACGTGAGGCTGAAAATAATATTTTTATATATAAAATTAAAAAAATCCTCATCTTTATTCTACATATAACACTGTACAATATTTAAAAAGATATGAAAAAGGTATGTTAAAACCGGTACAATTAAAACATATTTGTGTTCACTTTTTGAGATGGATAAAAATAAAAAAAAAACCTAATAAAATGTGTGTTTTTTATTAATATTTCGAAACAATAACTGGATTTTAGATTTCTTAAGAACAATAACCTTAAAACGTACTGGATTATTGTAACTCGGTTAAAACATAAATTGCAATATTATTCTTATCAAGCAAACGATCGTTCGAAGGACTGCCATCCGCGTTTTATTAATACTACCGATGCTATCGGCGGACGGCGAGAAAGATGTTAGATATCGTGCTTGGAGCTTTATCTGTGCGGCAAGGGGCTTAGTCTATATATGTATAGAAACATCGTGGCGCTGTGGGACAACGTCTGACTGTAAACACGATTGGTTATAGGTTCGATCTTACTCGGTGGGATAATTATATTTAATTTTTGTTGGTTTGACTTCGGCGTTGAGTTCCTCAACTTAACACAGGATGTCTCGATTTCGGGTGGGAAAAATAAGGAGAAGAAAAGGAGTGTCTTGAGACTATGTTCTCTCTGACTATCTGTCTATGCGGAATCAAACATTAATTTGAATATATATATACTGTACTGTTCGATATCTCTAAAATCTAAAAAACTATACAAACTAGTTATAGACACAGCTGTTCATTTTCTCGCCTATATGTAGGTACTACACGTTAACTACAACAACATTGTACGTTACGCATGCCGGAAGCGGAAACCAATGCCTTTTTATAATTTAAAATATGCAAACACCAGAAATCACTATTATTTATTACGTTTACTTTGCGGACGGAGGATTAAGGAATCAAACATACTTAAATATATACGAGTAGGTATATGGGTTATAGTTGCAGCAGCCAATGTTTTTTTTATAATAATGCATTAGAAATACTTTAATTTAAATATTAAACACATTAATATGTATTTGACTTTTTATACTTTTGTAGAATGTGACTTATACATTGCTAAGGTAACGTGTAGGTTTATCTAGAACATTTTTGTAAAAGCATAGACATTAGTATTTTGAACCCAATACCATCGTGCGTATTAGTAAGATTATGAAGCTCTAAGCTATAAAGATTTCAAGTCATGTTAGTATAAATGAATAATTCATTGTATGAATGAAGAAGTCCAAAGAAAATTGTCCTCCGCTTTTTTATGGTTGCATTAAGAGGAGCTATTTGAAATTTAATAGTAAATTTAAACAGAATTCTGAAATCAAATATTGCTTAGAATAATGTTGGTGTGCACACGACAAACAATCTTAAGACCATGTAAGTACTATTTTTTATATATACATATATTTATATATATTTATACGTTTCCTACAAATATTTTTTCATTTTCTAAGTGTGAATGACACTTTAAAAAAAAATTTCAAAATTATAATATTATAACTGGTCCTTGTCATTTGTAATATAGTATTTGATTTCATTTAATTACCCTTCTTAGTTTTTTTTTTTAATTCTGATAGTCTATTATTTAGACATCGCATAATTATTTGAAGGTACAACGCCATAGTATAAGAAATATAAAAAACCATTAAGGGCGGCAACACTTATATTATACTCATTTACTTACAAGTCGATTCGATGACGCTAAAATACGTCAATAACGTGTATGTAAAACATACGCGTTTAAATAACATGTAGCATTTATTTTATAAATTTAATGCATTTTTAATGCAGTGCTATAAATAATAATGGTTTTCGGTAGATTTTTTTTATATAAGCTTTAACTATGCTAATTTTCATACTCCTCCCTCCGAAAAAGGGCCCAAAGATTCCCTCTTTGTATAGACATAATAATCATATATTTTCGTGTTTTATTAAGAAAAAGTTATTTAGTTTAAATTGGAAATGATCACAAATACTCAGTAGTACTAAATCTATTAATAGTGATGTAATAAATTTAGTAATTTCGTTTATCCGTCCGAGTGCCGGTCTCTTAAGGGGAGATATTTTATTATACAGCCGTTTCCCGTAACGTACGGGGGCGAATGAATTCTTCGAGATGGCCAATATTTTAGAATAATTTAGTAGTTTGTTCATGACAATACAATAATTAAATATGTTTTGATAATGTCCAGCGATTATTACCCAGTAAATTTCAATAACTAATAATAGAAGAAAGTGAAAGAAAAATGTGCTCAGGTGGTTTGGGCACGTCGAGAGGATGAGTGATGAGAGAATGGTAAGAAAGATATATAAAGAAACGGTGAGCGGTAAGAGAGGTTAGGAGACCTCGGTTAACCTTCGACAACTCAGTATCGATGTTCCTGGAGGAAGGTCTCGTAAAAGGCGTGAACAACTCAATGCTACGCTTTGTCTTAGGTACCAGAGTGGAAAAATGAAAACATAATCATTCTCACGAGTAGGAATCGAACCCAGGACTAAACGATTACAGTCAGATACTGCCCCACTGCTCTATGATGACCTCATATTCAGTTATTTAATTATACAAATACTAGTTTTGATTCCATCAAAACATTATTTGTGAAATATCTTTGATAAAAATTGCCAAAGAAACTAATAAAAAAATATATATATATGTGCTACAAAGTAAGTTGCACTTTAATGAACAAGAACCCAGCTCCACTCAACTGAGGTTTTTATATTTATACTGCCATAAAATAAAAGATTTATGTAGGTACCTATAAAATTATTCAAGATACAACTACAGAAGTTATTTATCTACAATAAATAAAACTTGTAAATGAAATAAGAGCAATAGGCTATAATTTGTACAATTGATATGAAGTACGGAAAAACTTTAAATACGACAATCTGGCAGGTTTTAATGTAAAATTTTCATTTAACAGTCACAAAGTTGTGTATTAGACGCGTTATTACTTTTACATATTTTGCAAGATATACAGAGAAAGCTTAGTGATATTTCACTTCATAAACGCCGACTAAGTTATGGAATATAAAACTGGTTATATTCTTTTATAAAACTCTTCTGTCAGTCACTACGTGATTACTATCTGTCCAGTTACTGAGTGAATGACGAACTGACAGACAACACATATTCGGAAACTAGAGACCGTAGAAATCTAGAATTTGTTACATAGTTATTCGAGGAAAAGAAATTTGCCGAAAATCTTATTTTGGTGTGTAGTCGAAACTACGAAAGGTGAAAATGAAAGTATTATATTTCTTTTTTCAGCTACACGCTTTATACCATATGGGCGTTGCAGGGTCGGTAGAGAGTACCTAGTTTTCGGGTGGAATTCGAGAGATTGCTTGTTGGGTTGCCGAACTCATTGCCGCGTTTTGTTTTACCGTATTGTGTGTACCGCAGTGAAATGAAAACAATTTAAATATAATCATTCCCACCTTATTCCTATGTCAACTGTCTGCTTCAGAGACTATACATTCAATTAAAGTTTCCAGTATTAATAATAAGAATAGATTTTTGTTACAAAAAATTACCACTTTCAATAATAATAAGTAATTTTTTTTTACATTGATACACGTTTGTCCTAATTTGAAAAAAGTTTTCTCCAATTACTCTCGAGCCTACCTGGCTCTTGTTAGTCTGGTGAGAATCGAACCCACAACCGTTGCGTTTATAGTCAGACGCTTCCGCACTGCGCCTCGTTATAAAGTCAAAATTACGAATGACTGGTCTTTTTAAATATGAATATTATGGTGTTATCCGATTTTTAGAACTGACAACCACTGCGATCGCAAGAGCCAGTTGCACGGGTGCCACAATGGTGTTAAACGTCGATTTCATAGTTTTAATAGTCAGTACAGTTCACTTCTTTAGTTAAGGCGCTTCGAACGTGCATTTGAGCATCTATCACTTCGCCAATGTCACGTTGTATGGAGAATACACGAAGGAGATGGATCGGTAAAAAAGAGATAAACACTATTAAAGATTATAAGTTGAAAGGAGATCCAGTAACAATACAGCAACCTTCACCTAGAAGAAAACAGACAAATATTTACAATATATAAAATAAGTTAGTAATAGTTTTAATGGTCAACAAGTCGTTGTCCTTTTGTAAATTGGGGAAGCATTTTGACAACGTCAGCTGGTACTCTATATTTAGTTTAATATTTAGTCTATATTTAGTAGATTTAATTAATTAATCATTTTTTTGGAAGTTACTTGCCAATATAGTTTTATGTATTATTTTTATTTTTAATTGATATGCAGCGAAAAGAATCTGCTATTTATTTCTAATAAACATACTTACAGAATACAAGTATTTAAGATGTTTATCTAATAAACATTTAGTTTTTTTAATTATTAAAAACACATTATTAGAAAGCGTATAAATATTTGAAACCAGCTCATTTCGAACCCTCTGACAGCATAGCCATGCGTATGTACGTACCATGGGTACGTCGAAATTCTTATAAGCATTTTACAAATTTCTAGTACCCAAAGATTATTATTCTACGAACAACGTTTGGCGAAAGAGAATACCTTTTTTTAAATATTATTAGAATTTATTTTAATGTTATTGTTAAAAATGTTATAAAATTATATAATTCTATGTTATTTTGTTATAAGTGGATACTTAAATCTATATATATATATATATATATTATTAAACAATAATGTTAATTATAAAGCGTATAAAATAGCATTTATAATCCGAAGCAACAGTTTATTTTTTAATGGGTCTTATTAAAATGTGTAGAGCGTAACGAACCGTGCCAAGACATTTGAAGGACTAATACGTGACGTTGAGAATTTCAGACTTCTATCGAAATTTTTACTTAACTTTTGACTGTGATCAATATATAAGATATATACATATATATATATATATACATATTTGACGTGTTCATGCTTTTAGGCAAAGAGTATCTAGTATTGACACTCTTTTTTATAATTTATATTTATATTATTCTTATTACTTCACAATATCAGACCTATACCCTATATATATAACCGTAAAGATCACACTTTACCCGAATAGTTGGGTAGGTTCTGCTTGGCTAGGGAGAACCTAGTTTCAAAACACTCCTTTTTATTATTTGTATATATTATTTTATTACTTCACAATGTCAGTCCTTTACACGTGACCATAATCTTCAGTAAAATATGTGAAACGTTGGATTTCTAGTTGGATCTACTCTATATTACTTAATGATACGCGAAAAATACTGTTTTAAATTGGTTTAAATTAAGTTGACTATATTACTTTGACATATGATCATGATCCATATGTCAAAAGTTCTAAACTATTAAGTTTACATGACTTATGGATAGGTTGAAACTTAACTAGTTGCTTAAAATTCTTGTTTCTTATTGTCAAACTTATGATGTGCCGTAAACGCTTGCTATAAATCTAAAAGAAATATCCTAGAATTCGAATCCAAATTCTCTTAATAATAATAGTGCCCGTTTTTAACTAAAAGTATATATACGTATACACGATACAAATACAAGGTATGTTCCGGCTAACCGATATTGACGGAATTTTCACTGGCAGATAGCTGCTGTAATAAGGAGTAACGTAGGCTACTTTTGTTTTAGAATTCCATGCACACGAATTCGCGGCCACAGCTAGTGGTAAAATAAAATAATAGTGCTGTTAAATTTTAAATATACAAAAATCGATAGACTTGATTTGATTTTGTCGATTCGAGGCCATCGGGGCGCAGTGGGACAGCGTCTGAATGTGAATGAGATTAATTACGGGTTCGATTCCTACTCGGGGAATCATTCGGGGGAATGATTATATTCTATTTATTTTTCTTTCTCCGATCCATAAACGATGACAAAGCCCGATGTTGAGGTCCGCCACCTGACATGCAATGTCTCTATTTTGGGTAGAAAGTGGAGAACAGAGTGTCGAGACATTAGCTTCTCTCTGACTGGGATGCTGCTATATGGGATAAAATGTGAAGATGTAAGTCGATTTCTTGTAGAAATGGAAAAAATCAGTTCAGATAAATAAGAAAACCCCAGTCGAATAGTTAATTAAGCGTCGAATAGTTAAAATATCATATCGTGATAGAAATAATAGCGCAATTTGTATCAGAGCAATCTGGATAGTGGCTAACGTATTTGTCCTTGCCTGACTTTTATGTAAGATAGAATACGTGATAACAGGAAGTGTTTAAACGGAATTGCTCTTTGGGAATAGGTGTCTATTGTCAGAGGTTGTTTGTTAGAAATATTGAAAATTTATATATATATATATTTATATATTGTTTTATTAATAGCGAGTTTTTGACATTGACATATAGAATTAAGTTTTAGACTTTAATATTCGAATAACAATAAGTATTTCTTTAGGTTTATCATGGGATGCATGTCCGTCCACATAGGATGCATGTATCAACCACGCGTATATCCGCGTAGAAAACAAATGTATTCCGTATATACTTTAAATAAAACCATTTTTATACAAATTTTGTTAAAGAAGTGACAAAAAATTTCTCTCACGCCTTATATAACAATAATTCATGAGGACTATAGCTGTAATATTATATATATATATTTTCGAGCTTTTATTACCATTACGTTAAAATGACTCGCACGTGTCTTTCATTTACTAAGCGATCTATACATATTAATATTCAAATGCTATTTATAATTATCATTAATAACATATGCACAGCATATGCCATAAGAATACTTTATGAATCTACTAAAATATTTATTGTTGATTAGCTTCACGATTTTTCCCGCATAGCAGAGTAGTCGGAAAGAACCTAGTGTCAAGACACTCCGTTCCAGAATCAGAGACATGATGTATTGAGTGGTGCAACTCGGCCGCCGTGCTTCGGAGAAATGAAAATTATTTAAATATAATCAATCCTCCGAAAGTGGGAATCGAACCCACAACCATGGCGTACAGTCAGATTTTGTCACACTCCGCCACGATCACCTCAAATAGCATATATGTACTGAATGTAAAAACTGTAATACTTGTACTTTTCGATGCCACACAAATATATCTAATTGATGCAACACTGAACCTCAAACCAATCTGAACTAAACCGGTACATACTGTTGGCTAAATTGAAGATAATCAACGCTTCATTAGTTCGTCGCTCGTCTCTGTCGCGAATTATTGAAACTTGAAAATGATTGTCGATCGATAATTGTATTGCAATTTTTGATATAAACTAGACTTATGTAGCAAATATTGTTAGTTTAAATAAACCTAGTACAGAAACGCTTTCTTACTATTCATTTTTTTTTCTAAGATGGCTAAGTTAGCTTTTGTTTTTTATTTTAGTTAAAATTAAGCAACAAACTTTTTTCTAGATATCCTTGTCTGATACAAGAGTCTCTAGAGTTATGGATAGAATTGATAATTGGTATTTTATTTTCGTACAATATTTCTAAATAATTGGATATGGCACGAGCCTAATTTAAATTTTCACACATTGTGTATGGGGTGACGGAACCTGAATTACGCTGTGGAAGTCACCATCATGAGTCAATCAGTCACGTAATAAATTTACTATATATAAATGTTATCCAAGGCAGAATGGGTATCCACAACCGCGTGTACAATGTAAAAAAAATTTCAACAAAGCATATTTGCCTGCCAATTGCCAATAAACACTAATGACAATTTGGGAAATGCCGCAATTATATTTTTATCGCTTCAATCGATCGCGTCAATTGAATTAACCGTCTTCGAAACAAACTTCAAACAAAAGGGCACTCCCAACGTACTAAAGCGTAATGCCGTAATAAACACGGCTATCGATTTCGTCTGCCTAAAACGGCTGAATTCAATTACATATGACGCAATTTCCGACAGTGTCGTCCTAATTTATTCAACACATTAGTAATGTATGTACTTATATTATTATTTTTTCAGATCCATGCTTATTTTACAAATAGCAGGGTCGTCAGAGAGAACATGGTATCTACTGACTCTGTTCTCAACTTTCTATATTGGCCTGATTCGAAGCTGCGCTGTGTCTTGTTCACTAGAGCGGAAACATGAAAATAATGAAATTATTATCATTTCACGTTGTGGGAATCGAACTTACAACTAATCCCAATTGCAGGCAGACAGTATAAAAGTCTAATATTATATAACATTAGTAATTAAGAGGCTTAATGGGATAGCGTCTGGCTGCAAATGCAGTGATATCATGAATCGAATTCACGATTCAACTCAATAAAGTAATTATATATAATTGGTTTTCAATTCCCCGCCCAAGGAACCTAAACGGTAGTGTTGAGTTTGGGCGGAGAATGGGGAATGTGGTTTGTTTGGTTTGTTATGGGTTTTGGCCTTATATTTTCTCTGCCTAATCTGCTGTACGGGAATAGCGGGATACTACTTTATTAAAATGTTACGCTCTCAATAAACTTCAGTTCATACACTAATATTCACAATAAACATGTAGAAAAGTGTTTGTAAAGTATAAATATGTATAAAAAAATATTTTTAATAACATTTATTAGCACAGTTAAATATGCGTTTTCTCGTGATAAATAAAATATATGTAATAAATATCGATACTACATATATAATTTTTTAACTTACAGTGCAGTATAATTATGAAAACAATCAAATACCACAATGGATCATAATAAAGCCTCTGTCGTATACAAAAAACTATTGCACATTCAAAGATTTACGCTAGTTAAAATTATTTTTATAGGTAATTCATTAATTATATATTGAATAAGCTAAACATAAAATTATTATTTAAATTAACTGTTATCAAGTTATTAAAAGCAAAGAGTAAAACTTAGTTATTGGATGAATACATTATAAAACGCTTCTTATCGTAACTTTGGTATTGTTAGTTGTTGATTTATTTATATAGGTACTCGAGGCCATTTTCGCCTTTCAGTAGAAACAGCGCCTGGATTTTAACACGATCGGTTATAGGATCGGATTCACACATAGGAGAATGATTATTTAAATTATTTCAATCAGGGCGTGAAAATGAGAACGGAGTGTGTCTCGACGACTCATGCTGGGTGGTACAAACGATTTATTTGCCTGATGCTCTTGACGAGCAATGTTGTTCAAACGTTATATATTAATATATAATATATTTATTAATATGTGGCCATATTAAAAATTACTTATAAACTTAGATATTCGTGTGATCTGGGCAGTTACAAAAATAGCGGATGGATTCATCGACCCAGTACACATAACATGTAAGTCTTCAATTTTCAGAAAGTTATCAATGACTGTTTTTTCTGCCTATTCTTTATGCGTAAAGCGCATTTTTCAGAAAAGGAAGATTTTTTATACAATTACAGTTTGTCTCACGCTTTGAAGTAAAATAATGGTGCTACGTTAGTAGGGTGGGGTCGTTACAGGCTAACGGTACTCACACTCTTAATATAAATCGAAATGTTATAAGTGCTACACATTTTATATTAGGTGCTATATAATAAAATATTTTTCTTTTCTGTTTATTGGTCCCCGAAAAAAAAATAATGAAATACGTGTAAATAAAATACAAATGATTGTATTTTATTTTAGATCTATCTGCATCTTGTACAGTCAGATGGAAATGAAATAAGAATGGCAAGGGTCATAAAGTCAACGCTAACGAAGTTGTGGGCGAAAAAACTAGGTCCTATTAATACAAAATATCATAATAACAAATTTCCACGCCCACAGTGCAAAGCCAGAAAAATCTGAGATGCCTAATTTGTAGAAATGGTCACTTAAAAGACAATTTACAGCCATTTAGGTAATTTTCTAGACAACGTCATTTCGAGTTATTACCCACAACTATGGGACTAGAAGAAGGCATTGACCTGATTACTTTAACCAGTGTAGTCCAGTATCAAGTTTAATTCAAGTCATTGCCACAATATTCGTAGGATCTTAATGAGAGCCGAAGTATGAAGTAAGTGGATCGACATTAATTGCTCCTTGTGTTTTTGCGCTCATTTAGTTCTGTCTGTATAGTTTGTTTCCTTTCGTTTCTAATTGAGTCTAATTAACTATTAAATAAAGTCAAAATGAACAACTCGATATACGTTACGGAATTCTAAATCACCATGGTTCTTGGAAGTCTTAACTAAGAGTTGATTATCAGCTTCCCACTTTTCCCCCCATAACAGAGCAGGCAGAGAGAACATAGTGCCAAGACACTTCGTTCTCCAATTTCCGCGCAAAATGTCTCAACATTGCGTGTAGCTCAATGCCGCGCTTTTTCTAAATATGTATTAGAACACAGAAATGAAAATATTTTATATATAAACCAACCCCATTGCGTTTGATGGCTTTATCCTAAAATGTCTGAAAAGATAAAGATGCTTGTCCAGTCAAGTCCAAAAATAATGTCATACATCCTTAAAGTATTCGCTATTTAACCATTTTATACGCATAATATGAAAAACTAAGATAACTAAAACGTCGTAAAAGGTAAACGGATATGTTTTCATATAAAACATTTCGTATATTTCCCTAGAGAATGAATTAACCCGCATTCTTGAAATATGTTCCGTGATTTGAGGTTAACTTGGAATTTGAGGGGCTTCCCTCGTAATATTACTGACTAATACTCGTGGATAGGTCATAGGTCGTCTACATAGTCTGAATTGCTACCGTGGACTATTTTATTACTCTCTGTCCATATTATAAATGATTTAAAAATTAAACTGCTTGCAAGAGTGCAAGACAAGCCAAATCATGGACTGGATTCCAAGGTGTGGTCACGACTAATATACATCTACACTTATTTTCCAGATTTCACGGCAGAACGAACATCAATAATCACTACGGTCTCCATACTCATTTTATGTATTCACGGTACATATATATCAAAATAATATTTTTACAATTTTTGTCTACCTGTTTTTTCCGGGTAATCTCTTTCGGCATATTTTTCGGGACATTCTCTGGCAGATAGCTGATGTAATAAGGAGTAACTAGACTACTTATATTTTAGAATTTTACGCTTACGAAGCTGCGGGCACAGCTAATATCATATAAAAGTAAATGTCTTTCATCAATAAAAAAACATGGCCTCGAAAATCATAAGCGGAACTCCTATTATCAAATTTTATTCATTATTTTATCGTTATCCTGAAAGGGAAGTTGTTAATTTAGTACACAGCTCGCGTACCTCTGAACTTTTCGTGAACTAACTCAGAATTTGTAAAACTTTTTGCGCAGGAGTCAAGGAATTTTAAATGCTTTCTCTCATTGGTCTAGTAAATCTTTCTTCATTACAGTCGGTCTTATTAACATCTAAACATAATAGTACATAATAGTAAAAGTGAATATTATAAATCATTAAAAACATGTTAAGATTATTTTTTGTTAACAACTGTATAAGGTGTATAGATTAAAAAAATGAAGCGCTTAGACAATATCTATGAAGTGTAACTTAAATAGGTATTGTACATTTTTGTACACATTTAAAAGGAATTTTTATTAAGCAGATGAACCAAAAAACATGTTCTGCCAGTTAGTAGTTAAAGGCTGTTCCGCACAAATCAAACTGGTGAGAAGCTGTATGCGGTGGCATCTGTATAAGTAGTAATTGGCCAATGAAACACTCTGATGAAATATCATCTATATCTATACATACGTATATTACAAATGTCTGATCGGTGTATGTAAATGGAAGATATATAATAGAAATTATTACTGAAGACCTTTATCTGTTTGTCTGTGAGTCTATTTGTCTGTGCGCTAATCTCACAAAGGGTATTTTCTTAACATTTCGTATTTATTTTATTTAAAAATAAAAGTTACAAGATTTAAATTTAGTTTGACAAAATTGCCATAAAATGACTGTTTTATTAAATTACCTGAAACTAATCAATTCTTTTTATAGTTATTGGTTTTCATTTATAACTTAAAATAATTATTTTGATAATTAGCAAAACTATACCATAAATTTGCTTTGTGATTTAAGGAGAACGGGAGCGGGCGAACACCGATAGCCATAAGCCATTTACAGGCACAGGTGGAAGCCATGAGCTGTCAAGGTTGGGTTATATGTTGTATTTCTGGGAATCTTACACATAAATAAAGATAAAAGTAGATAGATTAATATTATCATGAAAGTAAAAAAGATAATCAGAACAATGCTACGATACAATTTTAGTACTTCAGCAAAGTAAGCCGCAAGAGGTTTCCACCCATCACATTAAAATGTGCTGAAGGATAACGTTATCAATGGGAAATATTGAAAGATATGATTTTTACAATAGATACCTGATGAGGAGCTAAAAACATAAAGAATCCATCGAGGCCATCTTGAGCAGTGGTATAGCGCCTTGATTGTTCAGTTGTTCGATTCTCACTGGGGAATGATTATATTTGAAATATTTGCATCTGGTACCGAAGAAAAAGCTTTACAAGACGGTGAGCACGAAGTGTCTTGACACTGTGGTTTTCTGACTACACCAGCTATGCGGAAAATCGTGAAATCGTGAATCGTGAAAATCGTGAATCCTATTTAATGAACTGCCTACGTTCTCCTTATGCAACTGCAACACCCAAATGTTGCCTAGAAGCAACTCGTTTTAAGCGATAAGGCCGTCTTATTACAAATTTTGATAATTTCTTTGCTGGCTTATAATATTTTAATGTGTAAAATTTTTCCACTCCTTAGGCAATGTTTGAACGGAAAATAAAGAACATATTTTACAATAGATTCGTATTTTGAAAAGCTACCTTATTAGGATCTTTGCAAATTTGGTTAGGTAGAGATAGGAGCTCGGATAAATAAATTAAGATTTAAAAAAAAAATTAAGTAAAGGATCACAGTACCCTGATAACTTACAATGCCTACTCGTACATTCGGAAATAAATTGTATAAATCTGACAAGTAACAAATTATTTTAATGTATTTTTTACAATTTTACACCGTTTATACTACAAAAAGTGGAAGCAAGATATAAACAAACTGATCTCAGGCTCTTGTAGAGCCAGCTTTGAAAGTCTTCATGGCCTTGACAGCATTCCTTTATTCAGTTCCTCGACACGGTAAAAGGCAAACGACGTCATAAGTAATTTTTGCCTTCCAGTTTGCTAAGTCGCCTGCATAATCAGAATTTAAAGATTCATACTAATTCAGATTTTATCTTTAAAATATAAAGACAAAAGGTTATTTAATAAAACGTTTATACTTAGATCACAAACTTTGCTTAAATTTGTTATTGAAATTGTTGTAACTTTTTGTAGTATAAACGGTGTAAAATTGTAAAAAATACATTTAAGTTAAGGGGAAGTTACCAAAATATAATAGAGGAAAAAGTATTTAAATCGGTTAAGCTGTTTCTCAGACTAGCGTGCACAAATAATTGTTTTGGACTCTATAACATTAATAAATGACCCCAATAATATTACAGACAGCGATCAGTTACATTTTTATTATATGTATAGATGACCTATATGCTCATAAATTCATCTATTGTATCATTCACTTGAAATTAAATTTGTTTATTTAAATATTCTTGTTTACTTAACGCACTGAAATACATTTTTAATTAAATAAAATGTGAAGATTTTCGACCACTGTTTACGAAACTTATGCAGGCGGAGAAGTATGAAATTTAGCATAAAGTGTATGTTATTTGGAAATGCAAAAAGGCAATATCTATTGACACTGAAAGATCACCGAAAACAATGATTTTTAATTTTCTCTTTTGTTTGTTGTGTGTCTGTTTGTTTGTACACGCTAATCTCAGAATTGTAATTGTGTCAATGTTGTGTGTAAATAATGTGATTATTGTATTGTGGTAAACTTCCATAAAAATGTGTAACTTAAACTCTATACACATATATACCTCAAAAAAATGCGTATAAAAAATATCTAAAGTCTTCTCTAAACACAATATAGTCTTCGAATTTAATTGAATTCGACTACAATTTTTTTTGCTTATACTGTATGTCGCAAAGTAAGGTAGATGTCGGATAGTAGTTAGTATCATTCCGTTCTCCGCTTTCCGCCCGAATTCAAAACATGTGTATTCATTGGCGGCGGACAACGCTGCACTGCTGGAAATGAAAATAATTCATATACAATCATTCTCCTTAGAGAGACCCACCCACCCACATTTAGGCGCCGTCCAACTACGCCACAATGGCCTCTACTACAGTACTATTAAATAATTTAACAATATGCACATATTGTCATCAAGTGTTCTTAACCTTTCTCAGACCAAGACTTTTATTTGTTTTTCATTATTTTTCTCGCAAAGCGCTCAAGATCTTAGGTTAAATAGACTCGAGACTATTCACAAGATGCCTGTGGAGTGGGGTCGCGTAGCTTCCAACAAGCTCGCCTCGATTGGCTCTGTTCAAGTGATTTGCTATAATACATTTTCGTTTTCAATATTCATTTCAAATATATATTTTTTTATTTCTCAAATAATTAATTCCTACTACTAGAAGTTTACGCGTAAAATACGCGTTGCCACTTTGTACATAAGTGTATGTGAAACACATGGTAGTGTATGTAGTATTTATTTTAATTATTTAATGTATTCCCAATGGTCTATTGTTTAAAATAAGTTGGCTTTCGATGTATCTTCTCCGTAAAAAAATCATTATGACTAATTTCAAAAACCTCTGTCTGCGTGATTTTCATAAAAACAGGATCAAAGGCTCCTTCATGTATTTACTGATTTTAATCATTTAAAAGTTTACTGAATTTATATTGTACAAAGTGTCTTAAAAGAAAGTTTGTATTTTGTGGATGGATAAAAAAAATTAAGCCATGTATCAATAAAAATTTTATAATTATTAAAGTACACAATTAAGGAATTTATTTCTTAAAAATAATGTCGTCCAATGCCCCTTGCGTTCGCGGCACTCATTTAATCAAACAGTAAAATTACTTATGACGCCTAGGCAGGCAGAAAAGTAAGGACCGATAACTCCTGGCGCCGACATTGTTGCCCATACGGTCATTTAAGGCGAATGAAGGGGTTTCTGATGTTGCACTTCAGTAGCGGCAATTCAGTCGCCGACAGTCGCCGATTCTCTGTTTTTATAAAAGTCTCCCGAGAAACGCTCTCGCGCTCAAATCATCGAATTGAGAATTCTCAAGAGCCAGGCCACCGATTGACATAACCCCCGCGCTCCACGGATTCGTAACGTAAATATAGCTAAATAAATATAAACTTTATTTTCAGATATCTGTGGTTACATATATATATATATACAAGTATTTCTTTTAACCTCTGCGTACAATCTACAATATTAATACAACACCACACACTTTAAACAAATTAATTAAGATTAAATAAATTAGTTTTCGAATTGATGAACCCTATAGAGGAAGTCCAATATTAACTTCGTTTCCTCTATTTGCCCGTCTTTCCATTTAGTCGTGGAGGGAGACACGTTAGGGTATTTACGATTTGTTAAAAGCAATGATGCTTAGTTGACGCTTATATTGGAGTTTCTAAATTGGATACTGTCATTATATAGCTACAAATTGATACACTAAGTAATAACTTTCAAACACCTTTTTACGGAAATGATGCGGACGAAGGAATATGAAATTTCGTATACTTTTCATAATAATGCATTACAAGTACAATATTTTTATTAGATAAGTACTGCACAGTACTGACACTACCATAAGTTTGACATATACTTTTCTCTAAACTGATTATATGTAAGGTCGCTAAGGCAACGCGTATTTTACATGTCAATCACGCTACAATTTTAGCATAAAATTAAAATAAAAATTACCAGTTTAGTATTATAAGGAGTGAGCAGATTAAAGTGATAAGATGACTATGACTTGCCAATTTTATAAAATTACCGGTTGAGGGGATAAAAATTATTATATTTGCACGAAACAGAGAAGAGCAAAGGAAAGAAGTATAAGAAATCCCTTCCGGTCCAACATCATCTTGAGACCCACTAGGGAGAGGAAAGAAACAAAAAATGTTGTAAATAAGTTTACCTCACAATTCATGCAATGAATTATAAAATTAGGTGTAATAAAAATAATGAAAATTACAAAAAACGCACGGACTCCTCGAGATTACTGTGGCACGTGAAAAACTGTAATAAAATTATGTTTTATAACATTACCCACACTTTCCTTCGTATAGTTATTACTACGATTAAACCACCACCATTAAACTATAGCCATCGCGGGACAGTTAAAAACATCCGCATATCAGTACGTAAGATCAGTATTTAGTATGTGGATATGTATATATGTCTATATATATGTCATGTCTATGTATATATATATACTTAGTCTTCCCATAAATATTGTAACAAAGAAAAACAACATTTAAAAGCTTATTCGAAGTTCCGTTGGCTGCAATACAGCCCTTTAAACTTTGAGGCCAGTTATCAATACCAGCACGCACTCTTTCTATGGGAAAATTCTTTACTGCCAATCGTATGGATTGTTTTAAGGACTCCAAATTATGAGGCGTTTAGAGCAAGCTTTAATAATTTCATTCAAAATAAGTTCATGCTTCATTTTTCGTCAAACGTCAAACAATATGTAATACGTACTCCAGTGAATTAAAATCAGGACTAGGTGACAGTCTTCCAATCTTCCTGCCAGTCTGATAAAGTCCGGAACATTTCTAACTAAGATTGAGTGGATCGAGCTTTATGACCCAGTATACCCCGTAATTGTAAATGGTTTTGTTAAAGGCTTAACTACCTTCTCAAGAATGGCATCTTAATATACTCTAAAATGTGGTTTTGATACATTTTTCACAAAAATATGGCCTAGTCACCTAATAGCTAACATCCCACCAAACCATTACTGAAGTCGGATAATGCCTACGTTGTACTCCCTTGAGTAATTGGAAAGCTTCTTTAGAGCTTTCAGCATAAATACGGTCATTTCATGTTAAAATATTGCCTGTCAGTTAAAACATGTTCTTATTCATAAACAATTTTTTCTCTGTGATCTCCCCTTAGTACTGCCCATAGTTATTTTTCATCAGTTAAAAAACCAGACCAGTGCGTCTCTTATATAATCATCTTTTAAATAGTCATATTTTAAAATACGCGACGTGGTTCTAGGTGATATCTTCATCCCCCGAGATAAAATCTTTTGCTTTCAAAATGGATTTCTTCGAATTCAGAAACAGAGGAGGTTTCACTGCACCTATCAATAGCCCAGTACAAAAATATTAGACTTAATACCAAGCGTATGGAGAATTTAAAAAATTGTATTTGTCACCATACCTACTTTATGTAATGCATTCACAGCGATTTGGTGCTCTTTATCACCCCAGTCCATTTTAATATTACAAAACATTTTACAATATATTAAGGCGAAAATAAGAAAATACGATGAACAATCATATGAATGACAGGTTTCAATTTCCAAATTCAAAAGTAATATTTTGTTTATTTTTAATTATAACAGTATTTTCGGCCAGACTAAGTATTTGTTCAATAATTTATGAAAGGGACTAGGCGTTAATGACTACAACACAATTTTGAACTAGAGTAGGCATTAACGAACTGTATTTAGTGTTATGTAACGGGATACAATATATTTAAATATATGTACGATCAGCAGGGTCGCGGATTGCCTATAGATACGGTCCATTAGGCCGATCGCTTTCAACTCTACCTGAATGCTGAGTAAACAGCGATGTTTTGAAGCGTTCATTTTGTTAATGGAATTGCTGGGGCCGTTGCATTTAATTACCTTTGGGCACAAAGCTGTATAGAAATTTGAAGTTGGCTTATGTAGTATTTTTTATTTTAACGGTTATATACTTTCGTCTTCTCTCTTATTTTAGTAACATTACTTATTAGATTTCGGTGCAATTAGTTTCCCTAGATAAATTAAAATATATTTAACTATAAATATACCCCAACTGAGGACCGAAGCCACCACTATCGCAATTACAGACAAACATTTCTAAGCTACGCCACGACTGTTTAAATGATAACCCAGCTTCTATCTTATAGGTTCAGGTTAATATTAAAAATAAGCTTTTTTGTTTTATAAAGAGTAAATAATTATTGCTTTTATATATATTTTATATAATACCATTTTATGTTTATCTCTTTATAAATTTTTTTTTAGTATTTTACCTTTTCAGCGTTTTGTAAGCGAACTTAGATAAAGGAAAGCTTTTTGTATGTATACAAATGTTATTGGATGAATGTTTATCTGAATAAAAAACCCTGATTGTTTTCATATACACATTAATATTATAAGTGCACTTTTCAATAAAAGTATTCATGGGATTGGCTACATTATTGAATTTACTTTGCTGATTTATCAGATTTTTTTTTCAATCTACAGTATTTGACACTCCGTTCACCTCTGTTGTCTCTTTTTAGAGACTTTTTAAACGGAATCATTATAACTTACAACGAATTAATATTATTTACAACGCAAATAACAAAATACTGATAGGTTCCAAATTCAAAAGTAATTTTTTGTTTATTTTTAATTATAATAGTATTTTTGGCCAGACTTATTTTACTTAAAACATAAATATTTTTCCAAATGGGAACTCATAATCATCTATCATTACATTTTGTAACCTTTCCAATAGTGCCAGGGTTGTATTGAATGATAATTTGACTCGTATTCATTTTAAACTATCTGAAAAGTATTTGAAATTGACTGAAATAATACAAACATTAAGACTCAATAGCTCTCAATAACTCATGACGCATCTGCACTGATGTGAAACGACTAATGAATGGGCGACAGCCGATAGGCGTTCGCTACATAATGGAGATGCACAATGTTGATAACTAGCTTGTAGCTACCGTTCATTAATTGAGGTTTAGCAATTTATGTAATGTATTGTTGTTTTTTTATTTGTTATATTCATGTAGTTTGTGGAATAGGCAGAGAACATCTGGTGACCAAACTTTCCATTTACCGTTTTTGTGATTTGCCCTTGGTAATTTTGTAACGGTTGGAAGCGGAGAGCTGATATCGAGGTAGGTGCGTGGTGTGTCATTTGAGAGGTTTATCTCTAATATTAAATGGACACGTAATGATAACTTGGTATATATATTTGAAATAAAAATGAGATGTTTTCGTAAATGTCCAATATTTTTTATGTGGTAAGCTGATTTTCACTTTCATTGCTGAAAAAGAATTGACTAAAGATGATGAAAGATTTTGCTATTTCCGTCAAATTATACCTATGTTATTAGAAAATCTATAGAAAATGTCAATACTTAAAAGAGCTTAAAAATTACTTGGGTGTCTAACAAAACTCTTGTTCTACTGAATTGTTGTCAGCTACAGTCAGACAAATCAAAGTGAAGTACGATATGCGTTATAGCGGCTTTCATTTCCAGATTAGTGTCTAGTATTCAGACTGTTTAAAAGCGAAACGTACATTTGTGATTGTCTAGACTGACTTTTAGCTGTCTACTGCCTGTCTGCTTAGCTAACTTAGCTGAACATGTGCTAAGCAACGTTAGGAAGGCAGTGGCTGTCGCGTCAATAGCACATAGGTGTATAGTAGTGTGTACATGCAAATTTACGACATTGCATCGTAGCGCAGTTGAACGTGTCTGTAAATATCTTAAAAGTGTTAATTTTTAGGATAAGAAAAACATTTCTAAATATATTATATGTATTTAGAATAGCAGAAGCACGATTGCAACCTTCACCACTTGGAATTCAACCAAGTACACTTGCCAATTAAGCCATACGTTCTTATTTGTTTTTATATATTCGTCGGATTTGTCTGACAAGAGCTTATTAGCTTTTAGTTAGTCCAGTAAGATTTTACCACCCGTATAGCGTAAAAACTCTGACGGGGGTAATTACTTTTTCTGCCTTATTAACTTAATTTTCAATAGCGTAATTGTCGATTACATAAGTGTTGGTAAACATGTATTGTCATTGACTTACCAAATGCAGACCGCACTATTTCATTATGCTGACATCACAGCTGCTTGCCATTCAAGCAAATCTTTAAAGCGGTCCATTTTGATCAAACGATTACTCTATGATATTCATTTTGTATTCCGGACATATATAAGACATAATTTAGTAAGTGTATTGAGATCCTAAAAGAAACATATATCAAACAAACATTGAATGTTACATATCCAATTTTAAAACTTTTAAGACTTAAACTTGACCCAAAACTCAGTAAGAAAACAATTCTGAAGATAAAATGAAAAAGGAAGAAAAACAATTTATTCTTGGTTTCCATGCACATATGCATATAGGTATTTGTTTTTTACTGTCCGGCGTTATGGAAGCTAAAGCGTTGATATAACTGAAAATTGAATTTAGTCTTAACCCATCGAGCTCAGTCTGAATAACGAGAGCTGTATTCAACCGAATGCGTCGTTCAAAACTTGAACACAAAGAAATGACAATGGCCTATTATAATTGTAAGAGAGATAATACCAGGTTTTTATTGATTACAAGAAAAAAATAGCGTCGTTTTTGTACTATACTGCATAATCAAGCTTATAATATATATATCGGCGACAATTCTACGTACATCGGGGCAACGAGAGACATGTTTGATTGAATCTATATGCTGTATTCTTCTCGCGCTTGGGTAATTAGCGTTACTCTGCGAGAGTGCGCAAGAAGGTTCTCTTAAATCCTGATTATGAATATTCTTATTTATAGGTTCCTTCCGCATCGAAGACAATCCATCGCTTGTACAGAAAATAAAGCCTTCCTTCAGTGCTGCAATTAAGGGTATATATGTCATACATCTTTTTCTCATTCGTGTGTCTTTTTTCCCACATGCATAAAACATCATACATGTATAATTTAGAAAAGAAAGATAATTTAACTGATCGCTGCTTGGAGCATGAAAATATATATATATAAAAAAGATGTTATTTTTCAATGTTATAATATCTTTTTATTACTTTTTTTTTTTGTTTGTGCACTTATTCATAAACTGTCACTGAGATTTGGAACGCTTGATTGGTATTGTGGTAAACCCTTCCTTAACATTTAGTAAAGTCAACAATTTATAACTTCACAAAATACCTTACCACCTCATAGTTCTGACTAAAATGACTATAAAGTAACTGTTTGGAACTTCAGCAGAAAAACTTAGACACCATCTGCAGACATGTAAAATGATAGACACATACTTGTACAACTAAGAACAAATAAATTAAGCAAACTTTGTGATTTGGGCGAGAACGGTTTGGATTATAAATACTTTTACGATTTATAGTCCACGGTGAGTAAGGTTTCTGCTACAACTGGCACCTTTATGAGATTTTTTTGTTATGAAGGATTTTTTTTTTAATCGTATGCGTTAAACTTGCTTGTTACGGCGTTATTCAACGTAACTGTGTAAGTGTAGAACATTTTTGGACAATTTTGAATCTTACTTGTATATAACTATGGTCCCTGTATATTATTTTTTTTTTTGTTTTTTGTATCTTGTATATCTTTTGGACTCCAAATTCATTGCATTATGTATAAATTAAGTTTTTTGAAATTCAAAACGACATTTATTCGTAAAAGAATAAATTTCTTAGTCAAAACCTATATGGATATAGAAAATTGACTATCCACGACAGTCATGGCTGTGAATCTTTTCGGACGAAGGTCTATATATTGGTTAGACAATATATTTTATCTATAAATATATGCAAAAAATAAGGTACGTTTTATATTTTTTAAAGATAATTTAGTAATTACAAACAAATTTCTAGTAATATAAATTTTATATAAACTTTGTACATTTGAGAAAATCTATAAAATTAATAGTAATTCATCTTCTATGGTATAACCGTTTGCAATTTTAATAGCGGAAGTAGGCGGATGCTTTTATTAGGGGAAAGGAAGTGAATCCCTTGAGGTAGGGACTGAATTTTAAAATCATTTTCTTTTGAAAGAGGAAAATATTACTAACATTTTTATGTTCTTTGCGTTTTTTCTTATTCGACTTGATCTTAGAATAGTACAATTTGTGGCGTCTGAAATGGCGTCATTTGTTAGTTGTTTATACCTGTGTTCCTTATTTTACTAAATTTTACTTTTTTCCAATAATTTTTAGTCAATAATATAGTTACAAAAAAAGCAGTATCAGCATATTCCTTTCTCCTGCCACTTTTCCTGCAATCGAGACTGTATTTTAAGTGACGTAACTTTACGCAACGCTTAACTCTGCAGAAACAAAATCATTTAAATTATCATTATGTTCCCGAGTACTCCAATAACTATCCATGTTAATACATTTATAAAGCTAAATAGCACGTAAAAAGTAATATTTTTCAGTAAAATTAGTTTAATATTTATTATTTAATATAAAGTATTGTATTTTGTAAGTTTTAAAACTCCCATGTAAACTATGTTATATGATGAGAATATTATATTTTCTTGGCTTTCGCTCTAAAACTGTTATTATGTTTTAGCGTCAGGAAGTTTTAGACGTATTGTTATTAATATTGGAGTAGCACCTGCAAACTTTAACAGTGTACTAACCGGATATCTTCAGTTAAGTGCATTTCATTTTGTACTGCAGATATTTTCCGCTACACACGTATAATAGGTACACGTATAATCTGATTAACATCATTTTCGCAGTGGTAAAGTCCGACGGTGCATGCAATGGTGGTGGGTTCGATCCTCATTTGACGAAATGGTTAGATTTAAATTTCATTTCTCCGCCTTTACAAGCGTGCGATGTTGAGGTCCGTCATACGAGTATAGTAATACAAATGCAATCTTGATATTGGGCAAAATGTGGACTACGAAGTATTCTAGATTAGAAATTCTCGAGGTACATATATTGTATGTGGCTGATAAGTGATGCTAAAAATATATTATTGAATTATTTTAACCAATCCATCTCTTTCATATCGTTTTTTATCAACATTACAATAGCGATATGTTAAATGAATGAATAATTCCCAAATGTTAGCCTATTTCATTTAATAGGTACTCTCTACTTTAATATAGCCTTCCTTGATTTGATTTAAAAGTTGAGATAATAAAATGTTATTTTATTTACATTAGATTATAAAATTACATTAAAAACTTAGGAGGGGGGATTTGATAGAAAACTTTTGCTCATATATCGACGGAAATATCGTATAACGTCACCAATTTGTCACGGATGTTCCCTTTCAACGCAATCTGAGTCACCGCAAGCTCCCCCTCTCCTAGTGTTATTAAGAAATGTGATCTGGAAAGTTTGAACTGAATGAAAATGGGTTTCGTATATAGTGTCATAGAGGCTATCATGGCGCAGTGGAACGGACAGTATGTGATTGTAAGCGCGATAGTTGTGGTCTCGATATTCACTGGAGGAAATTATTACTATTTGGTATAATACTTTCATTTTCTCTACTTTGGTTGCAAAGCGCAGTGTTAAATTACAGCTCTAAGCACGCAATGTTTCGGTTTCGGGTGGAAAGTGGAGACCGGTGTGTCTTGACACTAGGTTCTCTCTGACTGTGCGTGACAATGCGTGAAGCTGAAAAAAATTGATATTAATGAAGCACTTATGTAAATATGTATATGAATAAAAGGGTTTCCTTACACGCATCCCCAAACGTGATTAATACTAGGGGGGTGGAAATGCGGCCTTTGCCGGCTGAGTCACGCACGTCCAGACGCAATGATTTACAGCGCACAATTTATAAGACGGTAAAATTTTATTGTGTAGTTTCTTTACAATACGCCCGCCCTGACATATTACGTGAATAGCCTTTTGTTTTGAAATTGCTGTTATTAATTAAATTTTTAATGGATACTCTGAATGATTGGAGACACTTAAGATACTTTTCAGATATTGTTTTTTTGGAAAATATTTGAATAAATATTAATAGGCGCTACCTGTTTAAATATAAGATTTGTTAACTTAAATGTACTCTATTAAAAATATGAAAGGAACACGATTCACTCAATATTTCTCTTCTTCTAAAGAAAATATTTATCCAAACACTTGCTTCTTTGCTTTTGGCTTGAATACAAAATGTTGCGTGGTGAGTCTTAAAAATAACTTAAATTTAATCATTTCCCCGGTTGGTATCGAAACCGCAATCACGTCTACAGTGAGACGCAATCCTATTGCGCCAAGAGCGCATCGAACCATGAAAGCGTCAAGCTGAGAATAAAGAAAAGAGATAATAAAATTGGTCTATTTAAGTTACAAGAATTGAAGTTGAACTACAACTAGGAATTTTCAAAGACAAACTAGAATTGGTAGTTCTAAACTTTACAGAATCAGAACTCGCTAAAGCATTCAGTATCACGCTCTGGGGAACACTTCAGTTTTATGAACCTTCTTCGAAGCTACTTTTCGATTTAAGCTTACTCTTATCTGTGTATAGTTTAAAAGCCACTAAATTGAAGTCTGTTATAGACAAGTACATAATATAAACAAGCATTAATATTTTTAAAGAGTTACTTGCACAGGATAAGAAAAGCTTATATAAAAAGCGTACAAAAATTTAAACGTAGCTGGATTCGAAAATGTGGCTTTTGGAAACAGTACAAACACTGTAGCCACTAAACTTATTGAGCTACATCTGTGACCACCTGTAACCACGGACTGCTGTAATGACTTCAAAATTTTGGGTTTTTTATAACATATTCGAATTCGGTGTTTTTAGCCCAAATGGCTATACTCTTTTAGCTTTCTGACGCTGTCACCTGAAAAATGACGTCATCAGTGTAAAAGTGAAACCACTTCATTCAGGTCACCAACGTCATTAAGGAGAAGTGGCTTTCGTCGACGTTCAGCGATACCACACAGCTCGTTCCTCTAATATCTTAGTAGTAGTTGAACTATTTTACAATATAGTATGGTTATAATTTAAACAAGAAAATAATTTTAGAGAATTTGGTAAATATCTAAAAATAGCATTGGCTGGCATATATTTTTAACTTACTTTAAAATAGGCTGGGAAATGCAATTGACGCTCTCCAACCACCATGAGCAAAACTAACACGAAACTACACAGTAAAAGTAAACCCTCTTAAAATTAAATTAGCAACCTGACCATAAGTTCTTAAAAAAGCAAGCAAAAGCTTTCCTTCATTGAATTTCCTTGTCATATTTTGTTGTCTTTCGAGAACGGATAAATTAAACGAAGTAAACAATAATCATTCCCAAGATTGTGAATCGAACCGACAACAATCGCTTATAGTCAGACCATTTTACTACGATGGTCTAATAATTATTTTTTTCTACTTCATTAAATCTCCGTTATTCCATTTTCTTTCCATCATAGCGGAAATAAAGAAATGCAAAATAATTTCAATATTATTCATCCTCGAGGCGGAATCGAACCCACAACTAACTAAATTCAGAGAGAGACGCTGCCACACTGCGCCATGATGACCTAATTATTATTATATTATATAAATAATTTCAACTTATATAATATTTCTGTTTGGTTAACAAACTTCAGCGAGCTCTTTACCAGCAATCATCGCCGGGTAGCAATTTGAGTAGTATAATATTATTAAATATTTGTTCTCAAATAGACAACAGTCTGGGTCCGTCGAGAGTTGGGTCGAGAGCATCTCCTCAACTGGCTCTCATTATAAGTCTTTGTCTTTTTCATATATTGAATTCACATTATGTTGATAAATATGTTTTAATGATTTTTTTTGTTGACTCTTTTTTTTGTCAAGTCTTTTTTAGAAGTTACTTGATTTTAGGAAAAAAATATGATTAATTTTTGCGTACATTAAGTTTCGGCTTAAAAATATTGTATTGTCATCAGATCCGGACACGTGGACTATTTTTTAAACAAATTAATCGACAAAAAGTGATGAAGCTAATAAAACCATGATTCTTATTTATATATGATAATGTTATAAATCTAATCTAATCTACTAATTTTCGGCTACGTGTTAAAAAATTCGTGGCTAGGTTTATGAGTTCGTTTTTTTGGTAAAACAGTCTGAATTTAGCTTTACGATACTTAACAAGTAATATTTTAAAAATACTTTTGGAAATCGTATAAAAGTTTTAAAGCAGCTGGATTTGAACTCGCATCTCTTGGATGAGTTTAAATTTTTATATTTTCGTATACTAAGTACTAACTCTTTAAACATGTTAAAATACATCATATTTTTATTATAAATGAAGAATAGAGTCATCGTCATCATAAGTTTTGTCTTATTTAGGAAACGTATAAAAATTTGAACGCAGTGGGATTTGAACCCGCGCCTCTTGAAAACCGTTCAAGCGCTCTGACCGTTAAGCCATGCGTTCTACATCCAGCTACGTTGAAATTCGTATACGCTTATTACACCTTATATTTGTTGTTGGCATCTCTGTAGAGAGATTTTTACAAATTTCTGCTACCCAAAGATTATTCTACGAACAATCGTCTGGCACGAGAGAATGCTATTTATTAAATATATATTTTGTTAACATTTTTTAAATTGTTATTCCCACACTAAGGAAATTGAAAAAGACATATTTAGAAAACGTAAAAAAATTATTGAACGCAGCGGGATTTGAACCCGCACCTCTTGAAAACCGTTCAAGCGCCCTGACCGCTAAGCCATGCGTTCTACATCCAGCTACGTTGAAATTCTTATACGCTTATTACAACTTATATTTGTTGTTAGCGTTCAAATTTTTATACGTTTTCTAAATATGTCTTTTTCAATTTCCTTAGTGTGGGAATAACACTTTAAAAAATGTAAACAAAATATAAGTTTTGCCATATAAAGAAAATTTTGTACATTGTGGGTGTAATGTAGCAAACAATAAACAACGACCTAACATTAATATTGGCACCTTGGCAACCTTAAGCACTAAAACCTTACTAAGTATTCGTTGACACTAACTAATCATATTTGTAGTTTTTTTTTATTGAATTTGACTTTTAGATAATTTAGAATTTAACTAAAAGTTTCAGCTATCGGGACATGGCATGTATAGGTTTAAAAAAGGCATCATCATTTTTGGGTAGTACATACAAATCATCTTGTTTAAACAAAGGTTAAAATTATTATTAAATTTCTTGTTAAAATTATTTATTACAATATTAAAAAGAAAATTGTAACTTAAAACTGTAAACGATGGTTGTTATAATGTCTTGATATCCGGCGAAAGCAGACAACGAAGTGACTCAGCATTACTTACCTTATATCCTGAAACAAGTAGCCTGTTTCAGTCGCTTCTTGGATTTTTATAGTCCAGTTCAAATGGTGTTATAGTTAGTACAATTATTGCGAGGGTGTTATTCCATGGCGGTATGTAAATATAAGTTTGTCACCTATACTCGTCTACTGCTTTCAGTATTTGCGTGCGTTCTTAAAAGAATTAAGCAAGTTTGCATTGTTTATGTTTAATGGTATTTTATTATAAACTAGCGACCCGCTTGCGGCTTTGCCTGCGTAAATTACACGACTAAACTACTTCATCTTTTCGCCCGCACGCGTTCTCACTTAAATTACAAAATTTGCTTAAATTCATAATTTAAATGCTTGTAACTTTTTATTTATGAACCTATTGAAATAAAGTAAACATTAAATGTTAAAGGTACTTTACGAAAAAACAATAGTCCAAATTGCTTATAAATCGGTTAAGCCCTTTCTGAGATAGCGTGCACAAACGCACATACAATTAGAAAACTCTTAAAAATAATTGTGTTGGATTCCAATGGGCCCCCAATAATACATTTTTTATATATCTTTCATGTAGAGACAGCGATCAGTTACATTTCTAGTATATGTATCTATATATAATTTTTTTTGCTCCTTCATAAATTCATTTTAACTTGGATTCGATTTTTTAGACTAAAAATTTGTTCGACGCCTGCTGCGATTTGAAATTTGTTTAAATTTATTTTTATACAAAACAAAGTAGGATTGTCAGAGAACCTAATGTATCGTTGCATTAAAGAACAATAATTAAATATTACAGTAACCCCTTCATATTTTTCATATAAAAAAATGAACACAGCTCAAAGTGCTTTCAATTTACATACATGACGCTTTTCAATTAGCGCCCCCACGCGACACGCCTTACCAAAATAAACATTTTACCCCTGGACTAACCCTGCTTTTTTATCATAGCAATTTATAATTATTGTAATCTAGTCTTACAGATGACTTTAAGTTACTATTTGCATAATTTATGTTTTTTTACTACTAACTTTATTGGTCTAGAAGTAATAATGGCCTCTATATATTTTTACTAGCAACCCGCTCGCGGCTTCGCCCGCGCACCTTTTCGTAAAACAATGAAATTCCTGGAAAAAACAATGAGAAAATGGTCGCCTATGTTCATCCCAAGACCCTCAAGTATCTCTAAATAAAATTTCATCACAATCGGTTAGCGGTTTGGTCATGATGACATTACAGACAGACAGACAGATCTATCTTTGCATTTATAAAATTAGTATTGATAGTTGTGCGAAACGTTATATGTAATATAAACGTATATTTAGAAATTAAATTAAATTTTAGGGAACTCTAGTATGTTGTGAGGTATCGTCTCGTGTTGAGTGGCGCTACTTGGAGCTAGCATTGAACTCTCATAGAACTCCAGCTAATATTATAACGTACAGTTTGTTCGAAAACAGTTAATATATACATAAGTGTGTATACGATGTACATATTAATTAAATCGAAAAGAGGGACTCAATTTTTTTGTACTGCACTACCAGCCCTCTCGATTTGATCGAAAATTCCTTAATGGAGTGATATTTATATGCAAATTCGCCCCTTGCGTCTGATAGGTTGTCGGATGCAGGTTTTCCTATAGGTTCTTATTGACCGATTGAATATACGTACTTACAAATGTATGGATTTTTTTGATAGATAACCTGGAATATATATATACACAAATGTTTTTATAAAAGTTTGATTTAAACTATGAACTTCCCCCAAACTGAATTTGAAGTCTCAATATTGTAACTAATAACTAATTAAACTTTTCTAATTTTAATCGATTAATTTTTTAATGAATTAAAAATAGTAGTTTGAAATAAATTGTTTCGTATTTTAAAAAAAATATTCATTATTTATTTATTTTTTACTAAACTTGAACTAACTTGAACTAACAAAACAATAAATTAACTACAAATGACCAAGAAAAAAGCTTTAAAACACTTTTTACTATATCACTTTGCGTGAAATATAATAATGAATGATGTAGACAAAATAAAGTGACTGTCCAATAACCATTTGATCGCGTGAATACTCATTCAAACGAATGACCTGAAAAAATCAGCTTTTTCATCCAAACCGTCATCAATCATATTTTACACAATGAAACAGTAAATTATAAACGGCCAAGATATCGATTTTTTTAGTTTATTTACAGTGAAATTGTGATTGACTTGTTACTATGGTTATGGCATCTACGGGTGGTTCGTAATTTTTATAAGTGTAAGAACTGTGTATAAGTCTGTATAGTACTCGTCTCGTTTACATCCCACTTCCCAGCAGTACTACTAAAACAATGGTAAGGCTCGTGGGGAAGAGGTAGCAGGCCTCCTACGTAATGTCACTCATTTGTTTATATTCTTATCACTACTCTTTGCTAATTATTAATAAATAATAGAAACACATGTTGCACGCAGTCTATTTATATTTTTGTTAATTGCTTTATACTAAAATTATATGTATGTAAAAGTTTATTCCACTCTAAAGATAGTGAATAAGAATGCTTTAAAATAACATTTTATCTTAACACTATCGTCCAAAGACCCTAAGCTAGAACAAAACTTAAGTTGTGTGGCGTCCGACTTTAACGGCTACCTATAAATTGTTTACGACACGTAACACGACCAACTTGTACCGCACGGCTAATCTACGTAAAATATTGTACTGAAGGAATAATAAAATGTATTTTTATTTCACCACCTTGATGGGTTTTCTTGGGACCTATAAAAAATTTATATCTATACATATAATAAAAATGTAACTGATCGCTGTCTGTACATGAAAATTAATATTATTTGTAATATTCAATATTAGTATAAAATATTGTAAATTATATACTTGAAAAAGACATATGTAGATGCTAACAACAAATATAAATTGTAATAAGCGTATAAGAATTTCAACGTAGCTGGATGTAGAACGCATGGCTTGGCGGTCAGAGCGCTTGAACGGTTTTCAAGAGGCGCGGGTTCAAATCCCGCTGCGTTCAAATTTTTATACGTTTTCTAAATATGTCTTTTTCAATTTCCTTAGTGTGGGAATAACGCTTTAAAAAAAATGTTAACAAAATTATATACTTACTTATAGCATAGGACTCTCCGATTGGTTGTGAATTTTAGCCTAAAAGGATTTTCATGCCTCATCGGAAAGAAAAATGGATAAATAATCCTAAACAAGCTGACTTCTTTAAATAGATTTGGGTTGGAGCCCTCCTGTCGTGTACACGCATCATCAGGGACACTCAATAATATTATAAATGTTATGATATACGAAAATGATTTTTAAGATTTCAATAAGAAGTTGAAGATTTAACACCTCGTTACGGAGGTTGTGATCAGGCATGTGTGAGCTTTTATAATATTTATGCAGCTTCGTCATTTCTTCTGCATAGCATAGTCATAAAGAATCTAGTGTCAAGACACTCTGTTCTCCACTTTCCGCCCAGAATCGAGACATTACCTGTTCAGTGGCGGAACTCAACACCTTTGTCTTAGGTACCAGAGTCCTGAAATGAAATTGATTTAACTATAATTATTTTCCAGAGCGGGAATCGAACCCATAACGAATCGCATCCACAGTCAGACGCTGTCCCGCTCTGCCACGATGGTCTCACAATTAGAGATTTAAGTTGATTATTTTATAGGCATATATACTGTATAGATGATATTTTTTATATTAATACTAGCTGTGCACGCGGCTTTGCCTGCGTGGTAATCAGTGTGTCATAGAGTTTTAACCGCGTAAATCGACAGAATAAAATAACGTAGTATTTTTAATGGAATTAAGCATAAGAGATAGAGACATGCTATCATAGACTAATTACAAATTACTTACCTAATTAATTTCATGGTTGTACGCCAAGTGGTTTTTGATATTTCGTGATGAATACTACTCTAATATAGAGTATATTAGCTGCACCCGTGGAATTCTTAAATAACAGTAGCTTAAGTTACTCGTTATTAGATCAGCTATCTGCCAGTGAACGTCCCCTCAAAATCGGTCCAGCCATTCCAGAGATTAGCAAAGGAACAAAACAGACAGACAGACAGACACAAAAATTGTAACAATTGTTATTTTGTTATATGTACATTTAGTAAAAAGCGGTTATTTTAATATTACAAACAAACACTCCAATTTTGTTAATTGTATAGATGTCATCATGGTACACGTTTGACTCAAGCAATCGATATGGGTTCAAATTTCAGTGATGTCTTTATAGATGTCTGTACCGTCTTATTATATAAAATCCTTTGTGAAATCTCTCGAATGGACTAATGATTTAAAAGAAAAGACATTTATTTAGTAAATTTTGAACACAAATTAAATATTTTGTACAATTGCATTAATTAGCAAACTTACAGAGCACTTTGTATGCAACAGCTATATTCATTTTCAAAGTTATTTACTTAACGAGTGCGTGATAAAATTTGAATGGAGTGAACAAAAATATTCAGAATTTTAATTATTCAACGATATATTTGCATGTTATAAAGCAATTCGGTCGTTACGTTCACGAGCCATTCTCTACAATTCGTCTCCCTCTGAACTGAACGGAAAATCTGTTTGCTTTGTGTCATCATTCAATAATAGTTCTAAACAATTGTATTGTATACTATAATCGTGGGGAATTATATATTTTTTCTTCTTGAAAATCGTGATGACGTAATAAACTATAACGTTACTAGCGACCCCCTCACGGCTACGCCCGCACTATTAGCTGTTTCGTATTTTTGGAGGTTTTTTGTAAAAGTAAAAAAAAGGGGAGCATAAATAGCATATGTTCTCAATCCCAAGACCCCCAAATATCTTTATGTTAAATATCAACATAATCGGTTAAGCGGCTTGGCCGTGATGACGTCACAAACAGACAGACAGAAAGAGTTACTTTCGCATTTATTATACATATATTATGAATTATTGACTAAGAAGAATTTGTAAAAAGAAAAGAAAAGAAAGAAATTGAGAAGTTGATTGTATTTGCAATGGTTGTGGGTTCGAGTTGCACTTGGAGAATTAGAAATATATATATATAAAAATATATATGTGTATATACCTACCAGAGAAAGGAGAGAGATTTTAGTGTCAAGACACTACATTCTATATTGCGTTATAAAGATATAACTTTATAAATAACCATAAAGAATTTCATAATTGTTCGTCTTAAAATACATCTGTTGTCTTGGAAAATGTGAAGCGAATTTATAAAGGCGTGAATATAATATATTGTCTAGAACTTCGCTCTACTTTGAGTAAATACCTTTCTTGTTTTGTTGTTGTGAAGCTATCGTGGTACAGTTAAGTAGAGTCTGTACACGTCGTCGGCGGTGGGTTCGATTCCTACTATGTGTAATTTAATTTTAAATATATTTTTTTAACCAGGCCTCGTTTGTTTTCATTTCTCATTTTCCTGCTTTGGTAAGTCAACGACGTTGACTTCAGTTCTTTAATTATGGCGTTTCGAACGTGCCAGTGGAGTCGCAAGTCACTTCGCCAATGTCACGTTGTATGGAGAACACACGAAGAAGATAGATCGGTGAATAGAGATAAAATCACACTATGATCGATTGCATGTTAAAAGACATCCAGTAACAATATGGAGACCGTCACCTATAAAAAAATACATATTTACAACAGATAATACATGACATGACATTTAAGGTGAGAACGTTGACTTCCGCCAATCATTGTCTCGATTTCGGGCGGAAAGTGGGGAATCGAGTCACTTGACACTATTGGGTGAAATTTGTGAAATTAAAGTGTTTTTTTTTTATTTCATCTCTTAATATAGCTGTAACATAATAGTATAATTTACAATTTAATGCATTGTTCTTGGTGAATAGAAGAAAGAAATCCGTGCGTTTTTATCGTTGGATCGATATGTAATTTGTCAAGTTGGTCGAATGCTAAAGACCGGTAGCTATTAGTTCTTCTTTGTTTCTTTGTTTCTTTTTTTTTTGTTTTATTTCATTCTTATTCTTGTCAGGCTTGCATAGAAAAGTAGGTTAAATCCCGTCAAAAAGGTCATCGTGGCGCAGTAGGAAAGCGACTTACTGTAAAAGCAATGGTTGCGGGTTCAATTCCCACTCGGGAAATGATGATATTTAATTTTTCATTCTCCACATTGATACCGCAAAGCGCGACTTAAGTTGCTACTTAAGTCTTGAATTTGGACGAAATGGGGAGAACCAAATGTCGTGACATAGGTTCTCTCTATCAACCTGATATACGGCAACGCAAAAAAAAATCAACACAAAAGAATAAATGTAATAAATGAAAAATATATATTTACTTTTTATTAAAAACAATACATAAAAGCTTTAGCACACCGGAAGCGACACTGAGCTAACTATTTGCTTGCCATAACCAAAAATTTCCCTCAACAGAAATCCCTCGGGATTCATATTCCAGCACTGCTGAGCTTTTCAAGCGTCCTTATGACAAGAACCCTTTGTCCTTTACCACTTAAATAGGCTGTTGCGTCCCTTTTTGATGTGACGCAGTCTACGATTGCGAAGAAATGATTGTTTATTGAAGGCTTTGGTGCATTTTAGATATAACCCAATAGTGCACTTGACGAAAGAAATGTATTATGTACCTACCTATTTAAATGTAATAATAATAAATACTCTTTATTGTACATCCACAACTAGAAATAAAAACAGAAAACAAGGTAAATGAATAAAAACATGCTAAATAAAAAAAAAAGAATATACAAAAGAATACTCGTATCGTGTACAATAGGCGGCCTAATAGCTAAAGTAGCGATTTCTTCCAGGCAACCTTAGTATACTAAGGTTACATTTTATGTATTCCTTAATGTATTCACATAGTTTTATAATAGCTATAATAAAATATTAATGAAATTCTCAAGTTGTAGCGTGACCAAGGGAAATAGGGGATCATATTTATATATTGATAAGAGTCAATCAACTATTAAGAAACTCCTTTGAGTGTGAACGAAGGTGAATATTCAAAATGCATATATATATATATATACATATATATATATTAATAAAGGCACTGTATTATCACATGTAATTTCAGTTGCAATTCAAAATGCATATATATATATATATATATATATTAATAAAGGCACTGTATTATCACATGTAATTTCAGTTGCATTTAACGTTTTTAATAGGTACGTACGTTACAGGGCTTGGTGTGGATTTAGTGGTTTTGTATCAAAATCATCAATATTGCGCCACTGCGTTATTATCAAAAAAGATAAAATACTTAAAAAGTTGGTGGAGCTTCTATTTTTGTTGGTTGGTCTATTAATCTGTTAATAAAAATATTTATTAATCTGTAATTATAATTATATTAAAATATAGTTTTTTTTTATTTCATAGGGACATGAAAGGAGTACTTTTAAAGTTGATTGTCCCATAAAACTCTTCCCTTACTCATTGAGTGTCTGACTGACGGCAATAGAGAGGACTTCTTTCTTCCTCAAGAGAGAATTTCCGGAAATTCTCACGGTAACAGGGAACACGGGATTCTTTACGCTATCTAGTTTTATTATAATGTTATTACGTAATGGTTATAATATTAAAACTGTCATGTGCAATCATTTTTTTAGACGTAAAGTTTTCAACTATGTACCATTCAAAATAAAAAAAGAAATAAAATAGAAAAAAACTTTTTTGTATAGAAACAAGTTGTGAGCAACATTTTTATTTACATGTAGAGTTAGCCTGTAATTGAGACATACTATGTAACAATGAATGTGTAAATGTATGCTACACTAATGTATTCTTAGTATGTAATGTAAATCCGAAATTTGATAAAAATAAGATACAATTATATAATATTATTATCATGATGAAACCACCTTTAGGCCAATTAATTTCTATAACAATCGAACACGGCCCATTTAATGTTTAATCATCTCGTCCTAAGTCTGCATTTGCTCATTTACACGGGATAGACAGGTAGAGTCTGTGAGATAAGTCACTGCTATTTAGAAGTGCCAGTGTGTTATTTACGAGTAAGTCAGAATTTTTTGTGAAAACTTAAATGAGGAATAACGTATCATTTAAATTTTCCTATTTGTAAAAAAAACTCTTTACGCTAACTAGGAAATGGACCCACAACTAATGCGTACAGCTAGACTTCCTAATTCCGACTTGCGATTACCTGCGAAATGCCAGAAATAGTAGTTTCAGCTACTAGAGTCGACCATATTGATCGACGTTCAAGGCAACGCCACCGCAAGGCCGATGCCTATATACGTGATTTTATATACAGAAAAACTATCTGTAAATTACGTACTAAGAAATTAAATTTGCAATTTTTTTAGCTATTAAAAATATAACAATTATTGCATTCGGCTTTAAATAATAAAGTCACTTGATGCATCAATTCAGATTTGTCACTGCAAAATGCAGGGTAGACAGATGATCTAGCAACTCTTACTCTTGCTAATTTGCACCTGTTACATTGGTCATAAGTTCCCGAGTTATAATTAAAGAACTGAACTGGACTGAGTTTGTGCCTAGTAGCGTTCGAAGCGCCACAATTAAAGAGCTGAACTGATTTAGCGCCTAGCCGCGTAAGAGTATATTAGTGTAGCAGATCTCAGCGACTTGCTTGTTCTCGGCAAAATATTTATCTAACAATTATATACTTTGTTTGCCCTTATATCAAAAAAAAATTATTAATCCATGCCTTGGATCATGATATATTAGGTGGGACCTTTATTGTAAGTACCCCAAAATCTTTTAGAGATTCATTTCGTCCAAATTCGATTGCGTATTTAATAGCGGACCTCAACGCCGTACTGTGGCTTGTTCACCAGAGCGGAGAAACGAAAGTAATTAAATTATGATCATTCCACCGAATGGGAATCGAACCCACAACCCAGTTATTCCACAATTCTAATCGGACGCTGTCTCAACCTTCTGTATCATAATAACCCTTACATAATTATTTTATGTATATATAATAATTTTATTTTAAAGGTATTGGACGTATTCTTAATTAAATGCCAGCTGTTTCAAAGTGGTTATGAATATAAATATGTTTTTAATATATATTTTTTAAGTGTTATTCACACACTTAGGAAATTGAAAAACATATATTTAGAAAACGTATAAAAATTTGAACGCAGCAGGATTTGAAACTCCGTCCCTTGAACGGTTTTAAGAGGCGCGGGTTCAAATCCTGCAGCGTTCAAATTTTTATACGTTTTCTAAATATATAAATATGTTTCGTGCATTCCATAAACCTAAAAAAACAGTTCCTTTATGATATTCCTATAGCGACGCGAAGAATATTTTCAAATTGTATCTCTTTTTTTTTTCAGACGGACGGCGGCTTACTTCTCAAACAAGTGGATGTAGACGACGAGGGCCTGTACGAGTGTAGCGTAGAGAACGAAACAGCGTACGTTGATAGAGTCAATCTCACAGTAAGAAGTGAGTATTTTTATCATAACTTTTTATTAGCCTTTTTCTTACTGCTGCTGTCAGAGAGAGAGCCTTGTGTCAAGACACACCGTTCCCCATTTTTCGCCTGCATTCGAAGAATTTTTATCAAATTATTGTTTATTAAATTCAATATGCTTAAAATTTGCCGAAACTTACTTAATTAAAATCAGATATATAGAAGATACAGGAAATAACCTACTGATAGATACATCATGATCAGTTTCTACTTCTGGTGCATTTGGAATTGAAATATTGGGTTACCTTTTGGTGGATGGGTGGCAACATATTCTACAGTGCATCTGTTAAAGTTGTGGAAATACCTATATTGTACGTGTGAATATTCCTATGTGGGAATTTTATGTGCAGTGATGGATTTACCTACTGCGAAATGAAGACATCAACAATAACACGTCATAAACAAAAATATCATTACTTTTTAAAGTATAATTCACATCCTTAGAATAAGAGAAACGTTGTTAGAAAACTTGTATATTTTTTTACCCAGGAAGACCCGAACCCCATATCTTGGAAATCGTCTAATCACTCTAGCCAATTAAGCTAAGCGTAAAGTTTCTTCTTAGCTATTTCTATAAGTTTCTTCTTAGTTAGTCAGAGAGAACCTAGCGTTAAGACACTCGCTCTTCGTTAACTTTGGCCGAAATAGAGACATTGCGTGTTGCATAACTTAAGCTAATTTTATAATAGAATTACACGCGGACGAAGTCTTTATAAAATACAGAAAAAGTACTGTTATGAGGGAAAATATATATCCTTAGTTAAGCTATACTCTCTATTTGCGAAAATACGCGATATTTATTGTGTTCCTTTTTATTATCATATAGTAGCATTGTCGGCATTGTCCTTCACCTACTCGACCTTAACAGCTATGGTCAGATTGCTCATATATCGCAACGTATCAGTCAACCAATTTTTTTTTTGTGTAATTTATTAAATGCACTTTAACTTATATACGGAGAGAATAAAGGGAACCTTACGACACATCAGTCTGATGTGACTTATTACTTATAAATAAAAACAATATACTATATCTATATTCAATTTTTTTTACTGTCGGGTAACCGACGTCGACGCCTAGCTGTGTCTTAGCGCAGGAATTAAAATAACTTCAATGTAAACATTCCCCCGACCAGATATCGAACCCATAACTATAGCGTTTACATTCAGACGCTGTCCACGACGGCTTCATTTTGTTTAGAACCTATACGCGCTGGGTAATAGGACCTAAAACCACGCTTCGAACTAAAGCTACCTTAAATTAATACAGTTAAATAAGTGTTAAAAAAATATTTGTTTTTTTAACTTATTTATCCATAACTTGAAGCCATGGTGGCTCAATGTAACAGGATCAAATTGATTATATTTCGGAATGATTTATTTAAATTATTTTCATTTCTCTGCTCTGAGTTGAGTCCCTCCCTCAACACGCAATATCACAGATTCGTGTAGAAAGTTGAGAACGGAGGATCTTGACACTACTACTCTTCCGTTCTCCACTATAGATTATCTATGCCCACCTTGCTATAAGGGAAAAAGTATGAAGCTAAAAAATAAATTTTAATTTATCCAAACACTTATTACGTATCGAAAATCAAGTGACGGCGGTTTCCTCGCATTATTCTCGTTACACGTAATACGGCACGTAAAATCAATTTGAACAAACAATTTAATGACATTCAACACAATAATCCCGACATGACTCTAGGAGCAATCTGTTAAATTGGTTTCATTATTCACTATGGGAATTCTACTCGTACACTGCTGTAAAAAGACGAGACAAGATTTATTATTTATTGCTCAACTTTGAACAGAGTGCGGGTTTAAATTCCGCTAATTTATTAATTAGCGATATTATTTTTATATCTGTTATATTATTATAACTGTATGTAATAGATATTATTATATCTGTTAAATAAACGGAAAGTAGAGCACGGAGTGTCTTAAAATTATACTAAATGAATTACATCAATACGGGAGTGGAATTATTATAATACTAGCGACCCGCTCGCGGCTTCGCATGCGTAACATGAGTAAACTATTTTGTATTATCGGCCGCCCGCGTTCTTACTTAAATCGCAAACTTTGCTTAAATTTATAATTCAAATGGTTGTAACTTTTTTATTTACGTACCGTTTAAAATGAAATAAACATTAAAAGTTTGCCTATATACAATTGTCAAAACTGCATTGTTATCGGTTTAGCCGTTACTGAGATACGCGTGCACAAACAAACAGACAAACAGAAAAGAAAATTAAAAATTGTTTTAGGTTGTCACAGTAATATTTTTTTTATCGTCATATGTTATAGAAAAGTATATACAAGTGGAGAACGGAGTCTTACCACTAGGTTCTCTCTGACTATTAAATGCGGAAGAAAGCATGAAGCTATAAAAAAAATAAGTATGTACAAAATTTCTATAAGGTTATTGAAACACGTGGGTTCAGTCTCCATTCGGGACATTGATTATTACTTATTGGTATCCGGTACCCGCCATGCTGTGATAACACTCGGCGTTGAGTTCCGCCACTCAATTCGCAATATCTCGATTTTGGACGGAAAAAGCAAACAAACTTGTGATTTGTTAGTGAATTACTTTTTTTTAAATTTCTATTGTGATTGCCACAACATGCATAGACATTTATATCTCCAAGTTTTTAATTATTTCAAACTACATGCATATATTGCCAAGAACAATTTAAAGTGTAATATTTTAAAGATTTTCTATGCCAATCTAGGTTACATTTCTAAGAGAACATAAACGTATACTCTAGCTGCCACACAGTCGAGTCGCACCGTGCACGGCATGAAGGTCGAGTAATAACTGTCATTATTCGCGTCCACTGCATCCTCTGCGATACATCACAATGTGGCTTTATATAGATAAGTTATGGAGTATACTGAAATAGTTACTATTTATTAAAAAAAATATTTGTGATATATTTCTACTAAAAACTAATTAGGGAAACATATTTTTAGAAAACGTATAAAAAATTTAACATAGCGAGATTCGAACCCGGGCTTCTTGGAAACCGTCCAAGCGCTCGGACCGTTATGCCATGCGTTGTACTTCTGTGTCGAAAATATATAATATTTTCGACGCGTATTACAAAAAGATATGTAAAAAATAACTAATTAGTTTTTTAGTGGGGATATACGAAATTGATTGTGATAGCCATAGAGTCAAACTGACTCGCATTGTTGCACACTGTTTAACACTCTTACTAGTTTTACATGCAGAGCTGAAGCTATCAGAAGAAGGCGCAGTGTGACTGGGTCTGACTGTAAACGCGATTGGTTGAGGGTTCGGTTCCCACTCGGGGGAATGATTATATTCAATATATTTTCATTTCTCCGCTCTGGTACCTAAAACCAAAGAGCAGCCCTGAGTTCCGCCACTGTATTGACTCAAGATTATCTGTGGCTACCCTGCTATACGTGAAAAAGGGTGAAGCTGCTAAAAAAAATAGGAGAAAATTTAGCATTTTTTGCTATTTTGACTTACTTGTTGCAATTCTAATACAATTTGCTTGAAAATTTGCACACGTGTCCGAAATTAATAACGATATCATGTATTAATATACATATGCATAGAGAGTGTAATATATATAGTTACTAACTACAGTAAGAAAATGTTTAAATGCAAAGAAATATGTATAACCGTTGGAAATTTGCATAAATAAATAAATAGATACTATATTTCATAGCATAAACCATATATGCTTGCCAGAAGGATTATGTTAACAAGTAAATCATGCTTCTTTTAGTTGTTTTTTAATTTTTTTGTGATAAAAGTAGTATAATAGTCGCATGAGATGGTTATGGACTTAATGCCTAGATTAATTGATTTATAACTATACTATATAAGTCCTCCTTTCTATATACCGAAAAATAGCGAAGATTTATTTTGACGAATTTAAAAACATATTTTGTCTGGATACGATGTATTATTGTAGCTTTAATATATACATATCCCATAGCTCCATTGTAATCCGCTATTGGGTTTGAACCCCTATCCATCTCATTATACAGCTATGAAACATTAATATAATTTCAATGAATTAACGGCGACGACTTTAGCTTACATAATTTTGATTGTTATTTAAAAACAGTAGGTAAATATGATAGAAATGTCAGAGTTTATAACTCCATACTTACTAATATTATAAATGCGAAGGTAACTCTGTCTCACAAACAGTTGTGACGTCATCTCGGTGAAACCGCTAAGCCGATTGTGATGACATTTTATATAGAGACACTTAAGGGTCTTGGGATAAGATCTTTTTTTGTTTTTGTCCTGGACTTTCATTGTTTTACGAAACCGCCGCCGAAAGTATGAAACGTCTTATGTAAATACGAGTAGTGCTCTCTTTTGTAGTCTTCGTATGAATTATTTTGAATTTGATGTTCAAGACATTCTAGAAAGCAAAGTAATAAAGCTTTAAATATAACAACGTGCTTTAATTCTAAACCCCTTTTAGAAGAAATATCTATTTCTGAAATGAAATACCTTCTTTACAGACTGTATCATATTATGGTAACAACAAATAAAACGATATTTAACATTTTTAAAGTGTTACGCACACACTTAGGATATGAAAAGCATTTTTGGAAAACGTATAGAAATTTTAACATAGCAACACTCGAACCCGCGCCTCTTGTTTACCGTCCAAGCGCTCTGACCGCCGAATCTTAGTCCGAATCCGAATCCGAGGCGTCGTCGAAATTCTTATACTCGTACGCTTATTACAACGTTTTTTTCTTGTTAACATTTTCTAAAAATGTGTTTCATATCCTAAGTGTAACAATAACAGTTTATGAGTGTCAAAATATTCAATATATTCCCTCTTTCAAAATGATTTTTCGCAGAAATAATCGTTGGGTAGCAGAAATTTGCAAAATATCTCTTTTCAGAGATTCTAATAACAAAAAACAACTTGTAAGAAGCATTTAAGAATATATTTATTATAAGAATCGACGTACGCGGATGTAGAACGTATGGCTTAGCGGTTAGCTAGCTCTTGGACAGTTTCGAGTCTCACTATGTTCAAATTTCTATACGTTTTCTTAAAATGTTTTTAAAGAAAACTCTATTTGTGACGTAACATTCATGTTGAATTTGTTATTTATTTTCATAAACACTTTCGGTCACATGAAAGTCTTTAAAAAAACGCTACGAAATTCTAACTTCCTTGTCACAAGATCCACAAAATGAGATTCAATTTCCGCACCATTTTCAAAATAATGAGATGGCCTGATTTCGTAAACTTACAAAGAGATTTAGCTTTAACAGAGTCGGAAGGCGTCAGATTGCACACGCAGCGGTACGACCGGTTCGATGCCCATTCGAGAATGGAAATGTTTAAATTGAAAATATCGTTTAATAAGTTAAACAAATACACTCAACTTATTTAACCGGGACGAGATTTCTCTAATACGATATAGATACATATGTTGATATTAAAATACTGATTAAAGATTAAAGGCCAACGGACGCAGTAGTATAGTCTTTGGCCTGTAAATACGATTGGTAGTGGGTTCGAGTCTGTCGTGTTACAAAGCGCGATGTGGAGTTTTGCCAATACACAATATCTCAATTCAAAGTGGAGAACGGAGTGTATTGACACTAGGTTCGCTCTGGCTACACTTCTATGCTACTGTTCCCCGAAAGAAAAAAAAGCCTCAATACTAGATTAACCTTGGTCACCTTGCAATATATATGGCAGTTGCGTGATATTAAAGAAAAGTCTCAATACAATAAAAGTGTCAATATATATATAGGAAATTCTAGTCAAACTCCGAATTTCACGTCCTTATTGTTTTTTTTCTAAATAGTTACGAAATTTAAGCAATGATTTTTATTTTATTCATATGTTGCATACATAATATTGTATAAGTTTGTAGTAAACTAGTTATTTACTACTCCTTTTGTTTATGGAAACGTCCGAAAATCATTTCCTCATAGTGAGGAAGTGCCAAACTCCAGATCAAAACAGATTACAGTGCTAAATTGACACATTTCGCAAAATTTACAGTCATAGTTTTACTGATCGATTAAAAATAAAATGGTTTCCTTTAAATATTCATAATTACCAAAAAAATTGTGTACACTTGAACGAATGTTTCATTAGTAATATGAAACAGCGTTTTCTACACAAAGATTTTTTATTAAAACAGTTTTCAAGCTGCACTGCTGAAAAGTTTATGAAATATTAGATCCCTCTATATGCTAGGATTACAGAGATTTTTAGATTAGTTGTATGTAAAATGTTTGTACCAACTAAGCTTCCTGCGACCCAGCTGTAAACTGTCTGTAAACGGACATGTAACATTTACATATAACTAGTAATCCGCCGGCGGCTTCGCCCGCGTAATCTATAGCTGTTTCGGATTTTCGGAGGCCTTTTCCTAAAACAATTAAATTCATGGAAAAACTAACAAAAATGACAGATAAAGCCTACATTCATCCCAAGACCCTTAAGAATGTCAATATAAAATTTCATCACAATCGGTTCAGCGGCTTGGCCGTGATGACGTCACAGACAGACAGAGCTACTTTCGCATTTATAATATTAATAAGAATTAAATCATATAAAACTTTTTGTTTCGTATACGGATATATTGTTACGTTATATGGTTACTTTTATTAAAGTTAAAGTCACGGTGCAGTGACAACATCTGACTATGATTGTGTGACTATCTACATGGTTTTGAGTTCAATTCCCACTCGGAGGACTGTTTATATTTCGTTTATTTTAATTTTTCCGGTCCCATACCTACAACACATTTTTTTGGAATTTTGTTAAAAAAGTTTCCTAATTATTTCATTTTTTTGTTATTAATTTTTAAAAATACTATCATCATATATAATGTTCTTAATTTTCTCCAAATTGGATTTCTTATGCTATAATCTGTTATAATTGCCACTAAATAAAGTAGGTACTTATGAGATCCGTCACGGTCAGACAAAAAAGCATTTACAGGAATAAAGATATGTTTAAATTGCACGTAATAAAAAGTATAAAAGTGTAGAGTACAAGCCTTAAATTACAATTCGGTCGCTTGAAAATTTATGAGAGCGCCGCATAGTATATATTTTAAATTATAAACTATTGTATTAGTGTAGACGAGACATACCGAGTGCACATTATACAGAAAAATATGAGATTAGATTTAGATTTGTTCTAGACACTGTCTTTATGATCTAGATATATATATACCGCGGCTTCGCTCGGGTGAACTACACGACTATAGCTATTACGTATTTTCAGCCGCCGCGTTTTCACTTAAATCATAAACTTTGCTCAAAGTCAAAGATAAATAATTATATTCAAAATGAGAAGTTACATTTTTTTAACGGCAAACAATTTACCACCGGTTCACTAAAGTTTACGATGCCACAGACCTGAGAAGAATCAGCAGGACTAATATTTTTTATTTTTTTTCAATCAATAATTTACAGATATGTTATTGATTATGATACCTTTGAAATAGACTAGAGCAAGCATTTGATTCCGAAAGCGTGTTATCATTTATAAAACCTTTAACACAAAATGTGATATAGAGCATTTCAGGGATCCTATTATAAGGACGAACACATTGTCCCAAACTTATAATTTTATCGAATTACATATTTTATCAAATTGTATGAACATGTGTCAATCGATAAGGGAAGTTCTAGTGATAGACGAATTTGCTTTCAAATTCCTGATCCTCCAACCGAACAATACAGTAGTCTAAATGAAAACAGTCTAAACCTGGATACCCCAATTGGCGCCCTGACCCCTTAGAACCTCGCTGGCATTGTTCATGAACTATGAAACATACAAATAGATCAAATTGAAGTTTTCTTGTGAATTATTCGGAAAAAATCTTGAACGCACTGAGTACATTGGTAATAATAATTATTGTTTAAAAATCAAAACAATAATCGATACATTTATTACAATATTGTTCTGAAATTATTCGTACAATGAATACAGTGGATTGAATTGATATAAATTGTCATCTGAAGTACGAATTCTAGGTATCCGGATAATAATAATTAAATCATATAAAACTGTTTGTTTCGTATTCGGATATTATGTTACCTTATATGGTTACTTTTATTGCATTGTTAAAGTCATGGTGCAGTGACAGCATCAGACTATATACACAATGTTTGAATACATTGGATTGAATTGATATAAATTTTCATCTGAAGTACGTAGTCTAGCTATCCGTATCACAATAAAATGTCAAACTTATCTGTTTATTTATTCATGAAAGTTACAAAACTTACACTTATTCTAAAATTCAAACATTTTTACTATAACATACAAAATACTGGTAGCACGGTTGCGACATGAAAACATTCACAAAAAAACAGCTCCCCGTTATTTCCCGCATTGCAGGATCGAGAGAGCCCGCCTTCTCCACCTTCCGCCCGAATTCTAGACGGAACGTAATTACACGCTTTGTCATATATAGTGGGAAAATGAAAAAATTTGAAATATAATTATTCCCCTAAGTAAAATTCAAACCCACAACCGTTTAACGTTTAGACAGCCGCATTCTGATTTAAATTAATAAATTTTATATTTTTATCTCTTTGTGTGTGTATAAATCCCTACCAGTAGCATTATTATATTAATAGCCTTATATTTTTATTGTTTCATATAAATGCTGCTTTAGTTCCAAGAAAATGCCACGCTTGACCCTAACAACGTACTCTCGACTTAATAGGAGTCTATTTATGGCGGTTCAACAGTTTTAAGTCACTTTGCCTGTACATGTTTTCTTTTAATAGTTTCTCTCAGCCTCCGTTATTATTTTAATCAAAATTTTCTGGTTTGAAAAATATGTTTACGAGAAATAACTTAGAGAGATGAAAAAATTGTAAAAGAATATGAATATATGATTTTTACATTTGTGTGTGTCTGTTTACACGTTTTATGTTGTATATCTTTAACGCCTGATGTAACCAGTAATAGACCGGCTAAACTGTAAGAAATAAGTAATTACCGTATATTTAGAAAACTTTACTTTAAAACACTTTAAAAAAAATAATGTTAAAAATATGAAATAAATAGCATTCTCTCTCGCCAAACGATTGTTAGTAAACGATTGATATCTTTAGGTAGCAGATATTTGTAAAAATCTCTACAGTAATTTGTAATAATCGTGTAAAAATTTCGACGTAGCCGGATGTAGAACGCATGGCTTAGCGATCAGAGCCCTTGATCGGTTTTCAAGAGGTGCGGGTTTAAATCCCGCTGCGTGCAAATTTTTATTCGTTTCTAAATATATGGTTTTCAGTTTCCTAAGTAATATATGGTTTTCAGTTTCCTAAAGTAATTACTGTAATAGCAATAATTGTTCAGTATGATGTTCAGTTTTCGTTGATAAATAAATATCATTGAACTTAGAGGTCATCGTTGCGTAGTGGGAAAGTCTAAACGCACACTCTAAACGCTGCGGTGTTATGCTTTTATGGGTTCGATTTCCACTGGACGAAAATTTTTTCTTTATTTTTCTCCAGTAAAAATTCTTAAGCGCCCTTTTTACCTGCTGGAAGAGAAATGTAGTAAACTAAAAAAAGAAATAAAAATTTGCAATCATCTGATATGGAAAAACCATCTGATATGGAAGCTGAAGAGTCAAGAAAATTACCACCTTATTGAAAGTTATTATAATATTAAGTCCAAGTTTCAATGTCAATAGGTGGCAAATGGAAGTAGTATGCCATAGTCATGAAGTACGTAAACGAAGTTGCAGGCATCAACTAGTATATTTTAACATTTTTAAAGTGTTAATCACACACTTGTAATTGAAAAACATTGGCATTCAAAATTCTTATACGTTTTCTAAAATCTTTATCAACTAGTATAATTAGTAAATATATCTGTGGTTACAATGCGATTATAGTATTTTAATTTAAAAAAATATATATTTTTTATTTTTAATCTATGAGAAAAGTAACTACAATGATTGAATGTCACGAGTAACGGGTAAAATGGCTATATCGTGGCACAACTGGGCAGCGTCTGACTATAAACACGAGTGGTTGTGGGTTCGGTTTCCACACGGGGGAATGATTATATTTAAAATATTTTCATTTGTTTGCTTCAGTAACTAAGAGAAAGCGCGGCATTGAGTTCCGTCACTCAACACGCAATGTCTCGATTTCAGACGGAAAGTAGAGAACGGAGTGTCTTGACACTAGGTTCACTCTGACTACCCTGCTATGATGCGAAAAAGCGTGAAGGTACATGTAAAAACACAAAGCTGTACATATAGAATAACGTACTATAGCAGGAGTTTTCGAGAAAAATGTCGATCTCGTTGCCATCCCGCTTAGTGCGTGTACCGCGCGATAAGAAACTGCTCGAAAAATAATATCGACATTATACTCTAGCCATTATATGGTTACTCGTTATATTAAAAAGTTAATTTATTTGATATATTTTTGAAATCTTTAACCGGATTAATTGCGTATATTATTGGTATTCGAAAATATATTTTTAGGAACCCGACTTTTCGAACACTTTGCAGTAGTCCTTGGTCACAGGTCGACTGTATCTGTGACCAACCTACTGTAAAAATAGTTTCATTTCAAAATGTGTTGTAATCGAGAAAATCAAAGAACACTTTCTAATTGAGCCACTAACAATGAGAACTACCCGCATCTAAAATTAGTATCTCGGCTCTTTGCTTTTGGTAAATGGAAACAATAATGCTAATAACTTATTTAGTTGATAAAGTTAATTTTAAAAATAACATGTCTATTGTGAATAAGTGAGTTAGTTTGGTATGATTTGAGATGTAGTATATTCTTGTGATATTTGAAATGAATTATGTTGAGAATAGTTGTGATTTGAAATTTGATGAAACGAAAAGCGACAGAAAAAAATATCATAACAATTTTCCACTATCCTGTAGTACCACAATAACACTTATATCGAAAGTTGTTTATCCTCTACTTTTCTTTCAAACAGAAATATAGTGTATTTAGTGAAACTTCAACCCAAACTCAAACGCCATGTCGCAGTCCAGCAGGTCTTGAACACTACGGCGATATTGTAGTATTTGATTACGGGTATCACAAAATTGGATTTAATTTGATACTTATGCACGCTTAAATTAAAATAATTACATACAATTATATAAGCTTGTTGTGATATCAACAGGAAAACCTGACTACTATTAGAATAGCTATTTCTTGAATTACAGTGATTAAAATCTCCACCTCGACATGGTCTGAAGCTACATTGTACCGGATGTTTATGTAAAAAATGTAAATGAAATAAATCTTTGCTTATCTATATTTATCTCTAGCTCCGTCTTCCAGAATGTGGATGAGTGGTGGAAGATTGGTAAGAAAGATATATTGCTCAAAGCGGTAAGGGTGGACCCCTTGGTTGACCTTCGGGAACAGTGTCTATGATACTGAAGGAAGGTCCGGAGGTCGTGTATGATAAATGTAGATGAGGCAAAAGAATTATGCTGGAGCTTTGACGCTCCGTTCTCCCTGACAACCCCGCTGTCGATAAAGCGTGAAGTTTAAAATTTCTATATATATAAAAAATAAATGACATATGTTAGTCTCGCTAAAACTCAAGAACGTGTGGGATGGTTTCGCTAATGTTGGTTTCAAAATATTTGTTGAAGTCCAAGGAAGGCTTGAAAGGTCAAAAAGCGTGAACAAATTTTACAGAAAATAGTAAAAAAACAATGTTATTTTCCCGTACAAGCTGTGCGTGCCTGTCAAATAGGATGCGTTTAGAAATTAAATATTAAGCAAGTAATAGACCTAGTATAAGTAAAATTGGGCCGCATGTATTAACGATATATAATTTATGCATTCAATAGTTCGGCCGGTCATTTGATATTTAGATTTATTTCTTAGAAAATATCTGGACACGCTATTTAATTCTGAGATTTTTGGTTTTCTGTAAATTTTATTCAATTTTGACTCATTATTTAATTCTGAGGCAGTACGAAATTCTCCGGGTCCGCTAGTTTATATATGAAATTCATGCGTTACTTACTTAGTCTCCCAGACAACGCACAGCTGAAAACCCTGGCCGTAGACGTTTTTCCCACATCGCTGGGTAGGGACAGAGTACCTTGTTTCAAGATACTCCATTCTCCATTACAATGCACTACTTATACAAAATAAATAAAAAACCTTCTCTATAGAGAAATGTTAAGTGGTGGCAAAACAATGGCGCATTTTATCTAATCAAATTGAAGAAACGCGTATATTAATTAATATATTGTTTTTATTACTTTTATGTGTTGTACACGAGTTCGGATGCAGTGGATCCTTGACAAGGACCGGAACCGGACCGAAACGGATGATTATACATTATATACTTCTGCTATCTGCCAGTCAAAGTCCCGTCAAAATCGGTCGAGCCGTTCCAGAGATTAGTTAGACCAAACAGACAGACAGTCAAAAGTTAAAAAAAAATATTATTTTGGTATATGTACCGCGTATACATACATATGCATTTAGTTAAAAGCGGTTATTTTAATATTACAAGTTTAACATAGTTGTGGAAAGAACCAAGTGACGTGAATTGAGCTCTTTCTAGCAGACGACAAAAACGAGGTTATGAAAAAATACAGATAAGAGAGCAGACGTAATTTGTAAAATTTTACATCATAATTCCCAAAGAGCTTAGTATGTACGAATTAAATCATGTTATAAACGTTAATTGCACTAATCCCAACAGCCAATTAGGGGTTTAAATGAGGTATTCATAATACCTCACAGAAGCCATCCCGAGCTCTACGGATGAATAATACATATCTTGTGGCCGAATAATTTACAGCTGCGGTGGGCACCGGTACTGTCTATATTATTTTCTACCTGTATAATGTATTTAATATTATTTTCCTTTTATATCTCCGGTATATGAGGCTTTTGAACTTCCGGTAGTTATTAGAATAAACATTAAAAATATAGTGTTAAAATACTGCGGTTTTCACTTTTACCCGATTATGTTACAGATATTGCGTGTTGGGTACCGGTCCTAGTCAACTTTATCTATCTAGATCTAAAAATATAAAAATATCTAGACTAATTTAATTAATACGTTATGCGCAATATCTCTATCTATCTATCTTAGTGGTATTTATATAAATATATATATGATATCTTAATGTTAAGTATATATATTTAAAAAGATACAAAATGTTCGTAAACCTTTTCACACGTGTCCAAAATTTTTAGTCTGGCGTTTAGTTTCGCTGCTCAAAATAAAATGTCTAGATTTTAAGCGGAAATTAGAGAATGGAGTGTCTTGATACTAGGTTCCCTCTGAATACCTTGCTTTATATGGCTTATAAATTAATATTGATCGATATTTAAAATTGAATTCATTTTTCTATTTTATGTAAATGTGAGAAATTGTTGTAAATATATATGTTGTAATTATTTAATAATGTAACAAAACCATTACAAAAATCTATTATACAAGACAATTTCAACGTAAATTGCATTTCTTTACTCAAGTGTTTTTTTACACAGAAGCCGGCCGAACCCATCCATACTAAAAATTGGTTTATTCATAAAATTTATAGTATTTATTTCTAATGCCGACTTACCTGTAAAACAATTCACACTTCGCCATTGCAATGTACAACGATAAGATAATATTGTATTAAACCAACAGTTATATTTTTACTAGTAGTGTTTGCATTGTTGGGAAATGAACAATATGAGCAAATGTAGGTAGTTGTACTTGCAATAACATTTTGTTACGGCATGAGTAATGTAGAGATGCCACAGTTACGTTGTATGCAATATGGGTTCATACACAAAGCGGCTATTCAATGAAATTAAATAAAAAACGGTGTCTATTTATATTATTTAAGTTTAGAGTGAAATAAAATAGCAGTAATATATATAATAACAGCAACCAGTACTTTTAATAATCCACAAAATTTCTACTATACAAATTACGGTAGGTTTTACTTACATTTTCCAGTAGAAGTTAGCGTTACAAAATGGTAAAAGCAAAGTAAAAAAAGAACTGTGTAGCGACAGAAGAACTGTTCGGAGTTTATCCATAATTGTTAATATATCTTAGGATTTACCGTAGTTCGGGCTTTTACAGTAATATATTTAGCATATACTTGTTAACAAAGTATTTTATTTATTGTATTATGTATTTTACTATCTACATTTTCCATGATTCAGCTGCGTATGCTGGAAAGGCATATTTCAGAATTAATATTTCACTTTTCAAAATTTGAATAAGAAAAATAAAAATTTGGCACTTACTTTTTAAACTATTAAGTTATGAAATTACGTATTTATAACGCAGCTTTAAGACATTCCGATAACATCACATTTCACTTCATATGGATTTTGATTTAATATAGCTTTGCAAGTAAAAAGAACATTCCAATAATGGACGTGGATATATGTAAAAAATTACAACAGTAATCCAGAGGAATGAGTAAAAACTTCTCGCCCCTAAATCGCTGTTAATATAGACGTCTTATCTCCAACCCCTTGGCAATCATAGAGCCTTTGAGCGAGGGTATATCGTTGTGTCACGACAAGAAATATAAATGAGTTCCATTGAATACCAAGCGCTTACAATACGCTTGTGTAAAAAACCATGGAAAAAATGTTTTCTTCATGGTGCACTACGGACTTAAATGAAACTTGAACATGACGGATTTATAATGTAAAATTAAATATAATAGTGATCCCCTACACTCCCTAGGTAAGGTGGTCTAACGCCAAATTTCAGCTTTCAGCCATTTCAGCTGTGCGTTGTCAGTCAACTGCGACCTGCTCTTAGCTTCGCCCGCGTGAATTATAGCTGTTTCATTCGGTTTCTAAGTAAAATAATACAATTCTTGAAAAACTACAAAAATGGGAGAAAATAGTTTACGAAACAGACAGACAGAGTTAGCATTTATAATATTAGTAGGCCTATTATTAGTATTTATGTATATATATATATATATATAGGCATTTTATATAACAATAAAAATATAAGGCTATTAAAAGTATAAATAACGTTACTGGCATAACACACAAGGAGATAAAAAACAAAAATATTTATTTATCAGAATCCAGCTGACTGTAAACGCATGTGTTTGCTTGGTTGTAAGTTCAATTTCCAAGGAAATGATTATATTTAAATTATATTCTTTTCTCCTCTTTGATAACACATAGCACGGCGTTGAGTACCGCCATGAAATTGAAACATTGCGCCACACGCAATGTCTCGATTTCGGGGAAAAATGGAGAATGTCTATGCTATGTGAAGCTGTTTTTTTTTGTAAAAAGCCTGCTAAATAAAACAAAATTTACCTACAAATTTAACAAATCACTTCCATGCACCAAATATTTTCCTGACAAAATGACAATGACAAAACAATACCTACTCTAATTTATAAAAAAAATAAAAACATAAAATTAAATTCATACAATTTTAAACACTGCACATTTTACAGTCTTTCTACTTTTAATGTTTTTAAATAAACTATTACGTGGGAATTGATGCGTAATTACTGTCATTGGTTTTTGTTGTTGGCAGATTCCGTTTATGATTGTTGCTAAACGAGACAAGGTCTTTGTATAAATGTGCAATGAATGAAACCTAACTACTAACAATTTGCAAAATTATGATTGAAATTATTGAAATCTATGGATTTTGCGATTTTTACACATTTTAAATAAGAAAATAATTCGATTCCCAATAGAGGATAATATATTTCATTTTCATTTCATTGCTCTGGTAAGTCTAGAATTTGCAAATAAAACAATTATCATTTAGTCACGTCTGAGCTAAAAGGGTATTTTTTTGAGAGTAATTCGATTGTACCTACAGACGCATGTTTTGAAGCAAGGAGTAATTAAAACTAACGAGTACGACCGCGAAATCTTCGTACAAAACGAAACAGTGACAAAATAATTAACAATGACAACGTAGCGTAAGCTATTCATTAAAAGTTAGAAACTTATGGGAACGAATCTCTTTTTAGTCTTCAGTTTTAACTTGAACCATACGAACATCAAACTAGGCATAGTTAAAGTTTCTACCGATGGCTTCTACGTAGTACAGGTGTAGTGACATAATTTTGCAGGAGAGCGATTCGAAGGTTCCTAAGATTGTCATTTTGTCAATATTGAGTCGAATTGAATAAAGTTTGAATGCTGATGCTGATGCTTTGATGCTGAATATAGCATATCAATATCAATATTTTAATCATTGCCTTTAAATAATGCCAAATTTACAGTCTTAGGAACCTTCAAATGATTTTACACTTGTTTCAGTCTACGTAAAATCTATTGATGTGGATGTAGAGTGCAGAATGCAATTTTGTTTAATAATAATGCATTAAAAACTTGCCTATAGGTGTGTGAATTCGATCACTATTCGGGGAATTATTATATTTTAAATATTTTATTTCTCCGCTCCGGTAATATTAAGCGCGGCATTTAGTTCCGCAACTCAACACGTGTTGTCTGGATTAGGGCAGAAAATGAAGCACGAAGAGTTTTGACTCTAGGTTACCCTCTGTAGATAAAAGTAGTCCACTTTTAAAATTGGCGGGATCAAATAAGCGTGGGCTTAAATTTTAAGACCACGCTTATTTGACCTGTTACGTCCCAAATATTATGGGGATACCAGTCTATGAATCGTACCTACAAACTAGTGTATTTAAAATAATATAAAACATACAAAGGTCAGAGTTTACTTTAAATTATTTACAGCAAAATTATAATTCATACGAAATGACATTAACTCATCCATCTATATCCATCCATACTTATTATAAATGCGAAAATAATTCTGTATATCTGTCTGTCGGTGACGTCAACACGGTCCACCGCTGGGCCGATTGTGATGAAATTTCATATAGAGACATTTGAGGGTATTGGGATGGATTTTTTTTTGTTTTTCCACGTATTTAATCGTTTTACGAAATGGCCGCCGAAAAAACGAAACAACTAGTTTCACGCGGGCGAAGCCGCGAGTGGGTCACTATATATTTTGTAGTGAATTAAATAGTTATTTATTTTATATACACACGAAGCTATCTAATGAAATTTTTCTACACTTTTCAATTTCAAAAGCTACCACAATTCAAATATATTTAAATGAATGCTCACTTTGGTTCATTAATTTACGGCGTTTCATTTAAATTTGGTGCTATCGTACTGCAGTTAGGATTTGAGCAAGGAATTAGTTACTACATTAAGAAAAAATCCTCTACTACTTTTTACGTAATCTATGCGGACAGAACATGTGTATGGGAAATTTCCTAAGTGTGTGAATAACATTTTATATATACAAATATTAAAAATGTGTATGGCATTTAGTATATTTATACTTAAATAGAAAATAAATTATGAAAGCCAATATTTTTTATAATAATGCATTAGATTTATTAGATTCTTATTAGAAAAGGTTAGTTAGAGGATCTAATAAGAAGTTAAAAATTGAGCATCGAATTCAAAAAAAGGATAGAAGTCTTGGATGTGGAATTAAAGAAAATCTTTCTATAATATAATAAAATAAGTAAAAAGAGAATGTAATCTACTAGATGAAACCTGTTTTGTTGTAGGTATAGCCTTTAAGCCTGGGCCTGCCCAGTCTTCGAAATTATATATACCCTAGACTAATATTGCCCTGGCCTAGTTTATATATAATATTTAAGTGTAGAACACCTGATGAAGACCCATAATAGGCCAGCTAAACTATAAAAAGTAAGAAATTAACAAGAGTTGTTTAGCGTAATGGCTATTTTGGTGTAAAGAGTCATTATTATGTTTAAACGGCGCAAGAACAAGTTTAATTTGTCAAAAAGAAATATCCTAATAAAAAAAAAATCTTAAACATTATTGTTACTTAGTAGTGGAGACGCGACCTCGTTTCGCTAAGGTTTCAGTGACCCAATATTTTGTTATATACCTACTTACGCTAGCTTGTCATCATTTGAAAGTAATTTCTTTTGGTCAAATTTCATTTTCAGTAAATCTTTTGCTGTGCTTTTTGCCTTATATAACATTTCGAGGCCGACGTGGTGCAGTGGATGTGTCTGACCGTAAATGCGATTGGTTGTGGGTTCGATTCCCAGTCGGTAATAAAAGTGTAGTGTGCGCTAAATAATGAAAGTGTTTTCCCAATGTGACGTTAAATTGTGCCACCCAGCGTCACATGATCAAACAGAAAGAAAATGTGGAATGACTAATAGCATGCGTTCGTTTTTGTTACAAAAAACAGCATACAAATATTTTCTTTAAATTTTGCCGCTCTGGTAAGTACGGCGTTGGACGGCGGCGTTAAAGCTTGTTTTATGATAAAAGCAGTGAAAATTCAAAATGGCTTAATATGTTAAATTTTTATTTCATTTTTAATATTATTCTATTAAATTTAACCATTTTTATTAACATTGTTCTTTTTCCTCAGCGGAACCTCCTCAATTAGTAAACGTGACCGTCCACGCGTCCACAATACTGGCTATAATACTGTGGAACGTAGCTGGCGACGGTGGACACCCCATTATGGACTTCACAGCGCAGTATCGGTCAGCGGCACCTATCAATGGAACCATGGAAGCCTGGAAGCCCATCAGTCCTAACCATATTAGTCCTAATTCGGTAAACTTTAATTTTTAATCTTTTTAAATTGTTATTTAATATATAAATGTCTCTACATGTTAACAACAAAAATAGGTTACAAACAAGCATATAAGAATTTTAACGTAGCTCGACAAGAACGTGTAGTTCAATTGGATGGATTCCAAGAGATGCAGGTTCGTATCTAGCTAAGATTAAATTGAAATACGTCTTGAAAATATGTTGTATTCATATACATATTTCTGCTTTCGCCATATGCGATTTGAAATAACCTATATTGCCGTAATATTATAATTATATTTAAAAAAATACCTAATAAAAATTACTACACGACCTATTCATCCTTCCTATCATTATTTATATGTCGTATTAGATTTGGTGGAATTTGAATAAAGATATCCTAAGATCTCGCAAGATTTTAACAAGCAATCTAAAATAGACTAACTTTATTTCTTTTTTTACCGATCTATCTCCTTGTATTTGTGTGCATTTCTGAATAACTTTACAGACTTATAAATTTGTCAAAGTTGCAACTTGCATGATACAAAGAGAAACATGTTTTGTCGATGCCGTATGTCACGCCAATACTGACTATTGTGAAATTTCAACAAAATTTTATTTCAATTGAAATTTCTTTTTTTTATAATGAAATAACTTTTTTTAGTTTATTTCCTTCCTTTTACAAAAACTGAAGCCATCGTGGCGCAGTACGACTGCTTACTCATAGTTGGTTGTGATTCCCACCCAGTGGGATGATCGTTTTTATTTTCATTTCTCCGCTCTGGTAAACAAGACAAACGGCAGCGTTGAGTTCCGCCCCTCAACAAGCGCAATGTTGAATTCTGGCGGAAAGTGGAGTACGCAGTGTCTTGACACTAGATCCTCACTGACTATACTGTATTGCGAAAAAGGGTGAAGATGAGAAAAAGAAAAAAGTTTTAATCATCTAAAATTTTTATTAATTTAGATCTAAGAAACAGTTTTTTTTAAAGTGTTAATCGCACACTTAATGAAAAACATATTTTTAGAAATCGTGTAAAAATTTGCGTTAAAATTTTTATACTATTTCCAAAAATATGTTTTTCTAAGAAATAGGTTAAAAGTAAATAAAACTTAAAGGAAACATTTGTTTTTGTTGTTCTGTCATTGTAAAGTAAAATAGAGTTTTTACTTAACCAAAGTTCGCGGCGTAGTACACGTGACCGGTATACGTGAGTCGTTAGTGTAACTAACGTTCGTTAGTGAGTAAGAGGTTGCTATTGTTCTATTTCTCATTTATAACTCGGCTTTGCGTGTGCTTTTATTACTTAAAGCAGTTATAGTCTAAATTTTTATTTTGGATTTTATAAGGCTGAGAGAAGTACCTAGTGTAAAGACAAACAGTTTTCCACCTTTTTCAATTTTAGGCATTTAAATGTATGTGGGAAATGAAACTGTTGCTTATAGTGTTTGATCAATTATTATTTTTATTATTTTGCTTCATATTTTATCTCCAACTAGAATGTCAGAATTTCTTCCCGGACCGTCAAACTCTACAGTAAATTATATACATATTATTTTATACACCTTCACGCTTTTTTCCATATATTTTGGGGTATTCAGAGATAAACTAGTGTTAAGACATTCCGTAAGACTTTCAAATTTCATGTTGAGGGGCGGAATTAAACGCCATGCTTTGTATTAATATAGCAAGAATAATGAAAATTATTCAAATATGTGTATCCGAGTGTCATGTCAGACGGACCTTGTCCTACCATGCTCCTATAGCCTCATATATATTAATTTTTCAAAATAAAAATATAAAAAAAAGCAATGTAATATTCTATTGTATATTACAGAGGCAAATCGATGTTTATCACCTGGAGCCGAACGCGTCGTACTGGTTCAGAGTGTGGGCCAACAATGTCCTCGGGCCTGGACCCCCTGTGGAGGTACTTGCCACGACACTGTACAGTGATCAGGAAGCAGGTGTGTTATAAATATCTTTAATTAAAATCATATAATAACTATAAAAATATTAAATACATAATTAAATTGAGTGCTTTTATTATTGAAATTGATAATAAATTTACGTTTGCCTAATATAATAAACGGATATGTGGCACATTTTTCAAAGAAGTAACAAGTTTGTTATGTATAATGTGTAGCTGACAGCTTTACGCTTTGAACGCTCTGAACGTTGATCGAACCCACGACCGTCGTGTTAACAACCGGACGCTGGTCTACTGTGTATGAATGCTAGTTAAAGTTCCAACTTTGCCAACAACATTTTTTAAATTTGCCAACAGTATTTGATAATTTTGTATTGATTAATGTTACAAAGTGTAGAAAAAAATATATACGAGTATAACTTATATGTCTAAGTTAAACAGTTATATTTATATAATTAAAAAAAAGTTTTCTTACATCTGAATGTGTCAATTAAACACTACAGATACATAATACTAGATCGAAATTATACAGTAAACTGATGTTCTTCATAACAAGAGAAATCACTAAGCTTATTACTTTAGCTGGCTTCGGTCACTCGTGTAGCAGTTGAACTCGATTACCGCCGCGCCGTTTGTTTGCATTGTCCAATCATTTCCATTGAAACGATTGGTCTAGAAAAGAACCTTTTGTACAGTTACTGTTAGACTATTTTATGTTTTATTGTTTAGTTTCAAGACGAGCTTAACGTAGAGTATGAAGTGACTGATCACTAGCTTATCCGTGAAATAGAAAAAAATACCTTCAAGAAGAAATAAAGGCTATCTGTCTTTTTTAATAATTGGCTTATAATGTGTCGGCGACCGATTGTTTAATTAGCCAGATGACGTTGCGGCTGGACTTTTCATAACACGACGGCACATGATGATCTAGCTATATCAACCGGCCATGCCGTGCAACGATGTCTTCTATGTCCGAACTTTTGGAATATAAATATAAGATTTTTTACATTCATTATTTATTGATATGAAACAGTATGAAAAAGTCACGTTATTTATTAAAATTGTTAATCATCACCTCTCTCGCCACAGGTCTCTTGAACTTATTGAACTTTCAAAAATGGAATTTAAATTGTACTTATTTATTGAAATTTAGGTAACAACGATGTGGTACTAAGTTATTTTCCTTCTAAGAATCGTATAATAAGTTAGGTTAGAAAGAGTTTGAACTAAGTACAACTTGGTAAAGCTTAAGATGGCTCGTAGTACGGGCTTTTACAGTAACATATGTATATAGTAAAGGTAAGTAAAATTTTTATATTAAGAAATCCTACTTCTCTGTCATAATAATCGTGTGTGTGACGTAGCCATCTTCCACTGCCGTAAACAAAGCGGGGGCACCACTATTCGTACAAAATGTAACAATTTCACAATCAGCCCAGTGTTCAGCTGGGAATGGAATATCGACAAATACGTCGATCCACCCGACCATTGAACATGAAAATAATGTAGTGGTGTCGTTTTATAAAAAGCTTAAGCGTATCGCGTTAAGGCCAATTCAAGGATCAGCCGCTGACACCTAACCGACTTAAGATATCATAATATTTCTCTTACTTACGAGTAATATCATTTTAGTATTCGACCTCAATTTTAAACTATAATTTAATCAATAAAATAATATTTTAATGGAACTTAAATGTATAACTGACATCTTTACTGTTTTCATCATGACCCCCAAATAAACTTCCGCAGAATTATACAAGCACTTCTTAGAGGGTGCAGAGACTTTTGACACTCGCACTTGGGTGGCAGCCGTCTGCGTAGTGATGGGCACTCTAGCGGTCCTAGCGGCTGGTACATGCGCCGTCCTGTGCAGAGAGTGGCGGAGATCAGGTGAGCCCTAGCTACCGACCACACGGCCCACGTTACCCCGTCTATATTTTCTATTTCACTGACGGGTGGAATTGTGAACCGTGTAAGAAGAAAATAAAACGTTATATATAATGTGTTTATAGAAAATCTATTAAATGACAACTGATTAATTGTACCGATATAAAGAATGTACCCTTAATATCTTTAACTTTTACCCTGCTTGAGAGTTGCATTGTAATAGGGTTTCACTAAGATTGCAGGTGTTAATGTTAGAAGTATACTTAGTGTCGGGCAAAATAGGTGCGGGATAACTATGTAGTTTCCCCGCATCTATTTTCCCTAATAAATAATTATAAGAGGTACTATATAGTACCCCTTATAATTATTAGGGTAATGTAGATCACCCTCTGTCTGTAATTTTTACATTTTGTCTTTTAACTAATGTTAAGTTCTTATTACTAATATAATATTTGCAAATAAAAGTAAACTCGTGGATAACATTAATTTTAACTCAACTATGGCACAATAAATTTTATCTTCATTTGCATACATAGTTATAATACATTGGGAGCAGTGCTAACAAATATAAGAAGATCTATTCAAAAATATCTGTGTCTAAATTAATTATACAGTATATAACGAAGATATGGAAGTCAAATTTTTTGTACCAAACGATTATCAAGACACATATCTGTCTGAAAAAATATTGACTTTTATTAGCATTATTTCAAAGCAGAGTGCTTTTATAATGGCCCTTGTATACTAAGAATATAATTACTATGCTGATATTACTAATAAGATCATTAGAGTAAAATGGCCTAACCAACATTTTTGTTATGCGATTATTATTTTTTTAACAAGATATGAGGTATGTACATGAAACAAATAGTTAATATAGTATTATTACACATAGCTAACGTCTCGTTTTACGGTATAAAATTTATTATGTATATTAAACTTAGATGATTACTTTGAAACCTAAACTTTAAAGGCAATCAATTTCAAATGTTTAAAATGTTATATGTAGTTACTTCTTTTATAACTTGATAAATATTTTTTTGTAAACTATTAAGCGAATTGTTAATATGCAATATTATTATAATAAAATTATTTCTAAATTTCATAGGTTGTGAGGCTTTAGGGCAGAAATAGATATTTATTATAATAGAATTCTTTCTAAATTTCATAGAATAGTGAGGCTTTCGGGCAGAAATAGATATTTATAATAAAAATATTTCTAAATTTCATAGGCTCTATGGCGAAAATAGATATTTTCTTGCAAATTAAAAACAATAATTTTATTAGGTATATTATGAGCCTTTATAGATATTTTAATATATTATAACATTATATAATGAAATAGTAAACTTTTAAACACGTACTTGACACTCTGCTTTAATATCGACTATAATTATAATAAATATATTACATAATTGTCAATTTACAAACATTTATCTTCTAGTTTAAATTTAATAAAAAAAACCTTATTAAAGTGCCAATAATAAAAATACAAAAAGACAATTTTTACGTAGAACTATGTAGAGTTTGTATAAAAGTAAAAAAAAGCTAAATAAAAAAGAAGTTTATGTGGCTTTGTTGCGTTATTGTGAAAAGGTGCTACGTTTTTTTTATTAATTATAAGAAAATGCCAAAAAGCAATACAAAATATAATTATTTATCAGGTAATTAATTATACAACATACGTATGATAAAGTCTAAGGAATTATTTTTATTCATTTCAACTATATTTATTTTAATAAGTTCTTTGATTTTCACGATTAATCACGTATAATATACACGGACTGCTGTAAATTGTTCGAAACGTCGGGTTCCAAAATGTATTTTTTAACATATTTTAAAGTGTTAATCTCACACTTAGGAAATTGAAATAGACGTATTTAGAAATGTATTTTCGAATACCAATATTATACTCAATTAATCCACACAGTCCAAAAAATAGTTTCATTTCAAAATAAATTTATTATATTGTTTATTTTAAAATTTTATTACATTATTTTGTTTGTCTTGGACATTTTAAATAATTGTTCATATGCTTTTTTCTTTAGATATATATACACATCTTTAGACTTTACAATTATTTTAATGGACCAAAGCGAGTACTTGACGTCAATTATCTCACTTGGATTTGAACTAAATAGTAGAAATATTTAGTAGAAAGGTTTATCTCATTAGTTACCACAAGGGGTAAAATCTTCTTGGTATTAGTTTAAGTAGAGGCTTAAAGCTAGGAAAGGTGATAGTATAGAATTTTAATATAATAAATAGCTTTTAAAATTTAAAAATTAAAAAAAAATGTTGCTATTAATTCAGACTTTTAGTAGAATTTGTGATAACTTTTCTTATTATGTATACGATGAATTCTTGCCAAAACGCTTTTTGTTTACTTCTTTTCTTCGTTTGTGGCTGTTTTGTTGAATATTTTTGATTCACTAGAAAATACATTCCATATTCTTATCTTTATACTGTAAAATTATATGTTGTTCAAAATTACCCTTACGCTTTTTAAGTGCTTATTAGTTACAACGTATTTCTCAACTCAAATTTACTATTTCGGTACTAAATAGAATACTATTTCGGTACTAAATAGAATATCTTCGCGTATATATTCTTATGACTAGGACCACTTGATAATATTGGACCACTTGTAACACAAGCCTTTTCTACTTTGCACAATAAATAATAATCTTTTAGAGGTTAAACCAAAGAAAGTAAATAATGCAAATATAGTAGAGACTTTTAAGTAAATTAGGTTATTAATATATAATAAGTTTAGGTATTAATATAAAATAAGTATATATTGAATGTCACTATCGAGACAGATAACGTGCAAGTTAAATTGTACCTCTTATTTTAACATTCTTACTTTGACGTCTTAATTTAACGTTTGCGTTACTATTAGCTGATAATAAAATTTATTATACCCTAAAATATAAAATGTTCTTATTTTTGCTGCTGCTTTAGGGCTTCAAAATATACTGCCATCGTGCATGATATATATGTATTACGAAATTACATTTTAGCGAAACACTAGGGTATAGTAAATAAATATAGATATAAATACATATTTAAAGTAAGGCAAATATACAATTGAACGCTTTGCCTATCACTCTAATCTTTTAATGTCTTTCATACGACTTAAATTGTTTTACAATTCTAGTACATTGATCATAATATTAGTATACAGTACAAATAACGTATGAAATGCATATACTTGTTGAAATAACATTTAGTGTCAATCACTAATAAATATTGTGGGCATATTAAGGCATTTTGAAAATGTATAATATTATTTTTATAATTCTTAAACTAATGTAATTGAAACTTGCTCTTAGAAAATGTTGTTTCAACGCCTTAGCTCTAACATTTTTAGTATAATTGATGGCCATTGAAACTATTGGCCAACTACAAAGTGGAGGTCCACGAAACAACTAAGAGTGAGTTTTCAAAATGTTTTATATACTCGCATGTTTTGCATAATTTCTAATGATAATTATAAAGCTAAATTTATCCATTTTTATTCAAACAAAATTTTTCTTCTTTCCCTTCTATCGCACTCGCTTGGAACGCACGCTTGGACTGCGGGGCTGCACACTAACAAACAAACACATATACACATGGTGATGGTATGTATTAATCCGACAACATTTTATTAACCACTTTTACCCCCTTTGTACCAAATGTACCCATTTGTCTTTATCTTTATTATGAATATAATATCATGGAAACAACAGACTATTCAGAGGATCAAGATGTTATAGAATTAGTGCCTAACATTATATTAAATCCGGGATTCATGGAGTCAGATCCCGTAAGACCAAGAGAAACCTATGCTGCGTCCATCATCAAGTCAACGGAGTGTCCAGGTCCTGGGAAACCTAGGCGTGTCTGATTCTCGTCTATACTCAACCTTAGAATATTCTATCTCACCGATTCAGGGCTATTATCGTGATCGTAAAAGTACAGTGAAAGGTTTGAGAGGTAAGCTTCGCAAGGCCATGACGCTTAAATTTTTAAAAATATGCTCATTTCTAAATACGTGTCAATAATAGATTAGTGGCTTAGGCCGTTTGACAACTCGGCCCATATCAAGTAACACAAGCAATTTACCAATATATATACGCAGTTTTTAGGAATTTTAAAGTGAACGACAGTAATATCATAGTATGTCCTAATAATGTGACAAGAAATTGGCCTAAGGGTAACTGTGGACATATCAAGTGCTACGTAAAGATTATTTTGTAATATCGAATGGAAGCGATAGAATATTCTATAGTTTGTAATGTTTAGCTATTGCGCTCGACGTATGGTCGATATATAAGTAATAGATATTTTTTCAAAGTTCACTTTTTTGCCAGCAAATATTGTGAAAAGGGAACTTCGAGGAAAAAGACTATTTAAAGTAGATAGCTCCAACAACAGAGAGAGATCACATTTAGTGTATAAGAATTTCGAGTTTTAAGTATTGGCATTGCCACTGTAAAATGCTACGATTGGCAGTTTCTGCTCGGTTAAGTTATACAAAATTTCTTTAAACAAGAACTAATGCATGCATTTACTTTTGATAAAGACTTTTACACCGTTACGGCGTCTAAGGCTGACATGGGCTTTACCGATTTTGATAGTGGCACCGCCAATACCTGTGTAATTTTGAATAATATTGCTTACTGTTCAAATTGAATTGTTAATGTTACTAGCTATAATGAATCGTAATTTAACTATTTATTTTTGCAATAATATATTGTATATTTATCATATTTTTGTAAATAGATCTCAGATAATAATTAAGGAAATCCAAAAGACACATCTATTACTTATGTTTCCAATTGTGATTTGATACTGTGATTATTTTCTTCCAAATGTACGGTTCGTTACGTTCATGCTTGGTTATCGTATAAATGATAGATATATAACGATATCTGAAATATGCTTAGTTTTTTTTAAATAGGTAGGTCTATTGAGACTGTTACAACATTACCATATAAAGCTTAGGGTAATTTAGACATACATTTTTATTCGTGTTCTCTAAGGGCGCTTAGGACGAGCTTCGTCTGCCCAGTGTGTATTAGCCTAAGGAGCCCAGCTTACGAAAAGCTAACGCGATATTACCAAATGACAATATGGTAGTAAATAGATAAATGTTGCAAATAGATTAATTAAGACACTCGAAGGCAATGAAGCGATATGATACAAATTTCATGTATTGATTTCTCATGTAAAGTTTGAAAACATTATGATGCCAATCACTTGGAAATTAATGTTACAGACTTTCGGAAGTTTTTATTTTACAAGGTACAAATGAAATTTAATACAAAAAATGCACTGCAATGCATACTTGAATGCAAAAAGATCACTTCCTCAAACATCCTTCCACATATCATGACTAAATGAGAGCAATAATACTTTACGTGATAAATCAGTATGTTCATAAATTTTATTAAATTAATTGTAAGTAAAGCAAATCGATTATAATATTGTTATCAATTTGAAGAGCAGTTTATTTTTGTATACATGGTGTATGCATATCAGGAACGCCTTAGAATGAAAGAGTATATATAACTGTGTTTTAACCTTTTTCACTTTGAACTTTGCGCCATTCAACCATTAAATCTAAATCTAGTCAGCAGAATTATAAAATATTTTCTATATCATAGTATTTAATGAAAAATTTTGAAATTATTGTTATTAGTCACGTTATGGCGCAAATGTTCTACTCCATTTTTCCCTTTCCCTTGTCCTTGCTCATTGCCTTTTCGTGTGCTCGCCTTCTTCTAACCTTTGCTATCCTCTTAAATTACAATCTTATGATTGATGCCACCAATTTAATATTTATTTAATTGTTTTAATTATACACGAATATATTGCTAAATTGAACATCTCTACAAATATATTGTATTTTAAACTCCGAGATGGCATCAATCTTGGTTATACAAGTCACTTTTCTAATCTTGCCCACTCTCCAGTCCTCCCCGCTAGGCTTGCTCTTGGATCGAATAGACTAATGCAATTATCTGTCCGTCTCGCGTGATGTATATCGTGCTATGTCAATTATATGTATTATATGTGTTGGAGTTCTTGTTGTGTGTGTTGCACAGCTTACTGAGTCTCACGTCTTTTGTAGTTAGCTTAATATAAGTATTTAATGATCTTCCTGAAACTGTAAAAGTTTTGGCGAACTTTAAATATGACACAAAACGACAACGCGCTTCTAAACGATTATGCAAATTCTTATGATAAAGTAAGTCGGTTCTATGTATCCATTTTAGTGTATTTAGACGGTTCATTCGAATATCTATTTGTGTATATTTATATAGTCTTGCCAATCTCTATTTGCTTCCAGTTAAACTGTCACTATATACTGTCACTTAATTTTTTTTTTAATATAACCAAATAATAATATTAAAGTAATATGACTTTATAAAAGTTGATTTCGCTTACTCTAATTTAAAATATATAAAACAAAACTAAAATTACATTATGAATACTGTTTGCTACATAACAGCGAGCGCAATTTATTTTTACAATGTTGGTAGCAAGTTAATCAAACTTTAGTGATAGTAGGGTTGTACTAGGTTAGAAGCTAGCTCTAGACGATAGGCTAGACAGATCGAGAATTAAGACTGGGGTAAGGTACTGATTGACTATTTGGGGGTAAAGGTGGAAACAGTGTATGGAAGCTTTGCTTTATATTTATTTAATTTATATAAATAACTATTTATTTACTATATTATAAAATTAATGTGTAATATTTTTAATAATTCGCATTTCTGTATTAACTAAATAGTTTTAATTTCACAGGCAATTTGTTTTGTTAAATTTGTTTTAAATATGAATTTGGTGTTTTATTTTTATTCTTGTTGTCAATGTGTTTTTTTAATCAGGTAAGTGGAGCTTGGATGTGTAGTTAGATGTAGCACACATTATCGCTTAGTTTTGCTTTCGTAGATTGTGCTTTTGCATGTTAATTTTGCTTTTTTTAAAAAAAAAGTATTTAAGCAGAGGCAATTATTTTTATATTCATTAATATGTGTATTATTATTATTTTTTATTTACAGTGCAATATATTACACGTTATCTTGTCTTATTTAAGTTTTCAATGTTATTTTAACTGTTGTAAATGCATGTGAACATGTGTTTCTGTGTGTTTTAGTTTTGTTTATAATATATTTTTGTTTTAATTATTTGGGTTGATGGGTGTAAAAATTATAATTATAATTACATATTTTAAAGCAATAACTTAAATTTCATGATATAAGTAATATTAGTTTAAACATATATTTGTATTTGTATGTTAAGATGCAGCTATGTTATCTGTGGGCATAGTATAAAATAGATCGGTTCAAATAAGGATTCTAAAAAAAGATAAAAGAAAAAATATGTATCCTATTTTTCTATTCTATGTATAATATGTCCACAATAATTTTACCAAGCACATATTAAATATAAACCATTTACTTTATATTAAAGTAATTCTATAGATTAAGGTCGCCTTTGAAAGCACGTCCATGGTGTAGGGCAGCGAATCTGGTTAATTTGCCAATGTATCTTTATATTTAAGATGTGTTACCAATATACTTTATTGATTGGCAATATTTTTCTATATTAAGCAATTTTAAGATTAGCGTTAATTGGTCTGGGAGGAAAGACAGAATGTTATTGGATTTTCAACGCCATCTAGTGGTAGACGTTTGGTATGTATCAATAATATTTTTGAAAAAATATTTAATTTAATTAAATTATTGTTTATATGTACAGAATAATTGCTTATAATTTAATTTGAAAAAATTAAGTTGTTTTAATTTGAGGTTTTATAATTTTTTTTATATTTTATTAATTTAAATAATATTATTATAACTGTCTTTCTTCATCTGACCGTCCTATCCTAAGTTAAGTGAAACAGTAACCGGCAGCATGCGAGTGTAGTTTAAAAGAAAACGCTTTACATGTTAAACTAAGTATAAAATTATATTATCACGATTTTCATATAATGTCAAGTCATAAATAATAATATTTATTGCAAATATGTACAATACATCCTAATGCTAATTTACTGACTGTGACGTATGAAAGGTTTTTACTGCGTTATTTCTACCTTAATTAAAATAGTATACGATTTTAAATACTGAATAATTGACTTTTAAAAAATTAATTTGACTTAGTAAAGTTCATTATTCTTTTGTATACATTTTGTTTTAAAATTAATTATATTACAGTATTCTCTGTTTATTATAATTTAAAAAGAAATAATATCATAATTAAGATTTACTTTTTGAATGCGACAGACGTAGATTATTTTTCATTTGAGTAAATTATATGTTCTCTCAGTCTATAGTCAAGCAAATTTTAGTGTAGCCTCTCGATATGAGTCACTGTGAAAAGGCAGGGGACTCTTTCTTTGCCTTAGAAAGTAAAGACGCGTTAAGAAAAAAACAATGTTTAAACATTTGTATTGAATACATTATTAATATTTGCAATAAATATTATAATATGATTCCAACAGATGAGTGATATTTTTTTAGTATCTGACAATTTATTTTTTTAATATTTGTCAATGACAGATTTCCAATGTGATTGTATGGAAAGGAATGATTATTGCGTTTGAATAATTTGTTTAAAAAAGAGTCTCATTCCAAATTTGTATGTGCAATAAATGTTTATTTTTTTTACCAGTAAAATAATATTTTTCAATTAAAATGTCAAATTTAAAACTTTTTAAAACGAAGTAAAGACATCTATTTTATGCCTTACAAGTTTTAATTTAAGCTAGTTATTGAATTCAATAAAAAAGCCTTTTTATATTTTAATTACTTTATTTCATTAGAGAAAATATAGTTGTGTAAAATTATGACCGGTGATAGATAGATTTTGTTCCACTAGAAAATATACAATACACTGTTAAAAAGCGTTGATATTTGCCATAAAAGATTGTATTACTTTGAATAATAAGATTTTGCTGGCTTTATTACTATTGTTAACTGAAATGTGGACGGTACAATAGTTTTTACCTGTTGTTGTGATGTTGGAAATCATTCCCATTAAAAATACATTTTACACAAGCATTTTGTTTTATTTGAACCTACTACTCAAATAACATTATAATTCAGCTTTTCTTTTATTAATTAAATAGAAAATATATAGTTTCACTTGTCAAGTAATTTTAAAATGAAAACAAGCCGCTTCACGCTTTTTCCCAAAGAGCAGGGTAGTCAGAGAGAACCTAGTGTCAAGACACTCCGTTCTCCACTTTCCACCCGATCTGCAGTTTCTAATCGAGATATTGCGTGTTAAGTGGCGTAACTCAACACTGCGCTTTGTTTTGGTACCAGAGCAAACGAAAATAATATATAATCGTTCCCGTGAGTGAGACTCAAACCCACAACCATTGCGTTTACAGGTAGACAATGTCCCACTGTGCCACGACGGTCTTTAAATTATACAAACATTATTTATTTTAATACAACTCTACGTTTTAAATAATGTTTAATGACACTTATAATAACTATTCTTCTTATGAAGCGACGTCTGAATCGGAATCCTAAAAAAATACAAGAAGCATTACAGCGAAAACAAAAAAATACAAAAGCTATTGTTAAATTTAAATTACTAAGATTAGTCAATTAATATTGAATTGAATTATTACTTCACACTTTTTCCCTCATTGTAAAGCTAGTGAGTCAAGAAACTTCTAGTTCCACGTTTCGTACAAAATCGAGAAATTACGTGTTGAGTGCCAGAACTCAACGACTCGTTTTCTTATAAGGGTGAAAAATAAAATAATTTAAATATGAGCATTCCTTCGAGTTTGTATCGAACCCACAGTGACATAATGACAATGATACCTTTAAATCAAAGCCGATAAAGGTAACGCGACGATGACACTAGACACCGACGAGTATAAACAAAAAATGTCAGTATTACTATCGGATGAAAAAACTTATAAAATTGTTGACAAAGACCTCCGTTTTAATATCAAAACATGCAAGGAAACTACACCTTGACATTAAATCTCTCGTGCCTAGTTGCGTAAAACCTCCTAAGTTGTATGGGTTACCAAAAATACACAAAAAAGATGTACCACTTCGTCCTATAGTCAGACAATATTTATATATTTCTAAACCACCTCAATTGTATTAATAAAAACATTCAATTTACCATAGAATTACAGGCAAACAATACTTTAGCTTTTCTTGATGTTCTAATTATAAAAAATTCTAATGGCACAATAGGCCACACAGTGTATAGGAAACCCACACACACCAACAGATACCTCAATGGTGAATCCCACCACCACCCTACACAGTTATCTACCGTTGGCAAATCTTTGTTACAGAGAGCCCACCACCTCTGCGACGCTGAACACCTAGGGGACGAGCTTCGACAGGTGAAGAATGCTCTTCATTTGAACAAGCTGCCTGTTCCCCGCCAGCGTCGTGGGAAAACCAACAAGCCTCTCACAGTGGAGAGACAACCAGCACTACTACCATATGTGAAGGGAGTTACAGACAGGATTGGCAATATCTTAAGGAAAGCTTCAGTGAAAACTATTTTTAAGCCTAACAAAAAAATGAGCCAGTTCTTGAGACCAGTGAAAAGTAACATTCCTTTGCAGTGTGCTGGTATATACAAACTAGATTGTGACTGTGGCTTAAAAACACCCTAATTTCAATAGAGAAGACGGTTGGGACCTTTCTACCACCAATACCCAATAATGAAAACTTTGAAGTCTCAATCCCATCACACCAAAGATAGAGATACAGTCAGCTCATTTTGCAAGAATCCAGGGCAGTACGCGAGGCAACTAAGAAATCGTTGGTGGTAGTTTGAGATAATAATTGTATCGAATGACAGACAAGTGCCACCTCAGTCTACCTGTGACTACGGACTACTGTAAAGTGTTCGAAACGTCGGGTTTTAAAAATGTATTTTTGAATACCGAAATTATACGCGATTAATTCGTTTAAAATAGTTTCATATCAAAATACCTTTAAATCCGTATTCTTCAAAGCCTCTTCTAGAAGTATTAAGCCTGGATCGTCAGGAGAGAAAACACGACATTGTTCTTCAAAGAACCTCTCCATTTTCAACCTTAGTTCCTCATTGTACCTGTGCTTTACTAAGAACAGTTCGTCAGTGCTCTCTGGCGGTGTATCTTGAAAACTAATAAGAAAAATTTAGTTTAGTCTCAGTCATCGTGGGTGGCGTTTTAATTTTACGCTGGGACATGCCTTATATGCAGACCGCCCATGCGCAAGGCATCCCTTGACCCCGGACGGTACTGTGGGACTCGCCGGTGAGCCCGACCACCCACTAAAACTCAGCGGAAATCTTCTCCACCCCAATGAGACGTAGCAGGATCGATCGTGGGTGGTGTGGGACAGCATCTGACTTCAAATGTCATTGCTTATGGGTTCGAACTCCACTCGGAGGAATGATTATAATTAAATTAATTTAATATAAAGCGCGACGTAGAGTTCCGTCAAATATATATACATTTATAACGAAAAAATATATATACATTTATTATTATTCGTAAGTATTTACCTATTCAAAGAATCGATATGGCCAGGAGGAAACGCTGCAACGGCCAATCTCATCTGCGCCCACGGGTCGCTAAACCTTCTGCTTTTCAACTATAATATATAATAAATGTGTTTCAGACAAAAAAAACTTACTATTACTTACTATTAACTTACTATTACTTTAAAAAAATTGTCATTTCATATCATTTTAAACTGCAGCTTCGACCTGTTAAAAAACACGCGTTGGTGCTAATCTAAATGTTTCTCTGAGGAATATGTTTATCATTATTATATTTTTAGATTTATAGAGATTACGATACTTTTTAAAACGCATTGCTTAGTTACATCTTTCTATCTATTAATGTAAGAAAATCTTACAACGCCTGTTATGACTTATATTTTGCCGTCAGATTATCTTGTAAATTTACACACAGGTCCGTATCCGACCTCAAGACAAGAAATCAGGTAATGGGAATTTAATTCCAACAGAAAAAACTAACCTTATGTCCTTTTTGGAGTGACCAGATCACGAGAAAATAATATTAAGTGTGTTCCTTGTACTTCAACCATATTTGTTACTAGTTATCACTTAAACCACAAATTTAAATTTATAATTTAGTCGATTTTTTCAAATTATTTTCATTTACAGACAATATTTATGCAGTAAATTGATTAAAGTTCCAAATAACTTAATAAAACAGTTAGCTTATAGCAATTTTGTCGAAAAAAATTAAAATCATATTTTTTTTATTTATGAACCGATTGGTTTTTTTAAACTAAACTTTACTTTAAAAATTGGAAAGCTAAAATATAAAAGTCACAACTGCATTTAAAAGATAATTAAACTTTTCTCATATATTCTCCAGCTACAGACAACGATTAGTTACTTTTTTAATATATGTATAGATTGGCTATATATCTCTAAATAAGCGAGAACAGAGAAACATTACTATTTAACCCTACGGAATTAAAAAAGAACCTTTCTATTAAATTTGGATTAACCCTTACGATAGAACAATGCTCTTTACTATGAACTCCTTACAAAAATATATTGGCAAATATCTTCCGAGTTGTTACTTCCCACAAATTACAAATAGCAATATACTTACACGTGTGTACCTTTCATAATCAATTTCTGAATCAGTCAAAGCTCTGGACAAAGCTAAGCTAGTGTCCGAGCTGGTAGTCTTCACCTCCAACTCTTCACTGACTGAAGGAATGCTATCTTCCAAGCCATCTTCAAACCACACACAAGGAGTGAGGGGAACTTCAGGAATTTCCAATTCGTTTACGATTTGGGATCTTATTTTGGGAACATTTTCGAGGACGGAACGGAACATGTTTATTCATAAATTATTTTATGATAATTGACTGTACTTAATGTTTTAAAATTATTTTAATATTTTTAAAGTGTAGACACCAAGGATTATAAAAAAAAACTTTTAGAAAACGTATAAAAAATTGAAATGTTTTTAATACCGTATGAAAACGTATTAAATAATAAATATTAAATAATATATTAATTTTAGTTTTTATTTCAAAGCGTTGTTAGCACCCTTACTGTATGAACAACATTTTTAGGAAACGTATATACTCGTATACGTAATTAAAACGCAGTGGGATTCGAATACATACCATACGTTCTATACAACAAAAATATTTGGTAAGAAGTGTAAAGGATTTCGACGTACCTGGATAGAGGCAACAGAGCTAGTGGTCTGAGTACTTAGACGGTTTCCAAGCGGCGCGGGTTTTGATTTCCGCTAAGTTCATATTTTTATACTTGTTCTAAAACTGTGAGGCCATTGTGGCGCAGTGTGGCAGTGTTTTGCTGGAAACGCGATTGGTTGTGAATTCGATTCCCATTAGAGGGCATACAATATTATATAAAATATTTCTCCGCTCTGGTACCTAACATAAAGTGCGGTGTTGAGTTCCGCCACTCAACATGGAATGTTTGGATTTCGGACAGTGTCATGAGACTAGATTCTCTGTAACTACCCTGCTTATGGGAAAAAGCGTGAACCTGTTTTTTTTTTTTAAATGTGATACGAAATGTATTATGAAAAAGATTTCATATGAAAATATTAAATGCGTTACATTCGTATAATGTGTCGATCTCAAATATTATACTAACGCCCTGTCGTATGCAATATGTATGTCTAACTTGGACATATAAATTAAGAAATATATCTTTATTTCAGACCATTAGATTCCATGGATAGACATAAATTCTATAATATATATTTAAATGTAACATAATATAACATGCTGTACAATACGAAACTCTGTAATACGAAAAAGAAATAAAAAAAGAGATCTTTTATCTTTTTCATGGTGTCTACTAATATCTTTTGATTTTGGACGTTTGTAAAACATAAATCAAAATATTCTTTATTCAAATAGGCTATTACAAGCAATTTCGAATCGTCAAGTAATATAAAATGTCAGTATTGTCAGTCCTAGCAGGAGCTACTACAGGCTGGAAGGCAGTTCTGCTGAGAAGAGCCGGCGAGATGTTGAACAGTTGCTCTTTTCAAATATAGTTTTACAATAAGTAGCCTCCCGAGTGAGCATCAACAGCATTTAATTCCACACATTAACATCAGAATAGTATTCCTGGACAGAATAATATACTTTCCTCGTAAAAATAAGCAAGTTGCCATTTGCGACAGTCACTTTGTATTTAAAATAATTGTATTTCATTGGAGAAAAAATGTATATTTAATTTCTGCGCAATGTGATTCTCGGAAGTACTCATATCTATTTACCATACAAGATATTACAGACAGAACGTCACTGTGTTAAGAGTCATATAAACTTTGTAAAAAATAAAAATGTAGATGCCATCATGAGGACAGCGACACGACTTTAAACACGTTTGGTTGTGAGTTCGATTCCTACTCGATTATATTTAAAATATTTTCATTTCTCCGCTCTGGTCCTTAGTTCCACCAATCGACACGCAATAATATCTCGATATCAGACTAACAGTGAAGAACGGGTTGTCAGGTTAGCCTGATGTGCGGGAAACGTGTAAAAAAAAAAAAGTCACTTCGCATAACATTTTTTTATTAATATCTTCAAAAAACCTTGCAAATTTGGATCAACTTTAATAAAGTGACTGGATCATACTCACCTCACTAAATCCAGTTACTATTAAACCATAATAACATAAATTCAAACTGGGCCATAACAATACAGTTACATGAAAACGTTATTAAACTATAATGTTAAATTACTTATTTAAATTTTGTATGTACACCGAAACTATACTTTATGAATATTAATCTTTAAGATATGATCTAAGCAGATTCACGCTTTTTAACACGTTTCGCAGAAAGAAGAGTTGTCAAGAGTAAAATACTAAGAATAAATTAAAATAGAATCACTGTCCCGAGCCGGCACCGAACCCATAGCCATCGCTTTTTAAAACAGACGCTAAGTCATTGTGTCACCCAACACGCAACATTTAAGACATTGTGGGTGGAAAGAGCAGTAGATCTATCCATCTATTCTACGCGATACAGTAAAATAAAAGAAATAAATTGCAATTTCAACAGAAACTATAAAAAAGAAAGTTGCATATAATTAAACAAAACAATTTTATGGATTTCGACAAAATGCGGCAGCACATTATTTTTCTAATACACAGTGACTTTGAGTTGATATTGAACTCATAAATTTTCTAGACCCTATGAAAAGATTCATCACTATTGTCTCTCCGCCTATCCTACGTGATTCTAGAGATATATAAATAAAAAAATATGTAGATTTAGAGCACTAATAATTTGAAGCGTCAAAAGTCACGACCTCTACTCGTTATAGCCACTTTGCTCCAGAAAAGGCTGTAATCATTACGTACAATGGAATAAAGAAACTAGTTAGCATCAGTTCACTCCGTACGAGCGTGTCCTAGAAAAGACAGGTTGCTGAAATCACGTGACTGATTACAAAATTAAACTTACGAACAACTTTAATAAATATTGTGAATTTTTGTTTTAAATTATACTGTATGGAAACCGTCTAAGAGGCGTGGATTCGAATCCCACTGCGTTAAAATTTTTATACGTGTTCTTTTATATATGTATGTTTTTAAATATTGTATCACAGTGAAGAAAAGCAAAAATACTAAATAACTAGCGTAGTTTGTAGATTTTGCGAAATCATGTCTTAGTGCTCCCCTACAGCCCCTGGACGCTACGTCCCTAAAGACCCTCAGGTTGGTTCGGGTGTGCGTTGGCTGTCACTCACCTAGTAACAAAAGAGTTTCATATTTATTGTTAACTAAAAAACACATTTTAGCAAGATTTACAACTTTAGCACAAGTCTACACTTTCACACTAGAAAAATTTAGAAGGCACGGGTTAAAGGTCGCGTAGTCACAGACAAAATAAAGTATGTCAGCTCGGCGACTCACTTTGCTTGATCGATACTTACGTGAGAACTAACACGCGATATCTTTCTTCCAGAAAATTTTGTTTTTTAATGCACTTTTACACGCTTCTACCGCGTGTAACGTGTTAAGTAAAGACTTGCTTGAAAAGCTAGTGTCAAAAAGATCGTACTCACAACACAATCAAAATCTATTACTATTAGTTGGCATTATATATTTCAAAGGCATATCCCTATATACTAACTGACATTTTAAATTGATTAATCTTATAGTGAAGTTATGGAAGAAGCAAATGTGAAAAGTAGACGTGGGCAAAGTTACGAGTCTATATAGTAGTTATTATTGTAATCTCTTTATAATGTAAATTAAAGGCATTCTAATTTCTTGCGTGTTTAAGATAATCTTTGAAACTTCACAAACTTACATCTGATGTCATCGTGGCACATTTGGTACTTACCAATCTGTTACGTGACAGAAATCACGGTTTGAGAAGCTTCAAGTTGGACTTGAGATGCTTGCTACAAACACCGAGCATTTTTTAAAACAATTGGGACTATTACTTACAAGCCCTTTTCAAAATGAGATGCCGGCATGATATTTTCCATTTAAAAGTAAAAATATTTAGAATGACAACTTTTTTACTAAGCCTTAATAATTCAAAAAATATTAACGTATAATATTCTCAATTGGAATTAGATGCTACATCAATCGACTTCAGTCTGGTGTCAAAATATAAATTACACAACGATGGCGTAAATTTCATAAATAAATTAAAACCGTTGATGCACAAAATACACGTTGCCTTAGCAGTCTGTATGTCAGTTACAAAAGTGTATGAAAAACACATCTCATTATATGTTATATTTATTTCATTCATTTCATATATTTCATATGCATTTATTATTAGTATAAAAAAATATTTTATTTCATATAGAAGAAGAAATGACTATACTAAATTTTTAAATCCTCCGTCCGCTTAATTTTCATAAAAAGAGAACCAAACATTTTCCTTCGCGTATTAATATATTCATAATAATAGAAAGAGGTGCATATTAAATCGTATGACGTAAAACAAATGTAGGTAGAGACGTGACGTGCTATGGCAACATGCCCAAAATTCCTGATACGAGACAGTTTCATTTCTACTTCAAACTAAAACTAACGCGTTTAAAAATTTATTATAAATTTAATAATATCCAATAGCGCTTTCCCCAATAATACTATAATTAGTTTAAAATGTTCGCGAAAATAACTTTATTACTATGAAAAAGTAATATAAACGTGCTGCGATATCGTTATATAAATAAATTGACGAGTACGGCGTTAGTTTCAAGTGCATTTCGAAGCTATCTACTTAGCTACTAAGAAATGAAATCAATATCACAGTACATTGATAAAAACATATTTAGAAAACGTATAAAAATTTGAACGCAGCGGTATTTGAACCCGTGCCTCTTGAAAACCGTTCAAGCGCTCTTATACGTTTTCTAAATGTCTTTTTCAATATCCTAAGTGTCAGAATAACACTTTAAAAAAATGTTAAAAGAAAACACAGTACATTATCTACAATATTGTTTACAATCCAAATCATGCTAATCTTTACATCAACTCTATGTGTTTTAAAATAAATTAAATGTACAAAAAATTAAATATTTGTAAAGTTTTTATTTAAAATACAAGTGCAATTTCAAAAGAACCAGTGGCAAAAACTAGTCATTTAAAACAAACAAACAGGAGATCACCAGTTCACTTGACTTTATAGCTTCAGTCATGTCGCGATAGTGCGACGAAATGGACGTGTTGAATGGACCGTCGCTCCGCCTCCGAGGCGCGGGCAGTTGCGACCTCAAAACGGAACTGAACCTGTGTACCAGCGTCATGTCGCCGGAAACCCAACGGCTGTTACCGCCTACATCGGAGACTATAATGACGAAGCCGTTCCCTATACGAGGTAATTGTGATGTGAATGTGTTAGATTATGTTATATTTGTGTGTTTTGGTAATGTAAGGTAAGCTCCTTTTTTTAAACATAATTAGACTTGTATTGACTGTTTATTTTTGCTTTATTTATTAAAGGTTTTGTAAATGTTATTTAATTAGATTTAAAATTAAAAGTTACAATAATAACATGATATTTCGAGCTTGAGTAATGTAGAGTAGTAGTAGTAAAAATATGAATAGTAACTTCTTATTCTATAATTATAATTTGAATACAAAAATTTAAAACAAGCAAGCAGGACTTACGACGTTCTTAATAATACAAAATATCTTATTATCAGGCATATCATTGGAATTAACTGAATAATTAAAATACAAAATATGTACAGAAGATGAAAGATATAAAAAATCAATCAATATAAAAAACAATAACTAAGTTATAATAAGCTACTGCCTGACTGACTGACTAATATATAAAATATAGAAAATAAATAGTCATATTTGTGGTAAAGGCCGAACAGTTACTTTTTAATTGTAATATCTTAACTTTACAAAAACAATGGCTCTACACAGTGAAAGGTAAAAAATAATAAACCTTCCGGGAATAGTTTAAATAGGCAATTTTACTTTTGTTTACGAATTCATAAAAACATATTTCACTAGTAAATTATTAAATAAGTAATTCAACTTTATTTTAATACAAAGGAAAAATCGTATCTTTTGTTAAGGATAATATTAGATTCTTTTTACCTTTCTGTTATTTTCGACGATAAACAGTTTTAATGATTACCAAAAGATGAAAAGAAAGTTATTATTATCATTGTAAAGAAATGCTAAGCTGTAATATCGTTTTCATAGAATTATTTTATGAAAACGTTTTTTTTTTTAATTATAACCTCGAAGTATATTAATTATGTGTCATGAACATTTCACTGCCTTATAGGGGAAATCCCAAATCAATAATTATGTGGAACGGAAACCACATACACATATAAAATAATATATATTATATAAGTGTATAAATGATGTTAGTAAATCAATCTATACTAATAAATAGAATGTCTATGGGTCTGTCGTCTTCCATGTGTTCCGGCAATTTTTTGCAACGACCTGACCGATTTCGTCGGGACTTTCACTGGCGGATAGCTGATGTAATATAGTAAAGTAAGGTTTTATTTTGGAATTCCACGCGGACACAGCTAATTATAAGATCTAGAATATTAGCGGAGACAATAAATACACTTATTAAAAAAAAACGTTTTTTCTAAAAATGTTTTATCTTAAATACGTCAAATTGAATTCAAAAAGAATTAAAATTCAATTGAATTCAAAAAGAATTCGTTTAATGCGACAGATTAAAGCCAACTTTAATCTGTCGCATTAAACGAATTTAAATAATTAATTCAAATTATATAATGTGATTAGATTTGAGGAAGAAAAACATTTTTCTTATATAGAACATCTATAGTATTTTAATATCATGTATTAGGCACTAAATTACATAAACATATTAAATTTATAATGCGTAAAGATTTATATAGATCGTTATCGTCGATTTATTTAATTAAAAATGGTTTGTTCATTTCTTTAGTGAAACTAATTGATTATTATCATACAAATGTAATTATTGAAGTAAAGTGTTAGGAAAAATAAGTCCATAGCTATAATTTCAAATCCAACTAGGAGATAAACATTTTTAGAAAAGGTATAAAAATTTTGCGCAGCGAGATTCAAACCCGCGCCTCTTACCGTCCAAGCCCTCTGACCCCTAAGCCATACGTTCAATTTCCTAAATGTGTGAATAAGACTTTAAAAAATGTTAAAAATAATCACTAGGGGGTTGTTTATTTGTATTCATTTAACCGGATTAGCTGCACAAAGTTAAGCGTTAATTTTCAATGGACACAGTGTCTATTAGATTTCTCTGACGCTTCTTTTTGTGAATGGAAATAACCTTATCTGTACAATATAATCTATTGTTATCTATTCAATTATTATCATTGTCAACTGATTATTTTTTCAATTTACTTTACTTAAAATTAGACTTATATAAAACTGTACATATTATATACTTAAGCAATTGTAACATTATATGAAAAAAACGTCGTTTAATGCGCTTCGTACGTTCGTAATATAATCTTTATCTGTGTAATAGTTGTATTTAAAAAAAAATTGTGAGTGCAATTTGACGTACGTGACGTTTGCAAAGTAATTGATATTTAATTTTGTTTTTAAGTAACCGTGTGCTGACGTCCCGACTATATTGCGATCGTAAATTCATTTAATTTTTACTTTATACCCGCAAGTAATTTCTTACCTCCATGGCGCAGTAGGTAATCTATTGAAAATAATTATATTTTTAAACTATTTTTATTGCAAAACACAATCGAGAATCAAGAGAGCAAGGCAACATATAACAAAAGATAAATAATAATCGAAGATTGATGAGAATATTGGATTTGAGATACATTATTAATATACAAAATGTAGAGACGTTGAAATTAGCTAATAATATTAGTTTACCGTTTTTACGTTGGTAAGTTGTAATAACATTGAAATCTCGATACTTAGGTAGTTTAATAGGGGACGACCTTGGCGTACGGCTTCTTGACCTACAGACTTAACACATATAACGTTTCACCTGGCTGGTCTGTCACAATGCAATGGTGTTATTAATTTAATATTATTAAATGCACCATAGTGGCCTAGTTCAAACTTGTAATTTCAATAGTTATGAGTTCAAATCAAACTCGATAGAAATATTTATTATTTATTTATATATTTTTGTTTATGTATTGGTAAAGTAGCCTTTTGTAAAATTAAGGAGTCAGTGATAAAGAATAGTATAAAAGAAATACGAGCGAGAGTGAGTGGCAAGAGGAAAGACCTTGGAGGGAGATGCGATTGACGTCGTATTGGACATTGTCTATAATACAAAAGGAAGCTGTCATACAAAGTATCAAGAACATGTACAGGTTTATATCTGAGGATTTAGAGAAGTAAATGATATATTTATCTCTCATAAGAGGAGTTTTTTTTCTTTTACGTTTCGGCCGCAGTGTCAAGACACTCCGTTTGTGCAAATTCGAGACATTGTGTGTAAAGCGGACTTTGTCTTGTTCACCAGAGCGAAGAAATTATAATAATATAATTACATACATTGTGATCATTGCACCGAGTGGGAATTGAACCCACAACCAATCACAATACGCTACGATAGTCAGACTTCTAACTTCTAAATTTTTATGTCATTTACGAATCTGATCATATATTTTCTAGAGTTATGATAAAATCTTTATAAGTGCTCTACTTAAGTTTGCAAGCAAGCTTCTATATTCTGACTCTGGCTACAAAGCTCAAGTCAAGCTTTTATCTTAAAATCTATTTGAACTACATCAGCCTTAGAAAGGAAAGAAGCCAAGACATCAAGTATTTTTATAAAAAAAAATCTTTTTATTATATATTAAATGAAAGTGTAGGTTTTCGCGATTAAAAATTATGGAAATCAATAAAATATCGTGTTTTCTTTATATTAAATAACTGTGGCATTAAAACACTTTCCAGAGTTTAGTTCAGTTTCAAACTTAAAAACATAAAATAGATGCTTATTATAATGAAATATTTATAGGTTTATATTTAGAAAACGTATAAAAATTTGAACGCAGCGGGATTTGAACCCGCGCCTCTTTGAAAACCGTTCAAGCGCTCTGACCGCTAAGCCATGCGTCCCACCTCCAGCTACGTTGAAATTCTTATACGCTTATTACAACTTATATTTGTTGTAAGCATCTCTGTAGAGAGATTTTTACAAATTTCTGCTACCCAAAGATTATTCTACGAACAATCGTCTGGCACGAGAGAATGCTATTTATTAAGATCGTCGTACTGTTTCAAGATCGTTTCGAACGCATGGCTTAGCGGTCAGAGCGCTTGAACGGTTTTCAAAGATGCGCGGGTTCAAATCCCACTGCGTTCAAATTTTTATACGTTTTCTAAATATGTCCTTTTTAATTTCCTTAGTGTCGGAATAACACTTTAAAAAATATTAACAAAATATTTATACGTTTTCTAAAAATATGTTTTATCTTGTATAAATATAGTCGGACACTGTGACTGAGTCAAGATGGATAGATACGGATGATGGAGATGGATGTTCGATCGATTTGCATGCCGTCCGATGTTTGATGATCGTTACGGAGAACGTCTGAAATCGTTCGATACTGATGATAGACCAATTTTTTACCTAATATTTAATTTGTTATAAACAAAAATGTTTAAAACAAACATTTAGAATTTCTCACGACGATAAAGATGCGGACCAAAGTTAATATTCATAATTATTATGTTAAACCATTAACGTATTTCAATATACAATTGATAACTTAATGACTCACGCGTGATAATTTCAACAAAGCGCTTAAATGGAATAAAAAATATATTGCATTTATTTTATTATGACTCGGTAACGGATCAAAGGCTAAAGTAATATTATTATTTTTAAATAAGGTAGTACTTCAAAGTATAAGAAAATATTACATCTAGTGTCACTAAATATCCATTTTTACTATCTATAAAAGTAAAAAAAATCTTGCAACGCTGTATTGAAACCGTCGTATTCGTTCGATTTGCTTGAAAATTGTCCAGATCCGACTATCAAATTTATGTCACGAAAAATTTTAGTTTTTAAAATGTATACAATTTTAAGCGGATCGGGATTCAAACCCGCGCCTCTTGGAAATAACATTTTAAAATGGTAGGGAAAACTTCTAAAAAAAAGATATATGAGATCGGTAAAGTCGTGCTCATGTTATGGCGTGACCAAGGTAAATAAGCTTTCATCCAAAAACTAATAGTAATATTATAAATGCGAAAGTAAGTCCGTCTGTCTGTGACATTATTACGGCCAAACAGCTGCACGTTTTGTTGAAATTATAACTATATAGATCTCTATACAATTATAATTTCAAGTATCTAATTGAGGGTATTTGGATGTACATAGGCTACTTTTTCTACCCCTTTTTTTAAAAAAAACTAGGTATTCCATTGTTTTACTAAAAGGTTACTACGACACGCGGACGGATTATTGATGTTTTGACTAGCGCACTAAGAATAAGAAATAAATATTTTTTTATTGTGATAGTGTATATCGTAGCACGTGTTCAAATCCTGACATTTATTAACTATATCACGCTGTGTATATATGATTGGAATGAAATGGGCTCAAAAGAAAGTGTCTTATGTCATAACCTTTTGATAAATTTAAAAATAAACCTTTTCTAAAAATAGTTCTGTTAATAATAAATATCATTGAGTATGTTTACTTTTAAAAGTCAACAACCTGCCGATATTATTTTAATAGTTCTACAGTTCATAAAATATATCCCCTATAGACCAAATGGCATATATTCTCACAATCGTGATGGTAGTCAGTTTCTGGACAGATCTAATTGAATTAAGTTTTTAAAAAGATAATTTAAAAAAAGAAAATCCTATTATTTTATATATTACTAGCGACCCGCTCGCGGCTTTGCCTGCGCCACTACGCGACTAATAGAAATTTACGTTTTTCGTCAGCCCGCAATCTCACACACAAAGTTTGCCCAAATTCATAATATTGTTGAATTATAAAAATAATATTGTGTCAATTGATAAAATATAATATGTTTAAATAGTAGTAGACCATATTGCTTTCGATTTCTGAACCCAACTACCAAACTAAAAATGAAATGCAACTTAAATTAAATAGCTACCTACAAACAAATTCGCCGTCAGGAAATAAGAATTTAATTAACATATTAATGGACTTTGTATCAAAATTACCAGGCTGAACATATTGATAAGAGACTCCAGAACAGGCAAAGTAATATTACATATTTTTAAGATACTTGATAAATATTTACATTCTTTTACGACAACAGAAACATATTTCTCGGTATTATTATATATTTATATAGTATTTATTATATATTCTACTAAAATATGTTTTACAGTATATATTATTTTTTCACACTAATCCCTCTATCTATTAATAAAAACCGCAATTAAATCCGTTTCGTAATTTGAAACATCTAAGCGTGCACAGCGGAGACAATATACAATGTGCTGTAATGTGAAATTTGATTTAAATAATTCAGGTTCTGCGCCATTACCGCATTTTTTTAAATTGATATGTCTTTTAGAACTGTATATTCAAGGAGTTTGGTGTTAATTACTGTTAATAATAAATTATTATTAATTATTAACAAATTACTGTCCTAACAGGATTACCCCTAATTTGTTAATCGATGTAGTTAGACCGAGCCTGTACCCTACGCCTAATAAATTATATATAGAATGGATGATTTCCATCATCATCACTATATAGTAAATATAAAATATATATAATAATATATATATAATTATAAAACATCATCACTATATAAAACCGATATATGAAACCTATAAACTTCCCGAAATTTCTTCTTTTAAACCACGCAACAGTTTTAGGCACAGTTTTTACTGATAAATTATTCCCAAAGGTTTTCCCAAACATAGATACAAAACATGCTATATTTTTTTTGTTACATAAGAAAATTCCATATTAAGTGATGAAACCGTTACAAAAACGGAACGGAAACGGCATGTACGGAAATGTAAATCATAAAAAAGGCCTAAGGTTGGCTCCCAGTATTCACAGTAACACTAAATAATTTTAAAATATTACTAATCATTATATCTAAATTAGTATATTAGTTACCTTGCCCATTTAATGTAGATTATCCTTTAGTTATTTAATTTAAATTAATACTTGAGAAGTTATCACAGATTTAAAAAATAACACGCAATTAAAAAAAACTGTCTGGCAACGGATGAATTATATAAAAACAGTGTGCTGACAGACACACTGTTTTTATATAATTCAATAAAATATATGATTCGATAAAATTATAAATTTGAGCAGTTTGAGATTTAAGCGAGAACGCAAGGTCGGGGAAAATACGAAATAGATATTATAATCGTGCACCTGATGTCGTGTTGAATCTTACTTTATGAAAACTCTCCTATAAACATCTAATAAACAAATTAGTTTGAAAAACAGCGGGATACGAACCCGCGCAGCGTCCAAGCGCTCTGACCGTTGCGATGCGAACCCATGCGTTTTATACCCACCTGCGTCGAAATTCTTATACGTTTCTTATAATTTATTCTTGTTGTTTACATCTTCCATTTAGCATCTCCTAGACATTTGTATAAATTTCTGCTACCCAAAGTTTAGTACAATCCTTTGGCAAGAGAGAATGCTATTGTTATGTTTTATTAAATATTTTAAAGTGTTATGTGTTAACACATACTTAGGAAATTCAAAAACATTTTTACCTACCTTGCCGCTAAGCCTTATACGCTTATTACAACTTATAAATAATATGACTTATGTAGAAACACCGCCTATTTAATAACAGATGGCGTCATGTGTTGGTGTTGTCACCTATTCGATAACAGATGGCGCGGCGTATTCTTTATGATTCTATGAAATATATCTAAACTTAAAATCAATTATATTATATTTCTTAGCAAATAATTGTAAATGCATCTTGTTTATATTGTTTTTATTTTCCAATAATTACATTACCTAGTCAGATTGGAATTAGCTAAAATTGCGGTATTAGCTGCAAAAAATATCAACCAAACTAAGTTGTTAAATATTTAGATTTTATATTTGAATCAGTGACCCTCCTTTGTAATAGGTACAAGAAAACATTTTAATGTAAGTATTATGTAGTCTAGCACACTCCGGCCTTGGTTTCTCCCGCGTTTAATTCTATTTTGACTGTTATTTTTTATTTCAGTAGGTACATTTAGAAACTATGTTGGTTTTTAATTGAAACTTGTGGAAAACAAAGATACAATTGTGTTTTTTTAGATTAGGAAAGAACGCGGCAGTTATAAGTTAAATTTTCACACCCTATAAGTTTTTTTATTCGTATACCTTGAAGCTAAAGCTGTAAAATAGAGAACGGAGCGTTTTATGGCGAAATTGGTAAAATCCTAATGGTGTAGGGGGGATCCTGGGAATCGCCACAACCGCTGTTGTGGGTTCGATCCCCAGGAGGGGAAGTAATTTCCTCGCTCTAGGAACTCGCTCTCGCGTACTCGTACGCGCAATGTTTTCAATTTAGGCGGAAAGTGGAGTACCCAGTGTCTTGATACTAAATTCTTTATGGCTACTCTGTCATGTGGCAAAAAATGTAAATTTGTTTTATTTACATAAAAAAAAAAATGTTATGCATGAGTCGCTTTAAACATTTATATGTATATTTATAAATGAAACTGCGGTCGCGTTACAGTCTAAAGGCTAGTCTCACTTTATACTCTGTGTGTATAAATAAACAATCATGTGGGATAAACGTGATATCGTCTGTTTTCTACGTTTTTATTTAAAATAATTTTAAACGACGACAAAAACCTAAAAGATTCTCAATTTTTTTAATGTGTTTAAAGTATTATTCACAGACTAAGAAAACTAAAAATTTTTAGAAAACGTAAAAAAATTAGAACGCAGCAGGATTTGAACGCGCGCCTCCTGGATAGTTTCTAAGAGGCTTTTCTGAAAAAGTTCTTAATTTTACACGTATATATTTTTTCATATTAATCCACGCATAACATTTTACAGAGTTGATCAATTATGATAATATTTTTTTTAAGGGATAGAATATATTCCGAAGTTAGTCCCAGAAAATTTTAAACAAAAATTTCAAAAGCCTAAGCCTAAGGTTAGAAAAATAGTGGACAATTGCAAATTCACTGACTCAACGGTATAGTTTTTTTGTTAAAATATAATTTATATTATGAAGTTGACAAAAATAGCTAAAAGTTTTAGTCATTGTATTTGGAACTTAACGTCAATTTATTTTAGATAATTAACTTATTTAGTTACAACATGGTTCATATACAAAAAAAACCTTTAATATTTAAGACCGCTATAAGTTACACAATAATTGCCAGTTTTATATATGATATATAGCCGTTTTTTTAAAGTAGAATCTTGATTTGTTTGCGTTGTTTACGTAAGAACTATCCAGGAATAGCTTTATATACAAAAATTCTACCGCTTACGTATTATACAGAGACAGTACTACAAAATATACCTAACCCAAAGATTAGAAGTTTCGACAAAAAGTCTTATACGTACATACATACACACACATTGATATCATGAGAATCCCGCGTGATGAGTCAGTGCACGTGGAAATTACGTTATAAATTGAAGCTTGTTGCTAAGCTAAAAATGTTATCTTGGTCAAGCAAAAAGATTAATCTTAAATTTTCTTTTAATAAAAAAGCTTCACGTTGTTTCCCGCATAGTAGAGTAGGCAAAAGAGGACCTATTGTCCAGACACTCTGTTCTCGATTACAATAATTTACATATTATAATCATTCCCCCAGTGGGGGTTCGAACCCACGACCACCGCGATTATAGTGAAATCCTGCCATTTCGCCACGATAGCCGAATTTTTTTTAATAATCTCATTTCCAATTAGTAGTGACCACGGGCTACTGTAACGTGTTCGAAACGTTGGGTTTTCTAAAATGTATTTTCGAAATATACACGATTATTCGGCTTAAATAGTTTCATTTAAAATATAGGATTATGAAATTTAGGTGAGTTTAATTTTACATGGAAAAGCTAATATTTTTTTTAACAAGTGGAGTTGCTGATACTTCCCAATAAGTAATCTAAGATACTTGTGTTAGGAATGACTCGTTTCCTAATTTAAAAAGGAAAACAAAATAAAACTATATATTATTATCTATAACAGTGAATCAACAAATATAAAGTGCGTGTGTTTGTGTGGGTGTGTGTGTTTGCAAGTACATGAGAGTATTGTGTGTACGTGCTTTATTTTGTATATTTATGATTTGTCTTTTACTATGTATTATGTATAATATATTTATATATTATTGGATATAATATAATAACATATACTTACTACATTAATAATTTAGTTTTATCTAAATTTATAGTAAATTTTCAATTTCTTTATATAAGTTTGACTAGCCAATTAGTCACAGCTTTCTTGCATGTAGGATATAGGAGGATCTGAAGGAGTTGATTTTTGTTGAATTTCACATTTGAAATACATGAAATTAATAAAATATAAATTACACACACTACCATATATTTGATATTTACTTTTGAGTAAAATATCAGAAACGTTGCTATGGCAACGCGTATTACACGCGTCTACCTATATATATATATATATATAATGCTTTGTTATCATATATTTATAGTATAGGAAGGTAATAATAAATCTTCCTATACTATAAATATATGATAACAAAGCGAAGTAAGGAAAATGTTCTATTTAACCGATAGTACGTACATTAGTAATAAATAATATCTCTATATAATATTACGAAGTATAACAAAGCGTGTACTAGAGGACAAGCCATTGTGTGTTAATTCACAAACTTAACACATTATTCTTATTTATAAATATTTATTATTAATGTCATTCTTATAATAGATCAACCTTGCTTACTCATAAAATGTTAAATCTTTGCAATAGATTCTTGGAATTAGACTTTAATATCTGTTTGGACTATTTTAGTTCAAATTGTAATGTACCACATAATTGTAATGTTCCCAACTTTATTTTAATATATAAATAAATTCCATTTTTATTTTAAAAAAAAGTTTATAAGAGCGTTTTTTTAGTTGCCATTAAAATGAATGCTATTGTAATAACAAAAAATGTACAATGATAATATAAATAAAGATATATAATATATTTAAAGGAATGTATAAAAATGTCAAACGTTTTGTTTTGGTGTAAATAAAATACTTACTGAAGGAACAAGCAATTGCAAACACAGTAAATATATTTTTACAGCTACATAAAAATTCCAAATTCAGCTTCAATTGCAGATTTTTTTTTAATTCTTAAACTTCGATCCTATTAAAACGCTACATTAGGTTGTTAATCGCCAATATCGATATAGAACTGTTACGGATGTAACATTTCAGATCTGGATAGGGTTACGTATATAAAAATATTTCGGATTTCGCATAATTTCAATAACAGATTACATTTTTGAGGAAATTGAGTAATATCTAGTCACAAATTTATCAATTGCTGTTTGTGTGATAATACATACATTGCAAGTGCCTTTTTCAAAGAAAAACATTTATTGATAACTCTAAGCGAAATTATTTGAAATTTTCATCGGATTCGACTACGGCTTCGGAGTTTCATAACATCCCTAAAACATAAGTGAATTACAAAGTTAAATAACCTAGAATTAGTTCTAGTCTATAAAACGTAAAAAAAGTTCTATAATATATTTAAAAAGAATATGTAAAAGACAGATTATTCAAAATTATAAGGTAAGGTGAGTCCTTCAGCTCAATATCGCCTTGACCCACAGAATACCGATCTAGCGTGTTTTAACTGTTATACAAATATGCAATATGCCTTAACTCGTTCCGCAGCGATAATGGCCACGAGTTGCGCGCGTGAAGATAGCCGTGCTACATTTTATATATATATTATAATAACAATTTATTTAGTTATGACGCTATATTAGTAAGGCCATCTTAGTGCAGTGGCATAGCATCTGTGATTGTTTGGGGGTTCGATTCCCACTCGGGGGAATGATTATATTGAAAACTAGCTACACGCTCGCGCTTTTGTCTGCGTAAACTACACAAATAAACTATTTAGTTTTTTTCGCCCGCGTTGTCACTTAAATTTCAATCTTTGTTTAAATTTATGATTTAAGTGGTTGTAACTTTTTTATTTATAAACCGATTTAAATGAAATAACACTAAATGTTAAGGGAAGTTTACCACAATACAATCCAAAATTGCGTTTCGATTTAAACATTAAACCGTTTCTAAGATAAGATCCCAAACGCACGGAAAAACAGACAAACAGAAAAGATTGTTAAGTTTTGGATTCTATTATATTGATAAATGTCACCAAAAACTTTTTTTTTCGTATATCTTCCACAGATAGACAGCGAACACTTACATTTTTATTGTATACATACATATAGATTTTTTAATTTCTAGACTCTCGTATTTAAAACAAAGACTGGCCTAATTTCTGTCAATCAATACTCAATGTCTCGATGTCAGGCGGCAAGTGTCTCCACTTGCGGAGTGTTTTGACACTAGATTCTCTCTAACTACACGTGACGTACTGTATTAGTGCATTTGGAAGCGTCTAAGACGCGATCGTAGTGGGTTCGATCCCCACTCTAGAGTAATGTCTATTTTAGCATGTATTTTAAGGTATTTTGTATATATAAATTTATTGTCATGTAAATTTACATATTTACGTATATTTATAAATTTTACGCTTATTTACTGAATCTGGTTTAAAGTGAGTTCTTAACTAAGTTCTCCCTGTCTTCTTCCTATACTCAGCTCTTATACTATATAGGTACATTGTACACGACATACCAATATGTTTGTATGAAACATACAATTGCACGAGTGAAATAAAACTTATGCATATGTCAAGTGCATGTAGCATTTAGTTAATTTTAATCGTATTTAGTATGATTACAAAATATACAAACAAAAAAAATTAAAAAAAATTAAATAAGGTGGCCTTATCGCTTAAAGCGATCTTTTGCAGGTAACATTTGGATGTTGGATTTGCATTAAGACACGGTAGGCGTTGCATTGAGCAGGATTTGAATTAAAATAGTAGAGTTAATAAATAACACATATACATACACAACAAACAAATATTAAGTTATATATAAACAAATATATATATATATATATATATATATATATGTGTGTATATGTTAACATTAAGTTAGAGATAGGATATAATATGTATATACTTACAAACGTAAGCCCGTGATAGGTTTGTTATATTTATAGTTATTTCTATATAGAGAGAGGCCATTGTGAGGCAGTCGGGGAGCGTCTGCAAACGGAATTGGTTGTGGGTGCGATCCCAATTCGGGGGACAAAACTGATTCTCTAAGTTCCCTCTCCTAAACTATTTTTGAAAACGTATAAAAATTACAACGCAGCGGGATTCGAACCCGCGGCGCGCCTTCACTCTGCTATTTAGATAAAGCGTGGCTTATTTTTTTTGTATTATAATGTAGTTCAAAATTTAGAAAAAACGAAACGGTTCCGCCACTGAATATACAAAATCTGGACATAGGGCGGAATATGGTGTCACTAAGCTCTTTCCGTCTTCCGTGCTATTCGAAAAAAAGGGTAAAGCTGGTTTTTTAAGTTTTATCTGAAAATAAATTATTTACATAATTTTTTTTCTTGTATATAATTGTTAATTTGTATTGCAAATAGTATTATTACGTCAGTAAGAAGATTATTGCTTATATCTAGTATAGATGCAGTTAGCTATAACAGGTTTTACGTGCTCATTCATTTTCTAGTATATTGTGGTCTTTATTAAACTTATTGTGAGACAATACTGCCACTTATATAAACAATATTGCCTCATATGTAAACGTTTAAAATATATATTATAATGTGGTATTTTTGAACATCAGGCCAGCGTCTGAGTAAAATATCCCTTTGATTCGATCTTAGGGAAATGCTTATAACTTAATAATTTTCTTTTATCCGCTCTGGTGAACAAACAATATAAACGCGGCGTTGAGTTCCGCCTCTCAACACACGATTTATCTTAATAGCAGAAAAAAGGCGCGGCGCGGGTTCAAATTTTTATACGTTTTCTAGAATTGGTACCGTCCTTCACAATATCGCTCAAAGAGCTAAACTTATTTAAATAAGATTTGTTCATAACTTGAAGTAACATTTAAAATAATTTTAACTTTTATTGTTATTTGTATCAGCTTACTTTCCACTTTCCGAAAATCGGAACGGTGCGTGTTCAGTGGCGGAACTCAACACCGTGCTATGTCCTAGGAACCAGACCGGAGAAATGAAAATTATTAAGTTATAAGCATATAATATATAAATATAATCTTTAACCGAGTGGAAATCGATCCCACAACAAATTGCGTTTACAATCAAACGCTGTCTCACTGCGCCACGATAGCCTCTAAATATGTTTTTAATTCTACTTATACTATAACTTAACGGCTGGTGTCAAAGTTATAATTATTTCTTCCTCTATACAAATATACTTTTATAAAACTCTTTCTTTACTGACTGACTGGCAAGACACAGCCGCTACTACTCACCGTGCGCTATAGTAAGCAGAAATTTGGCATGTATAATTCTCATGGACCATAGAGCACTCGACGCAAGCGAAATTGGGAACAACAACTCTATACCCAAAATTTTTTTAATTTTGTCACAGGCAAAGTCACAATCAAAAGCTAATCTGGAACAAAAAACAATAAACGAACACGTGATTATTTGATGTTTTTTATCTAATGCAAAAATTAGCAAATTGGAATGCAGCCAATGCAATATAAATTTAATTTATGATAATCGTTTAGTTACAGGCTATGGCTTAGCACAGTATCTAAAAAGTCCTTGAAATTTATATTTTTACAAACGATAGCGGTTAGTCGTGTTATAAACAAGTAAATTAAAAAAATTATGTGTCGTGGCGCACTTTAAACGTTATTTGGTAAATATCGTTTACGGCTTTCATTCTATGTAAGATGCAAATCCATAATGCGATGATTGAAATATATATATATATATATATATATATATATATATATATTTAGAAAATTATATATATAATTTTCACATAAACGTAAACAGAATATTGTTTGAAGTCAAAAATATTTTTTAAAAAGTGCTATTAATATCGGAGTGGCTTGTATTATAGCTCTTTCTTCCCCCATACATGCAGTGTGTGGAATGATCATCCTCCTGTGGTTTTTATCGCTACGACCTGGGGGCTTTCAGGGGTCGAGTGTACAGATACCTTCACCCTCAAGCCCGGCAACACGTCCACAACTCGTCTGATCATGTAGATGCCCGAATTGGGTGAAGATAAACACTTACCATCAAATACTTACTTATGCTCGGTAACCCCCTTTTTTAAAATAAAAAGAATTGGATACAAATCCTGCTACGTTATAACTTTATAAATATTTAAAAAATATTTGTTCGGAAGTGCCAGACAGACAGGCTAATCTAATACACTTTTCGTGTCAGCTGCTCCGAACATTTGCGTGTTATGGAGAAAATCCCCTAAGTGAGAGTTGAATGACGAATCATCGGCATTTATAATTTATATTTTTTATTACCACAGCTTCAGCTTCGCTCTATATCTCGCATTGAAGCATTAACACTCCGTTCTCCACTTTCCGCCTGAAATGGAAACATTGCGTGTTGAATTCCGGTACTCAACGCCGTGCTTTGCTTACTAGAGCGGGTAAATGAAAATAATTAAAATAAACTGCTTCTCGCGAACCACATATGGCTCTTTGAAGAATTGTTTGTGGTTCTTGATAAATGTATCCGAGTTCAATTTCTTTTGTGTTATTATATTTTAAATTAAAACAGCAATTACAATTTTTAAATACATACAATTAATGACGGCTTGCTAAAAATGTAACATTCTGAAAATGACTGAGACTATAAAGAAAAGCTCCATGTCTATATATAGCCACTACGGTTACCTGTTACCGGTTATCGCTTTGATGCCCGTGCAGATTTTTCTCACGCAAATTTAGCGGTGGCATTTTATTAAGAGAAAATTTATATTTTCTTTACTTAATAAATCATCATGGCACAGTGATCCGATTAAATACGCGATAATAGAGGGTACGAATTCCACTCGAATGATTATATTTACATTACTTTATTTCACTACTCTAGCAGACTTAATTACTCTAGTGAACCGGTAGGTACCTAATTATGCGGATAGTAAAAACCGGAAAATCCGGAAATCATTAGATCCTGGCTACCGATGATTCGATACCAGAACCATTACAAAAATAACATCATTAAAATATATATTTCCTTAACATATATATCCTAAGAGTGTTAAAGTGTAACACTTTAAAAAAATATTAAAAACATCCTCAAACTATTTGTGCATATTAAAGCTTTGAGTGCCCAGTAGTACAAAGGAATAAATTGAATAAATTACTTGCAGATTGTTCCTTGATCTATTTCAATAAACGTTGTATTTGGAGTATAAAATCGTATATAATCTTGAATTTTTTTTACGGAATTTTAATTTGTTTATAAGTACAAAATACCTATTTATTGCACACTAAGGTAAAAACATATTGTGGAAATCTTAGAACAACATGAAAAGTGAAAAAAGCGACATTATCACTAATAGCAATCTCTTCCAGGCAATCGACTTTGTATGGTCTAAAGACAAGAGCTGGCATGGTGCGTTCTAACATAACATAACATAGATATATATATATATATATATATATATATATATATATATATATATATATATTGTAACTTACACACATACAGAAACACACATCTCATAAAGTACATAAAATACACATTTAAGATACATTCATTATACATATATACACGCGGAATCTTTATTGGTTTATGTATTATCTAATTTGTGTTCTTTACATGTTTACTTATATACTGTATGTTTCCCAAATCAAAATAAATAAATTAATAACAATAAAATAAATAAAAAATACACATGCAAAAAATTTGACTCCATTCTACCTCTATTCCATCCATTCTAGCTGCCACAATGCAAGAATTTTGTTAAAAGTGAAGAAGGAGCCGATTTGTGAAATAAAGGCAAAGTCAAATAATTTAATTCAAAATAAGAAATTACATACTTCATTTTTAGAACGTCAAACAACTTACAACCGGTTCTTTAAAAATAATGCCTCAGACCTGAGAACAATCGACGCGAGAAACTAAGCGGGCTCTCTTTTTTTAAGTCAATTTACAATTACTATTAGTGACAATGATACCTTTGAAATATAAGCTGAAGCGAGCATTTCATTCCCAAGGCGTATTATCTATACAAATTATATTAAATTGGGGTATCTGTTTGTAATATTAAAATAACCGCTTTTTACTAAACGCATAATATTTGTAAAGGTTACATATATCAAAATAACATTTTTACCATTTTTGTCTGTGTGTCTGTTTGTTTCGACTCATACCTTTAAAATCTAGACAGGCAGACAGCTGATGTTATAAGAAGTAACTAAGGCTATATTTATTTTAGAATTAAAAAAACATTAATTATGTAATAACCTTTAACACACAAGCGTCTTTTCAACAACCAATGTATTTCAAGTTATCTAATAAAATCTCCCTCTTTCTATTGAACTTCAATATCAATTTACTCGATAATATAAACATATTGTCTTTCTTTTTATTAGTTTTTTTTTAAATTAACTGTAAATTAATCGCATATTTCCTATGTTTTTAAGATTAATAAGCCACACTCACTGCGGGTCCAATTCTCTTTAGCACACTCAATGATGCTAATTTTCTAATGCACTAACAACATATGTACTTTCATGACATGTAATGACACATGTTGACGATAACGATATTAGATTTGCTAATTTTGTAATATCAAGTGTAAATTGGTGTAATATTACGAAGCGAATTATAATATTATGAAGCGCAGTGTGACTATAAATAAACACCATTGATTTTGGGTTGGATTCCCACTAGGGGATTGTTTATATATGTTAATTTTTTTTAATTTCTCTGCTCTGGTACCTTAGACAAAACGCGGAGTTGAATTCCGTTACTCAATACGCAATGTCGTGAAATGTCTTGACACTAGATTCTTTCAAATAGCCAGACTATATGAAATAATATAATTAGAACAAAATCATTTAATTTTTCGTTTGATTGGTAATTTATGATTTCTCGTAACAAGTGTCTCGTCTAATTGTAAGAAAGCAGACTGGAAGTACCAGTATGTAAATATAATGAGTCATTTAAAGTCAATTGTGCTTTTCCACTGTCAATATTTACTAACACTGCATATATTAATAAATATTTAGAACGGCAGTAAGATTACGAACATGTTGCTAACATTCTACGGACTACGAAATAGAAAAGGGAAAACTCATATATAACACAGTTATTACCAAAATTGTATTAACGTACAAGATGAAGCTGATGTAATTTGGCATTGATAAAGTTTATATAAAGAAGAAGTGTCTTTTCAATTACTTTTTATAAGAACACATTCAAAATATGTACATTAAAATCATAATATAACCATCAGTACCATCAATATTACCATGAGTAATAAACACATTTATACAAAGTGGCAAACACGGCGCTATGGCAAAACACGTTTAACGTATCAGTGGGGATCCTAGGATATTTAGTAAATACATTATTCGTAGGCAGTAATTTCCCTGTATTGTTAAACAAAATTTAATAATATATAACTACAAGAGCTACTCATATATCCACTCACTGATAAACATAAAATTTTATATATTCAGCTAAAGGATATCCCAAATGTTTACTAGAAGAAACTCCTTAGCATTCCTCATCTTGAATGGTGATGCAGAGTGAGGTGCTAGGAATGTTGCTATAGACTTGTGACCCAAGGCGAGGCTTAAAAAGCCCCTTTAAAATGCGCATACACTCACCACCCTGTCCGAGCTCCTCTAGATATGTAGCCAAATTCTGCTAATGACACCTTCGAAATACTTGCTATGCTAGAAAACAAATACTCGTATGTAAAAATAGTTGGACATTCTTTTCAGATATTATAGCAAAGTAGTTTGACAGTCTGTCCAAAGCCATATTCACACAATGGCATAGCGCCCTCGGATCCAATTCAATGCACTTACCGGTCATTGAGACGTCGTTCATATTGAACGGATGTGTCATTGTAGAATTTTGAGTGAAATTCGAACACCTGTTGCTTGCGTACTTGAAATCTATGAAAAGTAGCCTTGTTCGTTATTTTGTGATTATTGTTGTTTATTTACAGCTTCAAGCTTCTTTCCCACCTGCAGGATAGAGAAAACCTAGTGTGTGTCCATATTCGACACATTCCTTGTTGAATGGCGGAACTTGACGCCGCGTTTTGTACCATAGAGGACAATCGAACTCATGAACAATCGAGTTTACAGTCAGATGCTGTGCCACTATAACACGAGGGCCTGAAACGCTGCCATAACGCGATTTGGGACATATTTAGATATGTCCCAAATCGCGTCATGGCAGCGTGACAATACACTCTAATAAAAATCTATCTTATGGGTACACGGTTGTATTAGCAATTAGAGCGTTTGGACTGTTTCCAAGAAGCGCGGGTTCGAGTCCCGCTGCATTAAAAATTTTATACATTATCTAAAAATATCTTTTAATAATTTGTTTTTCAAATACATATCCGACTACATTTCGACTTACTTTGTAACATATACATATAACTGAGCTTATGATTATTTTTAACTCATTTTCATCAAGTATGAAGATGTGATGTGAACACAAAGAAACCTGTTATGGTATTCTTGGAAAGATTAAAAGAATTAGAATTGGCTTACCTGACATATTCGTTTTTTAGTATTAAAAACGTCTTGGAAATTATACTTTTATTAATAGTACATAATTAATCAAGTCCTACATTTTACAGAATAAGAAGGTATAGAGACAGTGACAAGTCCCAGTCGTCTCCTTTTTTTCTCAATCATTTGAGTATAAATAAATTAGACTGCGAAAAGATGCTACGTAAAAGAAATATCCCGAGTGTTTAATTTGAACCTGCAACCGTTAAACACGTCCCTACTTCAGCGCCTTGAGGTAGATATAGTATGAATGAATAATAAGTAGTGTAACCGTAATATAACGAGCCTGAAAATAACAATTTTATAGATTTAATGATTTTTTCCGGTAAGCACTAATACAAAATATTATAAATGTACCGAGTGATCTTCTTGATTTTTATATATTTTACAATAAAATGTACATAGAGAGAATGAGAAAGAAATAGTGATTGTTTTCGGAAATGATCGAAATATCGATAATATAGCGGTTAAAACAGTTTTATTTTACAATTTGTAAAAATCGCTAAAACTAAAGTAAGTAGTCTTTTCTTTTGTTTATGACTCCTCAGTTAAGACATGTTCGCATGTAAATTATAGACAGTTTCCACTAAAATCCGAAGTTGAAGCCTATTTCTAGTATTAATATTATGTACATTGATGTGATTTTGGTAAAATCTTAATATTTTGTTTAACATATTTTTACATTTTTTCAAATGTGTATTGAGCCGCAACTATCATTATATTTATTACCTTCCATTTTTACATTAAGGATTCTTTCGGACTTAAATTGTAGATTGCGCGAATAGCTCGCTTCTGCAAAACAACAACTTAATTGATTGCGGCTGCACTACCCTAGATTATAATGCTATAAAACATAATACTATGAAATAAGCTAAAGTAAACAAGGCGAGCCGTTTCCACGTCAGTTAGTAATCTAATTGGTTTAACCGCGAAGGCTGCTGAGCTAAGTTTAATCGCCAATCCATCCGTATGAGGTCTCCACTGTAATTTAGGGTCAATGGTGATACCGAGAAATACTGTACAATTGACACGATCCACGACTTCACCATTCAAAATTACATCGGCTTAAACAATTTTCGTATTTGGTGTTCTGGAAACTATACATTTAGTTTTCTTACTATTTAATAGTAGATTATTAGTACGCGTCTTTCATACTACGTATAGCAGAGACTTTTCTCTCTGCTGCTTTCAAGACACTTAGTACACCATCTTCAGATAAAGAAAATACCATTTTTATAAAACGTATAAAATTTGAACGCAGCGAGATTCGAACCCGCGCCAAGCGCTCTAACCGCTCCGCTACAAATTTGAAAGAGATAATGCTATTTATAAAATATTTTTAAATAAATAGCATTCTCTCTTGCCAAACAATTGTTCGTAGAATAATCTTTGGCTATCAGAAATTTGTAAAAATCTCTCTACAGATATGCCTAAAACAAAAATAAGTTATAATAAAAGCGTATAAGAATTTCAACGCAATCGGATGTAGAACGCATAACTTAGCGGTCAAAGTGATAGGAAGGTTTCCAAGAGGCGCAGGTTCGCTGCGTTCAAATTTTCATACGTTTACTAAAAATGTTTTTTAGTTTAAAGTTATTTAGAAACGTCGGGTTTTCTAAAATGGTTTTTTTTTAATGCCAAAATACAGTCTGGTTACAATCATTTCATATAAATTTTTGGACATTTTGCTATTTCCTTGGAGAAATAACACTTTAAAAGCTTAAAAATAGAATACCAAGTTAATATATGGTCAGTCAAATTACCCCCTTTTTCAAAGGAACGAACAAACAAATCATTTACTGTTTTTAAACATACGTGAATTATCTGAATTCTGTTGATTATGTTAAATACATTGTTAAAGTTTAGAAATCATTTCTCCTTTCTTCTCTAAATACATTTTTTTAACTATAAATCCACTTTCAAAATCGTCGAGAGAATCTTCGTTTTTCAGTTTTCTTTTTAGTTCCGTTCTTGTGATTGCGCCCACGAGAGGCCGAATGAATGGTTCTATCTAGTAACGAAAATCCAAAATTTAATCATATACAGATCGTATCACTTATGAACTACGAAATTATTATGACTTGTTTACAGTATTATAATACCTTAAACCTATATAATAGCAGAGACATTTGAGGTCCTTGCTTTTTGCATAAATTAATCTCAGGAAATTTAGATTCTTATAAAATTTTAAAAGAACTAATTTCTTTTACTCGTAGGTTTAAAACAAAATTCTCTAGAACTAATTTGGTAACGCCGCACCACTTAATAGAATTAGGATATATTTATAACAAATTAGTAAAAAATTCATAAGATAACTTAAAAAAAATATTCATAAAGTAAAAACCTAACTAATTAACCCTCAAACCATTCATTATTTATTTAGTTTAGTTATATAGAAATTACTTCCTTCTTACAACGTCGCTGGTTTTTTTTTCTTTTGTTAGCCTTTTGTTTGTGTTTTATTTGTATAGTTATTTTTTGTAAGAACCAGTTTTAATTTATGGGTTTGTTTTTGTTAATTTTTGTATACACTTCATTCATGTAACATTCAACAATTTTTGTTTTGTGTAAAAACAAAATGTGAGCAACATTTGTATTTACATGTAAAGTTAGCCTGTAATTGAGACATACTATGCAACAATGTATGTGTATTATTAGTATGTAACCTTGGCTTCCTAATAAATAAATCAAATTAATAATACCCGCGGATCCCGCGGGTATTCTCCCGCAAAACACGGAATTGGAAAACGATGCGGGATCCTGTGAGATCTTAGTATTGGTAGATGATTGATGAAAATGATTGGAAGCCCTATCTGTGGTCCTATATTTTTTTAAACACTTTTTCTGGATTGATTGATTGATTTTTTGATTTTCTCCTGTTACTTAACAGATTAAAAAATAAGATAATGAGTTTTGAAAAACTTAAATTTAGAAAGCGTATAAAAATTTGAACGCAGCGGGATTTGAACCCGCGCCTTTTAAAAACCATTTAAGTTCTGACCGCTAAACCATGGGTTCTAGATCCGGCTACGTCGAAATTCTTTATCGCCTATTACAACTTATATTTTTTGTTAGCATCTGTGTAGAGAGGTTTTTACAAATTTCTGCTACCCTAAGATTATTTTTACTGAGTAGCGAATGCTACTTATTAAATATTCTTGACATTTTTTTAAGAGAGCTCAGCTGAGTACAATTTTTTATACGTTTTCTAAATATATGCTTTTTAATTTCCTGTGTAAATAACACTCTAAAAAAGATGTTAAAGAAATTAGTTTTGATTTTGTTAAAATTTTATATCCTATATGGAAAATATCGACTATTATTATTCAGCATAACGTCTGTCTATCCGTTTTATTTTATATTCATTTACGAATGTATGGGCTGGGCGTGTAAATTGACTATATAAACTTCGTGCTGTGGAGAGATATACTGTGGAGGTTCGCCAAGTATTACTCTAATTAAATGTTAGGGCATGTTCTATAAGGTCCATTTGGGATGTCATTGAAAAAAAAATGTGTATGGCGATAGAGGTTTCTTTACCTCCATACTGTATGTTAGAATCAGTCCCTCAATTTTTCACTTTTCATCATGTCTGATTATATTTATATATGTACATAAATATATATATATATATAAATATATATCGTTTTGCAAGAACAATGTTACATTATTAAATTACACATTGTTTTAATACGTATTCCCAAAAAATATATTTATTTATATATGTAATATGAAAATGGAGCAGTGTCTTGATACTAGGTCCCTGTGCTATGCGGAAAAATCTATATATTTTTTTAATCAATGTATTTGGTAACATTTGATGCGATAGATTACTATTGCATTAAATTATGGGTAGCGGGTGGGTGTGTCAGATAGTATAGACCATAGGTATGCCGTACATGTGGTAACGGTCGAGAGATAAACAATAGCCGGCTGCCAAACTGGGAAATAGAACGGTGCCAAAACCATTTACTTTAACGTCGATTTAGAATATACGCTGGGTTTTCATGTAAGAAGAACTGCAGGGAGCTGAGGGACTCGATGAATATGTCTCGATTCTATACTAAAGGTTTAGAGACAGATTTTGATTTTGAAATATTTGTACAGTTTCAGGGTAGTCAGTGAGTACCAGGTGTCAAGACACTCCGTTCTGCTCTTTCCGTCCGAAATCGAGATTTGCGTGTTGAGTGGCGGATTTCAACTCCGCTTTTTATCCTGTACTAGAGCGAAGCAAGGAAAATAGTTTAAATACAATTATTCCTCAGAATGGGATCTAACCCACCACCAATTGTGTTTGCAGTCAGACGCTGTACCACTGCTCCAGGTTGACCAAGACAATTTCTCAATTTTTTTTATCATAATATATGTATGTATGACGTGCCATAAATACATATAATAGAAAATTATTTGTAATTTTGATCCGTTCGTTGCTTACCACACATAAAATTTATAAATTCAGTTTTAGTTGAACACAACAGGTGGTCGCGGAATTCGCTCAAAAGACTAAACGCTTATTTTTAACTGTTACTAAGTATTCTTTACGTTCAACAAGTCATAATTTAATGACTCTTGAAGATATAATCTGTATTTCTGAATATAAAATGTGTTTTAATAGTGTAAGAAAAAAACAAAGGCGAAATACTTATATAAGTGTCTTTTGCATTACTATTTTAGTGTAAAAGTCTATAGGGAGTGGACTTTTCAGAATCGACTCGCGGTTTTTCGAATTGAAAATGTTTTTATTTTAATTTTATCCCGACATTGAATTTAAACCTGCTTCTATTGCATACAGCACTATCGGCTTAATTTCAGTTTCAGTTTCACAATTTTTCCCGCATAGGAGTGTAGACAGCGAGAACCTAGTGTCAAGACACTTCGTTCTCCACTTTACACCTGTAATTGACACATCGCGTGTTGACTGGCGGAACTCACCACAGCGCTTTGCTTACCAGAGCGGAGAAACGAAAATAATTTAAATATTCCCACGAGTGAGTCGATATTTAAAACCTTCGATCAAGTATATATACAATTTTCAGTATTTTAAAATTTCCTCGGAACGCCCATAATTCACCCAGTGATATAATATCCATTGCTTTTATTGCTTCATTTTCCTTGGGCAACGAACACTCATATGTGAGTAGCAAACTTAAACTCATTTGACAAAAACTTCTATAAGTTTTGGAGAAAACACGACGTATCGTATCGTCGAAATATATTTGATGGAAGTTTTTTACAGACGCCGCGCTGTAACACTGCGTCCCGACGACCTTAAAATATTTCTATCATAGATATAACCATAATCATTATAGATATTCCCCTAAATTATATTTTAAAGGCTACGACTAGCTTTCTACTATTGGATACACATAACTTTACACTACTGAATTGATTTTATAATTTATTATTAAACAAATATTAAATATATAATCTTTTGAATATAAAACGGTCAGTGTAAATAACAAATATATAGTAAACAAACAATGAATTAGAATTTATGTTCTACTACGTAGATATAATAACAAGCTTAAACTTACTGAGTATCTTAATTGTTTTTTTTATAAATGCCACTTAAAATATAGAATAAAGAATGAAAATAAATAAATATAATATAAAATAATATTTATTTCCTTTTTGTTAGTTATTTCAAAAATATGCATAATTGCGACGCAATGGGACTAGAATGGATAAGAAATCACATTAAATGTATGCAGCTGTAATTCATTCTATAATATTAGAAAATGCAAAAGTATAGTCTATACTGTCGTCTGTGAAGTCATCATGGCCAAAACGCCGATTGTGATGTAATTTTATAGAGATGCTTTGGGGTCTTAAGATGAACATAGGCTACTCCTTTCTCCCATTTTATTTTAGTTTTGCCAGGAATTACATTGTTTTATGAAAAGGCCGCAGAAAATACGAAAAGGCTATAGTTCAAGCGGGTGAAACCGCGAGCGGGTCGCTAGTAATTAATAAGAGCTCATTTTTAAATTAACAATCTTTACTGTAGGTACATAAATACGGCTTTCAAATGCATGTTCAGATATTGACGTAATATTACACTTGTAATAATTCGTTATCTACTTTACCGCAGGTTAAAGGTTACATATCATCTCATTTTATCTATAATTTATCTAGCGTTAGTATACCTTTTGCCATTTATATTTAATTAATTATTGTTGGTGTTCTGTACCGAAATAATTACCACTAAACTACTCTTGTTGTATGGTAGTTACTTGTTTACAAAATATAAATAAAAAAAAAATGACGGAATAAGGTATAATTAATATTTTTTTTTATATGTAAGTAATATACTTAGTGAGTACTGATAAGGAAGTGTTATGTCAACTGACAAACCCAATCTATTTTGTGTTGCTTTGTTATCATAAACGTTTACCTTATTAACATAATTAAATGGCCAGTGTAAATAAATTTATCATTTGTGTTTTTTTAGATATTCAATATAATACTATGGTAAAAGTAGCAACTGTTTTTTGATGAAACTTATTACCTACATATCGAACTTATACTTCGGTAAAATGTGTAGGTTTCATTATAATATTAATAAGATTAGGTCAGGTTAGGAACAGTTAGGCAAGAACAGATTTCCCTTCTTCAGTTTTACTTGTAAAATATTAATATTTTCCGTATCTCACTTTGTACACATATTTAAAACTCATGGTAGAACTGTATTGCTTTAATACGCAAATTAATTAATTTGTATAGTCAAAAAGAACTTGAAAAATGTTTATACAACAGATTACCACATTTCTAGGTTTTTAAACAAAATTAGTATTATTTCTATATTTAGTTAATAATAAACATGAAAATTTTATATTTCATTTTTACAAAATTACACTGATAACTATTAGAAATTATTTTTCCAGAAATGAAATCCACATTATGTTACTACTATCGAAATGAAACGACTTAAACAATAAATATGAATGAATTTAGTAACTTACCTGTGTATAAAAAGTGTAATAATGTAAGTATCCGACAATCTCCCTCCCCCATCTCTGCTTCAACTGTCAATGTCAAAACTGTCATTTTATCGATTTGATGGATCAAATGTGACATTCGTGATTCGCCACCGCCAGTTGCGAATTACAGTTCAGTTTGTGTGGTCGCGATAATTATCGTATTAATTAAAATACACGGGCATTTAATAATATTCTATTATTACACGTGTGTAAAATAAGGCGTTCAATTAACATGGATACCGAGGACAAACGCGCAGAAGGCTGGAAGTATCTAAATAAACAATTTTTTGGCGATGGTTAGTTTAATTATCAAAGGAGAAAGGCGTATTCTAATGAGATTTAACCGTCTATAGAACGATAACGCATTGTGTTATAATATTTCTACTATCTTGACATTACAAAATGATAAAACCAATGTTATTATTTTTTTAATTAGAGTAGATATGGGTGCTGTCCTTCGACAACTTTTGATCCAGCAGTTTAGTTATATCAAATCTTATTTTAGTATCTCTGTTATTACTGTTTTGATAAACCTGCTACTTAATCATGTGCTGATCATGCAGTGCTGGCCAGGCTACATACTTAACTCAACAGTTCTAAGTTTTGACTGCAGGTTTTTTACATTACCTATCACCTTTTGAAATATGCCTTTACAATTATTTAAAAATATTAAGAACTAGCTCTAACCAAGTTATATTGTGTATAAATACCAATTTCCTCTTTTCCTCACAAACTATATAACCTTGAGTGTCATTTTAAAGTAATTGTTAGCATCACTATTTTTATTAGCTTGACCAATTGTATTTTGATGAGAATATGTTCTTACAGTTATACAATTTATCTTGAAACAAAGCTAAGTGTAAAATGTTAGTGATTCTTAAATTAATTTATAAATACTAATATGAAGCATACAGTGCTTAATAAAATCTTTTTATTACACAATTTATGTACCTATAAAATTTAAATGTTTATTTAACCTTTATTAAACTGAAAATAATAAAAAAAAATTGTAAAAAACATCTTCTTTATAATATGTGCAACGTACAAGTCTGTCGTATCACACAGTCAATCAGTGATTTCTTTGAAACTATATTGATATAATTTATATAACTAGTGTCGTCATTTATGCATATAATATGTGTTACCTTAGCAATGTTTATATCTACCTGCAACCACTGACTAATGTAAACTTTTTGAAACATTGGGTTTTCTACATTGTATTTTCTAATAACAAAATATACACAATTCGTCTAGTTAAAATAGTTTAAATTTCAAAATGTTTGTGAATTGCAAAAACAAAAGTATTTGGCAAACATATGCTAGTATGATTTATGTATTTCTAATATATTATAATGGAAGATGTTGACTTTCTGCACTTCTTTTGCATATAAACTTTAAGTATGCCAAATTTTTACATCTGTCCGCATAATTTTCATAAAGAAAGGTCCAAACATTTCCTTTATATATTAATATAATTCAAATTATTTGTTTCTAAATTAATAATACTTATTAGTGTGTTTATTTAAAATATATAATATTTTATAACTTATTATGACATATTGTTTACATTATATTACTTGATGTTACAAAAGTAACCTTCACTTGTCACAATCAATCATAAAATTACAGGTGAACGAGCAAACTATGTGAACATTCCACATGTAATAGCAATGGTTGGGCTGCCTGCTCGTGGCAAGACCTATATATCAAAAAAACTCTCAAGATATCTCAATTGGATAGGAATAAATACTAGAGGTAAGGAATATATTGAATCATTTATAATTTTTTTTGTATGAAAATGAAATAATCTCTTCTATTTTATATAGATGTTATGTTATACCAGATATAGAGGCCACTGTGGTGTGTGGGCCAGTATCTGACTGTCATTGCAATTGGTTGTGGACTTGGTTCCACTCATTAGAATGATCATAATTTAATTGTTTTCATCTATCTGCACTCTGCTCAATTGAGCAAAGCGCAGCATTGAGCTCTTGCACTTAACACACACTGTAAATGGAGTGTCTTGACACTCGATTCTCTTTGACTACCCTCCTATGTGGGTTAAAACATTAAACTGCAAAGTTTTATAATAAATTCACAACTATGATTAGCTGCCCTAATAATCATCAACAGCATTTAATTCCACATATTCAAATCAATATAGTATTCTTAGATAGAATAATGTACTTTCTTTCCTCAATAATTTATTTTTGACTTCATCTTCAACTATCTTGACTTCAAATTGTTCAAGTTACAAGTCCGAAATGATTTGTGGTCTCTATAATATCTAGGCTGTTTATCACCCTTTCAGTTTTCAACCTGGGCGAGTACAGACGTCACGCGACCACCGCTTACACGAGTCATGAGTTCTTCCGAGCAGATAATAAGGAGGCGATGGCTATACGACAGCAGTGCGCCTTAGATGCCCTCCACGACGTTTGCGAATGGCTAGTTAAGGGAGGAGAAGTTGCGGTGAGCATGAATGCGGTGTTAAGTTTTGCCCCGTAGAAAGCTTTTCTTAGATTGGTTTAATATTATGAAATTACATGAAAATTTAATTTATAAATGTATTTAGAAGTCATTGTCGCGGAATAGGATAGTCACTGAGTGTAAACTTGATCAGTTGTAGGTTCGATTCCTTCTCTGTATGTGGTATTATCATATTTAAATAACTTTTTTAGTTTACTTTTGGATTCCGCTGCTCAATGTCTTGATTTCGGACGGAAAACGGAGAACACGGGAGTGTTTCGACACAAAATTATTTCCTACTCCGTTGTCCGTGAAATAGACTGTAGCTGGCAAAAAATGTTTTTTAATTTGTGGCATGATCAATATAAGACAATCGTGAATTATTATTACGGCGTGTATAAAATTAACTATATTTAAGAATAGGTTTCTTTAGAAGAATAAAAGAAAACAAAGGATTTTTTTATTATCATATATTAACATTTATTTGTGTTTAACATCACCATATAAGATGTTTTAATTTTTGAAATTAGTATTCGCAGCATCATCATAAAAGGTTTTGTTTTTCCCACTTACAATTAGTTGTTTCTTCATATATTCTCGTTAAATAAATTATTTCTATGATATTAAAATAAAAATGTCATTATTAATATCCTTTTAGTTTTCATTTCATGGTGACACTTCGTTTTTCATATATTCTCGTCCGCTGTCCAGGTGTTCGACGCGACCAACTCGACTATGGAGAGACGACGTATGATTCGCGACATCGTTGTTCACAAAATGGGCTTCAAGTTGTTCTTCGTGGAGTCCATTTGCGATGATCCGCGAATTATCGAACAGAATATTATGGTTTGTTTGTTTTTTTCTATTCATTTGTGTTTTCTATGTTTGGGTTAAGATGATATAGTGTTAATTCTTTATGAACTGGGTTTATATAATTGTTTTGTTTTATAGTTTGAATTACATCTAAATTGGCAAACATTATTCAGTTTTTTTGCAGGCTTTTCAATAGCTTTTTGATTTTTTATTATTAAATGGCAATGTCACTGGTTTATGATTAGAAAAATATTTGCAAAAAATTGATTAAATAATAATTGTACGAGTAGGATGAATTTGCTTAGGTAATCTATATATTATTTATATTGATAATACGACTTCCATACATACTAATATATGATTTTCGGGCGTTACCTGCCTGTAAATGCGATGGTTGTGGGTTAGCATCCCACTCGGGGGCAATATTTATATTAAAAAAATCATTTACCTGTTCTAAAAAGACTTCGCCATTAAATAAATATTTAATGGCTTTGAAAGAGCGTAGAACTGAATATCTCAATATCTTAAGATCTTGATTACCCTGGTGCTATATACTTATTTCTTATATCTGCCATTTCTTTATTTACATTATATGTTTTCATACAGGAAGTGAAAGTGAGCAGCCCCGACTATACGAACATACAAAACACGGACAACGTTCTAAACGATTTTCTCCTACGGATAGAGCATTACAAAGAAAAATATGAACCCCTCGACGAGACCTTGGAGTCTGAATGCAGTTTCATTAGAAGGCCACGCATTGGGGAAAAGTCGTTGTCCATAAACACCATCGAGGGCCACATACAAAGTAGAATTGTGTATTACTTAATGAACATACATATTGTGCCGAGGACTATATATTTGACTAGGGTGAGTTAAAAACAATTAGCTTGCCCGCACTTCGTTCTTCGCGTAGAATTATAATAAAAATAGCCTAAGTTACTCTTTTTACATCACGTATCTGCTAGTGAAACTGCCGTCAAAATCGGTCCAGCCGTTCCTGAGATTAGCCGGAAACAAGCGAACAGGCAGGCAAATGAAAATTGTAAAAAATGATATCTTGGTATAAAAATACCGTGTATACATACATATTAGCGCATTTAGTAAATAGCGGTAATTTTAATAATATTACAAACAGACACTCCAATTTTATTTATTCACAAGGCGGACACGTGGTCTGCAGGCTTTAACAAAAGCTTAATCATTTTTGAGTTACTCAACTATGCTGACTTAATTATTTATATATTATTAGTTCTTAAAAAGTAAGTTTTGAATATTTCAGTTGTCAGTATATAGTACATTATTCAAAAACTCATACCTGTAGTATAATAATATAATAAGTAATAATAGTTGCTGTCTAGAATACTAATAATAGTTGAACTATAAGATTTGGGTGAATTGAAGACAATTTATTGATTAACTTGAAATTTGCATATGTATCTGATGTAAGAACGACCAGGCTACCGACAATCTTTTGGGGTAAAGGTATTCGAGAGTAGGCCATGTCAAGTCACTCCTTTATTCTCTTTCCACCCGAAACGGACCAAGTGGCTTACGGCCCTAAATTCGCCGCGCTAAGTCTTTTTCACCGAAAAAGAGAAAAAAGCCTGGATCGGTCCCCTGAGTCGATTCTCGAACCCACGACCAATGACGATAACGGTCAGATGCTGTCCTGTCCTACTGCACCGCGATGGCCTCTAAGCTTTCATAAGATTAATGAAGAGTTATAATCATATCAAATTGCATATGTATTTGCCTTATCCTGTGTAATGTAAAAATGGGTGAAGATACAAAAAGTGTTTAAAATATCAATATTAACAATTTATTACTAAATAGTATATCATATGTTAGTTAAGTAACACAAGATAATTAGTTTAAGAAACGACATATGGCACACACATACTACCCTAAATTAGTTATGTTAGTTTCTACTGTATAGTTTAGATTTAAGGTATTCTTGATGATAATGACGATAATAAATTCTCCCATAGAATGTAATTTAAGTTATTTATCAAAACAACTAGTAGTGCCTTATATTAGTTGTGTTTTATTTTAAATTAACTTCATAATAATATAATTAAAATTAACCTTAGATTTAGTACATTATGGATGAGAGTGATAATAATGTAATAAATTCTACTCAGCATGGAGAAAGCATGCACAATCTGGTCGGACGTATTGGAGGTGATAGTTCGCTATCACCTCGAGGCAAGCAGTACGCTGGTGCCTTAGCCACGTATATAGAACAGCAAGCATACCGGTCACGCGTCTGACGTCATGGATGCGACGCGCCATACAAACTGCGTTAAGGATGTCAAAGCGCCGCAGGAGAGGTGGAAGGCGTTGAATGAGATTGATGCGGTAAGTTTGGAAGAGCTGTAAGATTTGAATTAGGATAGAAGAGGTGGAAGAGATAAGTGAATTAAAATTAAATGATGATTATGATCTTATGTAAATGTCGTCTGTGGATATATTCTTGATTTCTTAAGTGGATAATACAGGGGGTTACGGATATAGGATTTTTGATAAATGTAAGTTATGAATTCGACCATTAATTTATGAATTTCTTGTTGATTAATATTACTTTTATTCCAGATGCCTCTATTTTCTAGAGAATCTGACAGCTGACGCATTGACAGCTGTCATTTAGGCTCCACCTGTTTACGGATAGTTGTTGATAGTTTTTATTTCGGTTATACGATAGTTTCGGTTACGGAGCTCCATTACATCTCTGATAATCATATTGTTCTAAAGGGCATCTGCGAGGAGATGACGTACGCGGAGATCCAACAGAAGTACCCGTCGGACTTCAACGCGCGCGACGCCAACAAGTTCGCGTACCGCTACCCGCGCGGCGAGAGCTACGAGGACCTGGTGGCGCGCCTCGAGCCCGTCATCATGGAGCTGGAGCGCCAGGGCAACGTCCTGGTCGTTTCGCATCAGGCCGTCATGAGGTGTCTGCTCGCGTACTTCCTGGATAAGTCCGCTGGTGAGTTGGTGACGCACACTCGCACATTAATGTATTCATTTCGAATTTGTCTTAGGAAAACTTAAGTTTTACTTCTAAGGCACGGTAAATATTATTTATCAATTAATTGATCTGTACACCCGGGTTACTTTTAACTACAATTATTAAATTTTACTAAATGTACATTTTGAATTTCAATTAGCAGTAAAAAAGTAAAAAGACAATATTTTTTATTTTCATTTCTATTTTGCTTTACTAAGAAGAAACGCGGCGATGAATTACGCTATTCAACTCACAATATTAGGCGGAAAATGGAAAACGGTGTTAGTCCTTGTCTCTATAACCTTGGCGAATAAAAAAGAATGTAACATTACAGAAGAGCTGCCATACCTCCACGTGCCTCTGCACACGGTCATCAAACTGACACCAGTCGCTTACGGCTGTCGTGAGGAACACATAAAGCTTTCCGTCGACGCCGTCGACACTCACCGCCCCAAGCCCGCTGTGAGTACATTTTAATTTATTAGAAGAAATAGAAAGGAGTGAGATTATGAGGTGTGAGTGAGACGCATATATGTTTTTTTTTGAGAGATGGTGACAAAAGACAGATGTCTGTTTATTGTCTTGTTGTTTTTAATTAGTATGTTAAGGTGTGAATTTGTATTATTAAATGTGAAAACATAAAACAAAATATTAAGATAGTGAAAAATGTACAATATTCTGATATTGACAGCTCTCATTTAGACTTCGGGCCATATCCGAAAATATTTAATTCGGTTACGAATACGGATAGTTTTTAATTTCGGATATCCGATACTTCTAATTAATATCATACTATGAAAAAAAATATCTAAGAGTGAGAGAGAGAGTGGGATTAGGAGAGGAGGTGGGATTAGTTGTCGCTTTCTGATTTATATTGTAAGACACATATGTTTTTTTTATTATAATTTAAAAGTAATGAATAATAATATTTTATTCTAATAATTAATGTTACAAGTGTTAAGATGTATGTTTATTTTGAGAATAGGAAAGAGTATGAGTAAAGAGAGAGCGATAGATAGATGTTTGTGGTCTCTTTTTTATTAGTGTTAGGGACAAAATAGCAAAAGAAAGGTTGGATTTGGATTTTAGGATTCATAATTTATATGCAATACTAACTACATTGAGTAAATTGAAGAAACGTGCATACCTCTGTTTATTGTCGACATACAACATAAAGAAGTCTTTAAATTAAATTGCATTAAATTTAAAAGAGTATTTAAAAATTGTTGTATACTTAGATCACTTACCTCGATAATAAATACTAACTTCCTTATTTCATTTTCACACAATTAAAAACGGCAATGTAACTAATGACTAGTTTATATAAAAAGCACTACTATTTGTTGTTTAGAATTTATCTCATTACTTTAACTCATTAGGATAATTAATAACATAAAGTGTATAATTCTTTATTATTAAAATGGAAAGTAATAACATATCTAAATATGAACACAATGTGAGAACATTAATGAAAATAATGATAAAATTTTAAAAAGTAATCAATTTAATGGATAAGTATTTAAAAGAAATAAGAATTAGTGACGAAAACGATAATAAGTTGCACATTGTACATTTAAAAATATAAGAAAAGACATAATAAATAATTCATTTTGTTGTTTTTAATTCGCATCTAAGCATAGTAAGAACATTAGAATATGTATATATAGTATGTTTTTTCTATTAATTAAAGAAATGAAACAACTAAGATTAAAAGCTACAACCATTGTATAATATTTCTCAACGCTTTTTCCCATAGCAGGGTAGTCAGAGAACCTAGTGTATATATGAAAATAATTTAAATATAATAATTTTCCAGATTGGGAATCGAACCCACTACGAATCTCGATTACAGTTAAACACTGCGCCACGATGGCCTTTGCAATAATTAAAGTTAATAATTAAAATACGATACATAACAAACTGCACTAAGAAAGCTCATTTGCACTATTATGCAATTTAATAAAAATAAATACAAAATAAATCTAATAACATAAATAGTCTCAACTCAACACGAGTTGAGTTTATATCAAAAAATTATATTTATAATTGTGATAAGATTAAATAACATACCAGATGTAGATCTGTAGTGTATTGGAAAAGTTAGAACTTTGTGGACTATAAATTATAATTAGTAATTTATAATATATGCTTATCAATTTTATTACCTATAAGTATAAAACTAAAAACCATACTTATTGTTTTTATTTATTTTTAAATCCTTCACTTTCCAAACAGGATGAAGGTGACGACACATCTGTAGCACAGACGTACGCAAATCTGATACTACGTTTAGTCGCCCATGTTGCTTTACGCTTGTCTTTTGCTTTATTAATAATTTGTAGGTTTAAATATTAATTCTAACTATTTTAATAATAATAGAGTATACATTAACTTTTATATATACGAAAAAAATAGTATAAATATTTTAGCCCTTAATAGGTTTTTATATGCTAACTTAATACATAACTACGATACTTCAATTTGATTTTAAGGTTAGCTTAACATTCGTACACCTATTAGCAGGAATACCAAAATAGTTTAATTTTAAATTTTAAAAATTATTTTTTAAAATAAAACTACACAAAAGTTTTATTTAAATATTTTGGTTGTTAACACCCCGTAACCCACTACCGCGCCAATACATACTTTAGACATTTAGAAAATTTTAAGTAGATTGCTTACCTTATAAGGTTAAACAATATTTCCTGTTTATTTATATATTGGTTATACTGTATCAGTATAATACAAATGTACGTTTGAAATAAAACTACAAATTTCTCTACTAAAATAGTTATTTAGTTAAGAAATATTATTCATTTAAGCTTAACATGCCGACAAAACACTATACGTAGTCTGAACAAATTCATAGCATGAATCACGGTAGTTTAAAGAAGACAGGATTTGTGAAAATTTTCCAGAAGTTAAGTCACTATCTTTATGGCCGTTGGTGGCATTGTGTTTTGTGGGAGCATTAGACAAAGTTAGTGACTTTATTTGTGTATAAAACTAAATTATAATATGATATACTTATACATAATATGTATATTTTTGTATAATGTGTTTAGTAAATCCTCAAAATACATAAGTACAAGAAATTTCTCTAAAAAATTAGAAAAATATTCAGTTCTGATCTGGCCTGATTTCTTTTGTATACAATAACAAAATTAAATTCTCTTATTAATATATCTTGAAACTTTTATTATAAAACCCAATAGAGACAATAATAATAAAAGTTGCAATTACAAGTGTGTAATTTATAAGTCATAGGACTCTTGAACTTATTTGAATAATATATTGCTATAGTCTTGATGTTTCAAATTTATCTTCACGTATTCATGATTACAAGTTTTACTAACACATCTCTGCTATTAATTATAATTCCTACACTTCCTGTTTTGGATTTTTATTGTAACATATTTATTTTGAGTTTTATTTATTTATTGAATTATTTTATATATGTATCTGTGCAAAATATTCTTACGGCATTCGTTTGTTGTGTGTAATTATAATCTTCTTGATATTTTTATAAACTGTTTTTGCTAATAATAGCATGGCATTTAATATTCCATATATTGTAAATATACATAGTTAATAGTGTATAATTTGACCCTGTCCAATGTAAAATAAACAGAGTAATTGATTATAGTACATATTTTTTTTACTTGCAGGTGATACCAGCTCCGCTTATAAAGCCACCGGTCCCCCCAATACTAAATGGTGGAACGAATGGTGAAAATAAAGAAAATTACGACAAATAACCACTGAAAGTACAGATATAATGTGTTGGTGTAGACTATACTGTGAGTCGAATTTGAGACTGAAATAGTGAGTTTAGTTAACTTACATTATAAAAATAAAGATATGAGCTGAACATTTTCCGTCTCAAATGTCTATTGGAGTTATTCTCATGACAATATACATACATAGGAAATGAATATATAAAGTATTATACATAATTTAATATTTAAAAGACATTGTTTAAATATGTAAGATCTTTATATTTTTTTGTAAATCCCGGTATCAAGGTGCAAATGACATTTTTACATATTTTATCGATTTTGGCGTAAACTTCTAGTAATAGCATTCCTTATTATTATTTCGTTCTTTTGATAATATTCGTTCAAAACTCCAAATCAAGTACTTATAAATAGAGGCAAATTTAAAAAGAATCATTTGTATACCTAGTCATCTAAATTTGGTATTAAATACCACAATCTCATTACTTAATGACCAAAGACAATTATTTTTTTTGTTATAATAATTTTCTTTGACAAATTTCTTATATTATCAAGGTGTTTATGGACAAATACTACTTTAAAAATGTGTATAGGTAAATTGTTGATTTTTTTAAACATAAGTTCTTGTACAAAAATGTAAATATATCTGCCCTTCATGTAACTCCACTCTTATATTTTTATAATCTCTGTAGTTATGTACACATTCATGTAATATAAATAAATATAAACAATTTTATTGTAAAAGATTTTTACAAAATTTCTCTATGTAATGTATATTTATGATGTTAAATAATTTAATAGTTAATTATAAGTATATCTTAAGTGGGTCTGTGGTTTTTATTTTCCTTAAGTCCAAAGCTTAAATATCTATCTGTATACAGAGCTCCACGCTTTTTTCTGCATAGCAGGATACTTGGAGAGAACTAAGTCTTACATGGATCTGAGTATATGTATATATAATAAGATTCCATAACCTATGTTAGATTTGCAACTCCAGAATTTTAAAGCCACTATAAAAACAATATTAATAAGTTAAGCTTATTACTTTGTAGAAGAATATTTAAAAGATAAAAATGTGTGGAAGTAATATGATTTGAGTTTGGTGCAGGTTAGCTACCACTGCATTAAATGCTAACATTGTAACTTGTTTTTGAAAAGCGTAACTGTTGATTTTCTCGCCTGCACCTCTCAGCAGAACTGCATTCCGAGATGGTAGGTTTATGTTCCTTCGTTGATTCAAAAGTGCTTGTCAAAGTCTATTTATTATCCTTTATTCAAAATAAAGGATATTTTGTATTTGAACCTAGTCTAAGACACTCCGTTCTTGACTTTCTAATTATTGTGTGTATGGAATCTACAACCAATCACGTTTACAGTCATACGCTGTTCCACTGCGCCACAATAGCCTCGAGCACCTATCAAATAAAATTAACAGTAAAGGCTTAGTTAAATAAAAAAAGCATTTAATATGTTTGTATCCTATAATTAAATTTAATCCTTTTTTTGAATAACAGTTGAAAAATGAAAAATTGAATTGAACCCGCAAGCAATCGCGATTACAGTTGGACGCTGTTTCACTGCGCCACGGTAGTATGTGTATATATTTATATCTATAAGTTTAAGAGTCATGAAAACCTTTAAGGAATTATTATAATTTTTGACCAGCTAAAGTATAAGAAAAAGAAAATCCGCCGTATCACAATTTGTGCAGTCAACATATATAAATTAAATATCCGGTGCAACTGAAGAAGAACCATAATGGCCTAGTAAACTGTAAGAAATAAGTAAATGCTTCATTGGTAAAAGTTGTTCAGTATGGCGGGCAGTTTTCGTGATAAATAAAAATTATTTAACTTTACCGCACTGTCTAGGGTCTAGGGGTGAACATTGACTACTTCTTTCTCTCATTTTTTTAGTTTTTCCAGGAATTTTAATATTTTACGACAATGCCGCCAAAAATACGAAACAAATATAGCCGCGAGCAGGTCGCTCGTTTATAATATAGCGCCATCTTTTGAAAAATGTTTGAAGTATCAAGTTATAATGTAACGAATGAAATATTCTTGGCATGATTCGGGAGAATGCAACTACCGACTGAATTGCAATATCGATTTTTTATTTTTATACTTATATTCATAGTAGCTGATATAAATAGCTTTATTTGTGCTAGGTTCTGATTAATATTTATAAATTTTAGTCTTGGGCGGAATAGTTCGCAACTGAGGTTTTCAGTTCTCAGTTTAGGTCACCAATCCTAAATTAACTAGTTAACTATAACGAACTAAAAATAATTCGTTAGCTCTCAGCTGCTTACTAAAGAAATTATATTTTTATTGCTTCAAAAAAGATGAGATTTCTGTTTACATTTTAAAGTGTTAATGATATAGTTAAGAAATTGAAAAACATATTTAGAAAACGTATAAAAATTTGGAACGCAGTGGAATTTGAACCCGCGCCTCTTGGAAACCGTTCAAGCGCTACAGCTAGCGTACGAGCTTGAGGACTAATAATTAAATTATTTATAATTAAAATCATCAACAGTTATAAAAAAGTACACCCGAATGTGATGCTTGAATAATAAACCAAGATATTTTCTCGTTCTCGTCGTTTACCACGATATGAATTATCTTCTTAATTGATTAAAATTAAGAACAAGGGTTTCTTACTTTCTATTCTGAAATTTATGGAAAATAATACACGCTGTATATATGCTTATACTTATGTATTTTGAATTCCTATATAGGACAAGTACTTGCCTAGCATAATATATGATTTATAGTAAGTATAAATATTTCTTTATATTTAGATAGACGTAACTGTTTACTGAAAAGTTTCTACTAGCCATGATTCAGTTTCGATGAATTTAGAATTTGGGTTTAGGCGTTTAAACATATGTATTTTCTTACATACAACATAGGTATGTTACATAAGTAAAAAGGATTATTAATTATTTGAACTTGGCCCAGGAGATACAAAGCACGTGGAATAAGGATACGAATATAATGTGTCGTTGTTTCAGTTAACAGCTTATTATCAAAAAGTCTCGACCTAAATCTTAAGAGCCTATGGCCTAACTGTTGGAACAAATTCAGATACAGGCGGCAGTTTTACTTTAAACGACTCGTATCATATAGTTTCCTCATTTTGATTCCCTAGCCATAGAACTTCGACCCTTATTACGCCTTTGGAAGTTATTTTTTTTTATTGTTTAAGGTATTTTATTTAAAAATATTTTAAAATGAAAATATTTCTATTGTAATAAAACTAGTATACGTATAGTGCATGTATAATATCTTATATAAATTCTAAGTATAATTAAAAATTCTATATAATATTTTGTTGTGGCCCAATATACAAATTTCTGATTGTACCCGCATCGTGGGTTCGATTCCCACTGCGGGAATTCTTATACTTCAATTATTTTTATTACTCCATTCTCAGGAACAGGACTAATTACAGTGTTATATTCCTCCAATGATTTTGATTTTCAGACGCGCAGTATCTTAAAATTGAAACTTGGAGACGTGACTAGATGTTTTAATACTATACTATTTTTGCCTCCCCCTATTGTCTAATCATTCACAGGGTATAATTAAAAAAGCAACTTTACACCGTTTCCCATATAGCAGGTTATTCAGGGTAACTCCGTTATCCAAAATCGAGACGTCTTAGGTGCCAGAGCGCAGAAATTCAAATATTTTAAATATGGTCCTGCAAGCGATCGCGTTTAGAGTTACACAGGTTACACAGATAATAATACAGATTGTAAACTATGTAACTAATGTCTTTTAGTTATATCCATGTTGTACTATTTTTGCGTAATTGAAAAATAAATGTCAAGCAGATAATAGATTTGTACGAACGTGTATGACTTTAAGTAAACACGATCACACGCTAATGATTCCCAACTTTCTTATTTAAGATAATTTGTTTTTCTTGTATATAAAACCACCACACATAGATATTGTTTAAATTGAAGTCAGAGTGTTTTAACATTATAATGAAGGCATGATGTGCGCAATATGAATTGCATAAGCTATTGCAATTAAGTTGGTAGGCTAGGAAGTTACACGTTACAGTTACTTTTTGTATTCTATAGTATGTAGCATATATAGGTGCTTTAATATGTACAGTTACGTCGTCTATTCTAAGAATTTACGCGTCATATTACAACTGATACAAGATACAGATATATTTTAATGCTTAATAAATTGTCTATTTTTCGGAATATAATATTATTCAATTAGTGTTACTTTGTGCGTTGTTATCTCTTAAAATAAAATCCTTTCATTCTTTAGCATAGTTTATATAATAAAAAAACGAAACTAAAGATATACATGTGTCAACCTAAGCCTAAAAATCTAATATAATTTTAATATTTTTTTGGATGGTTAGATGGAGAAATTGTTGCAAAAGTTTTGTTTAAAAGTTAATAGTGTGGAACTTTACAATATAGAATTTTTAAATATATATATCAGTGGTTCATGACATCTATCCAGGAATATTAATTGTTTCAATAGAAAACAAAAACCGGTTCTACCTCTAGGCTCAATTTTAATTCGAAAAATTCTTATATTTGATATAAGTCAATTTCACTTTAGTGTTTTCTCAGAGTATTTTGTACAAAGTGTGTCTGATTGTATTTTTGTAGAAAAATGATTATCGATGAATTATCAAATATCTAAAAAGTTTTGAGGTTGCTTTATTTACATAAAAGATGTTTCTATAGTAATGTGAGTTTCGTTTTCTTGTAGTACATAATGCATGCCCAAATATTTTTTTAGGTATTTTTTGATGTGTTGTTTTAATACAATTCTAAGAATATAATAATTTCTTTCCATTACATAGATATCTAAACATAGAAAAGATTAAACCTTCGCCTTTTTAGCAGCTTCACGCTGTCTCTTGCATAACGCAGGATAGTCGGAAGGAAGAACCTAGTGTCAAGACACTCCCCTCTCCACTTTACGTTAGAATTCAAGGTCATTGCATGTTGAGTGGTCGAACTCGACGCCGCGCTTTGTCTAATACTTATCACCAGAAAGGAGTCATGAAAATAACTAAAATATAATCGATGTTAAATATAACCAATTTTTGAGGTGGGGGGATCGGCACCCACGGCACGTTCCATTCAAGTTGCCACTGCGCCACGTCTTCTTATAATATAAGCAAAAAAAAAACTGGCTTTCCCTATATTGAACTTAATTTGTTAGGCTTTGAAATAACTTTTCCTTGTGTGTGTAATTTACCTCACCAGTTCAATTAACGGCGGAGTGATGAACATTTCCATTCCAATGCAGCTGAATGAAAACTAATCGTGTAGTTTATCGTAGGAAATTTCCAAGCAAAATGCTTGTCTATGTATTTATTTACTAACTGCAAGCTATATTTTATACCTTGATGCCATTGTGGCGTAGTTGGGAGACGTCTGACTGAACGCGATTATAATAGTGCGTACATCCCCCACTCGATAGAATATTTACGCCATTGAATGCTTAAAGGTCGTTTTCTCAGCGTATATTTATATTAAAATTAGTTAAATATGCAGATTGATTTATTTGTATACCAAATATTGCTTAAACGAGCGTAAAGTGAAGAACACAATGGAATATCAATACTTTTCGATTCTTACACGGATAAATGATTATATTTAAATTATTTTCATTCGGCCCGCTTCGCTCTGGTACCTAAGACAAAGCGCGGCGTTGGGTTTCGCCATTTACACGCAACGTCTCTATTTCGGGCTGAAAGTGGAGAACGGAGTGTCTTGACACTAGGTTCTCTCTGACTCTGAAGATGAAAAAAAAATGTAAAGAACAAAAGATAGGGACACTCATCCTGATATTTTAGTATCATTTTAAGAGCTAGATTCGTTACAGTGTTTTATAACTTACATTTTTAAACCAGTTTTCAACATTGCAATGACCTAAATACAGTAGCAAAATAAACGGACCGTGCGCGGACTATCCTACCTATGTACATACATCCATCCATTTCAATACACATAATACGACGTGAGTAATCGATAAAACACGTATATAGGCGGCATGTACTGCCCGTCGCTCGCTATATATCTCGCCAGACAGTGTTCCAGGTTATAGAAACGCGTAGAGTAGCGTTTTGTAAACAATTTTGTAATGTTATGGATATACACAATTGCGGCTTACTAAGAATGCCTTTACGTTTATAAGATAAGTTTCTATATTTATGTTTGTATATCATTAATTTCTAGGAATTGTCTATTATATTCTATTTGAAATTTTACATTATTAGACTTAATTTACACATAGAATATAACATTTTTCATTGGTAGTTTTAAAGTAGTATTAACAAGTAATGTTGAAAATTAAATATTTTTAACAGATAATTAAAAGTTGTAGAATATCGATTGCCACATCGATTGACGTCCATAGATCATTGATAAACGTGTGGTATTGTCTATAGATCTCAGCTGTCACTGACATTTGTCTTCCAGGGGTCAAAACGTAATATTATTTAATTTAAGATTACTTTAAATGTGATTTTTATACCAATGGCAGTGAATATTCGAAGATTTTCACGATGCAAGAAATTTATTTTATCAACCTACAAAATAAATAGTTTAGTTTAGTGAAATTTATAAATATACTATATTATTATTTGTGCAATTTTTTGTTATTTGTGACATGATGGTTTCAAATTTACAACTTCAAGAGAAATATAACAAAAGTATGTTACGGTGGTTATTTAATATAATGTTACAAAGTGATAAAAAATACTAACGTAAGCATAATTTTTCAGTCAGAAAAAACTTCTGCTTCTACTTGGATATTCAAGATCTCGCATTGTCTAGATCCATTTCGCGTAGGCTACAGGACATGGGTTTGGTGAGTACACGTACACATATTTGCCGCCAAAAGTTTTCTATTTTGCAAAATAACTTGTAGACGTTTCTATGCAGTTTTGTGGTTATATATAACAATATAAAGTGGCAAAATTGTGTTGGTAGGTCAAAGAGATGTCAAAATAAATATTTATAGCACGTTTTCAATTTTGTCGTGTTCTACTAGTTTCGTTGTACGTATTCACTTATAGAAATGGCTTAAAGTATGTAGATGGTATTTAATTTTATTTTTTTTGCCTTAGGTAGTTATTGCTCACAATATTATAATATTTTTAGTGAAAGTTCAATAATAGTTTATTGATGTTGCAGTTATTATTTACCTCGTATTCATCATTTTTATAACATGTTTAAGTTTATTTTGAAAAAATGTAAATCGGAGCGTTTTGCCCGCGCTATCCAATAACAAACTATTCCCCTTCCACACGACGCCCGGCAGCGCCACTGGGCCAGACAAAACATAAACTACGGCAAAATATCTCCATCTTGTATGACAGATTTGTGTTTGTTGTTACTTTTTCGATTTTAATTAGTAAATGTGTATAAATTACAAACAAAAATTATAATACCATTGTTTATAAGGAAACACTTCGGACATACTGTGTGCATTAGAATTCATTGACATACTCAGTTTATATTGTGATTGGAAGAAATTTTAGTGGTGACGAAGTGCCAGTCTCTGTGACTAGTATATAGTTACTTATTTTTGTGATAAGCGGCGCGCGGGGGCCTCGCGGACCGCTTTTTTTTGTGTAAGTATATATTACGTAGGATACCTACACGTGCGGACTGACACATTGATTGAGTCAGGATTGTTTAGAAAACAGTTTAAAAGTGAGTTGTCGGAGTGGCTAGTTACGCGCGAAGCTCGCGTTCGATTTTAGGTCACCTTTTGTATGGTCGCGGTAGAGCCGCCGTCGCAGGGCAAAATGCATCGTGCCGAGGCCACGCGCTGCGCTCGATCATGCTGCGTTGCACTACATCCATTTAAAAGCCGTTTCAAATGTAGTTTTCTTTAGACTACGCGTGTGTATGCTTAATTTTTGACAGTTGATATTACTTTAGCGACGCCAAGGCGATGTCATTCTTAAGATGCTGTCTTTATGGATGATATTTGTGTGTATATAGTTAGGATTGTTATTTTTTTGCGCGGGACGATTGGCGCGATCCGGCGGAGGGCGCGAGCTCGTCCCGCCGGCGTCGATCTGCCGACTGTATTTCAAGGAAAACTCGAGTGCACGGTTACTTGAATTTTACCGTGTCGATGACACGCGTTCACGCACACACCTTGATATTTTCCTAGTAATAGTGTTACATGAAACTGTATTGAACTGGTGAACTAATTGTTCGCATCAGCATTCACGATACTAACGGTCTGAATTGCAAAACTGCTACACTTTTAGGTCAAGCAACAAGCAGTATGCACATACTGCTGACTTTCACATTGTCCCTGTATGTTGCTTAAATTAGATATTTTAAATTTGTATGACATGACATTTCTAATAAGAGTTGCCACATTATTTTAACATATTTTTTATTTATTATATTATTTTAAATAATGATTGATTTTTATGTGCAGGCAACACTTGTTGATCTATCATGTCGATTGATTCAATGTAGGTAAACAACATAATTAATGTTATTAGAATTAACTTTAGTCTAGAGTTATTTTTAAGTTTGTCATGTTATTATACTTCTTTTCTTCTTAATTAAACAGTGAATTATATAATAAATTATGATTTTTGGATTCTGGTTAATTTTATATAAAAAATAACATTACTAATTAATCTTATTAACATTAAATTTAAATAATTTGCATGTAAGAAACTTTGTTTCAAACTAATTTTATAATAAATTAGATGTGACACACATTTAATATATAATATATATTCTACCATTATTTATAAGTAACTAAATCATCATTGTAATATATCATATAAAAAAATATAAATTAGGCATTTGAAGCGGTGTGATAGTGTCTGATTGTAAATGTGATAGTTGAGGTTCTATGCTGACTAAGAATTCAATGTTCAAATTATATTTTAAAATCAAGCAATCTAGTTTTAACTAAGCATTCTTTGGATTTATGGTGCAGATACCTGAGACTTCTACTTACACAACAACTTATTTTGTATTTATTTTTTTATATTATTTTTGTAATTATTTTACTATATATTGTATATATAAGTACTTTAAAAGTACTTTTACTGTAAAATTAAATAATATTGCTGAGGGGATTGGTTCTGTATACCAGAAAACAAACTGGTCCAGATACAGAGGAAATCTATTTTGTTTTGGTAACTTTTTCTATCTTTAGCCAAATTGATTCTATTGTAGACTTTGTATATACACTTCCTTACACTGCACGAGCTCCTTTGCCTTACTACCTAAAATTATTGTTTAAAAAGTGCTCATAGTGTCAGAAGGCAAAGATCTAATTATTTATTATATTCATATTGTTTTAGAGAGAAGAAATATTTCTAACATCACGTGTGACGCACGTTGTGGGCGCAGAGGCGCGATGTGCGCGGCGTGAGGGCCGCGCGCGCGCTGATGCCATGCTCCAGCGGCTATATCAGCCGCAAAACTACGTTCATCTCACTGTCCAAAAGGTATATATTGTTACAATGTATGTAGATTTGTATTTTTATTTGATAAGTTGACTTGCATATACCTTTTTTTTTATACACACTTTTGGTTAAAAGAGTATTTATATAACAATATAGAAAAAAAGACTTTACAGGTAAAAACTTTACTTAATAATGTCTGCCCTGGGAAATATGCACTTTGCATTTATCAACTGGTTCACGCTTTTTATGAATATATTTTTTATATAAAATAATTGGCTTAGAAGAGTACTTTTAACATTGTATACAAATAACTTATAGTTAGTGAATATTTTGTTAAGTTAGCTTAAATATACATCTATTGTAACTAGACTAACATCCTATTTATATTTATAATATATTTATTGGCTATTTATTAATATTTCAGGCTATAAGTCTATTGGACAAACTGTATGACACATTCTTCACGGCGCCGCGTAAAACGCATATCAACCTATTCACTAAACATTTTATCAAGATTGAGTTTTTGGACAAGTATGCATTTATATTATACAAAATGTTCTATATTTTGTTGCTTTGTTTACTTAAAATTAGTATTATTTTTGTGTTTTTTAGATTATGCCGGCCAGTTTTTAAAGAATTTGATGAGTGGCCTCACATATCATTAGAGCCTGATCCTCCCAAAGAGAAGAAGGAGAAAAAGGAATCACCTGAGAACTTAGTTAACGCAATTCCGTCTAATAATAATATACAAAAGTAAGTATTAATACCAACATTATAAAACTTTTTTACTCATGAGTTTTTATACATATAATATTCAGATATTCTAATCAAAATATTGTTTTTGCAAATGAGTGAGTATCCTATGTAATAGTTTTAATAACATCTAACAACAAGACAACAAAGATAATGTAGATTGGGTGTGGATGAAGTCAAATATAATTTTGAGAAGAAAGAAAGTTATAAGGAAAAGTTATTATCGATTTATTTTGTATATTTCTTATGTCATAGTCTCCTTTTTTTGTTTTAGAATGACTAGAAAAAGTCGTCCGCGCATCAAAGAAAAAGATGACAAGGAACAAAGAGGTGGTTATTGTGAGATGTGCAATGCTGACTATGTGGATGCAGCCCTGCACCGACGTTCTCCACATCACCTGGCCTTCGTCCGGGACCACACGAACTTCCTCGCTCTTGACTCCTTAATTACTTCAGGAGCTGATGTTGCCACATTCTTAGATAAAGCCACTCCAGTGAATGGGGAACGTAGGTCTTTAAGGAAATTATGTAATGGAGATGTGGAAACTAAAACAAAACAATCAAAAAAGTCACAATCACCTGATAATATTAACGGTAATGCAAGTCCCAAACGCAATGGCGGGTTAGAAGGGGATAGAAAGAAAAAAAGGTGTAGTAAAAGAACAAGCGAATCGCAAACATCTGAAGATCGACAGTATTACAAGGTGGTTGGCGTCAGCACTAAATTGAGGTCTAGCGGAGGTTTTGCTGTCAAGAAGAAGGAGTCACCTCAAACTCTTAACGGAACCAAGCCATTAGTTGTGAAGTTTAGGAAGATAAGACGATCTGAGCTGTCAGTGTTGAGTGATGAGGCGGAACAGTTCATGTTTCCCAAACGAGCCAGCTCAACTAGTTCCACATCCTCAGATGAAGATGAGAAAGCTGAGGCGTTAAAATCTAGAAGAAAATCTCCACCTAAACCTCCGCCTGCTATAGAAAGGCAACGGTTGGCTCGGCCTGTTGCTTTCAAAGAGGAATCATCTGAAGAAGACAGCTGGCCAGAAGACATGAGAAGGCGGAAAAGAAAAGTACCACCTGTAGCTAAACGAGCAAAAAGGACCACCTCAAAAGCTCCTCTGACGGAGACGCCTAAGCCAAAAGAAAAAACTCCAGAACCAGTCAAGGAACCAACACCTGATCAAATTGAACCTGAAGTTAGTCCGTTAAGGGAAGAGGCTTCAGAAAAGTGTATGAAGTGGGAAGATGGCAAGTTAAAGTATACACCGGCAGTGGAGCAGTTGGAATTTGCATTTGAATCGGTTCCTCACAGTGAACCTTGGTTCGAGACCTTCAAAAGACAGGACCAGGACAGGCTGGTTACAAAGAATGTGCCACAGTATTTTGGTAAGTTTATATTATTAATAAATATAATTTTGAATCTTACATACTTTTTAAAAGAGTAATGTCAATTTCTTTTTATATATCACATAGAATGCAATGTTCTTATCTCCATATATTATATTATGTTATTAATATATAGTATAATTATTATAACCGAATCACTTGTTATCCTACCTCTCTGACATTCAAGTGTTTCATTCACAGACCTCTTTTACAGATAAGTTATCCTTTGTACACATTTTTCTTTTATTATAGTTACTGCATATTTTGTTATGTGGTATATAAATAATGAAAAAGATTGACATTTCTTATATTTTCAATTTACTTATGGAAATGACAAAATGTATAGATATGCCATATTGATACATAATATTTTTGTTTCAGAATTGTACTCTAAGTCACCAAAGTTACCGTACGAAATAGGACAGTTACCACCACTCAAGCCAAATTGTTGTCCCCTCAGCGACTTAGGCAAAAGGGACGAGAAACCAGGACCCTCACGGTCCTATGGGACAAGAGGTATGAAGAAGAAGAGGATAAGGAAACAGAAACGCACTACAGCACTTATAGCCTTAGAAGGACATCCAAGAAAGTCTCCAAGAGAACATGCATCAACCCTTGCAATACTTGGTTCCGCTGGACTCCTGCACAGGAGGAAACATGATGATGCTAAATCAACAGCTTCCGAAGACACAGTCAGTGATAGTCACAGCAATATGAAAATTGAGCCTGTACTATCTGAAACTCAGGAAGCTTCTGAGAGACTACAACAGTTTCTATCAGAAGTCTTTGAAGAACCCACCGATTATGACATTGCTGATGATTTAATATGTGATGAGACTGCTGTTATAGCGGCTACAAATTTGCCAGATGTATCCAGCTTAGTGTCTGAATGTGAAGGTTGTGATATAATAAGGAATGAAATTAATCAAGGAACCACCCGCGTGATAGGGAGGCGGGGTAAGTTCAAAAAGAAGAATAAAACAGGATGGCCCAACAAAAGGAAATCCAAGAAAAGCTCACGGACAAGCAGCTTGGAACAGAAAGACAGCAGTCTCGACAGGTCATCTGTAGAACCTGATGACGACACCACCCAGGACACTATCAGTGATCAAACTCTATCAGAAAATGAAAAAGAAGACAAAACTTTAACTGAGAAACAGCCACAAGTTTGTAAATCTCTGGATCCAGTCCTAGTGCAGCCAAACGCACCAATGGAAGTTAATAAAGAGCAATTACAACTTGACCTAAAGGTTGTTTTGCATGATAAAGTTAGTGAAAAGTCTCCCAGAAAGAGTGATGAGAAAGATGATAAAAGGTCATCATCAGATGGTGATGAGGAGAAGAAAAAGAAGAAGAGGGCATTACAGGGATTGTTATTACAGCCTATAGTGAGGGTGGCCAGGGTGGATCCCAATGCTGGCAGACGACTCCGTTCTGCTTCCCGGGCTAGAACAAATCGCTTTAGATAGCGTGAGGCCAAACTGATTCGAATCAGTGGATAATTCAATAGTGGACTTATCAGTGATACTAAATAACTATTTATTTTTGAAATCTGTGTAAATATGTGTTGTGTAAAAAAGGGTCAAAATAATGTTCTAACACTTCCTTTGGGTTATGTATGTTGGTACGGCATGTTAATGACAAGTCTCCATTATTAAAATATTAAAATTAACTTTATTTAAAAAAAACGACGCTATGACTTTGTCTTTTTATTGTTCTAAGGGCCGTACTGTAAATTGAAAACAAAATTATTTTTTATTATTTTCTATTTGCTGCCAACATTTTATATATTTTTGACTTTAGTTTGCAGAATTAAATGTTGCCACATTATGAAACCTTGTAACATTTTTAAAATGCTATTCACACACCTATGATATAAAAACTATTTTTGGAAGCAATATAAAAATTTTAATGCAGCATTTTTCCAAGAGGTGTGGGTTAGACCAAATACATTCAAATTTCTAAAAATATTTTTCATATCAAATCTTACGAATTGCAAAAATAAATCTGTAAAGAATATAATATGAGTGAACATTTGTTATTGTATTTCTCGTTTGATCATTTTTTTACTATTGTATTGAAAAATTGTTGTTTAATAACTTGTCTATCTGTATATATATATCACATATTGGATAATATTGACTTTGGATTGTAGGACTACTAGGATTTGTTGTTTTTTTATTTATAGCTAAAATGAATTTGTCTAATTTTGACTTATCAATTGTGAATATTTAAATTTATTTTAATCAAAATATGTTTTTTTATTTAAGTTTCTACGAGAATTAATAGTTTCATACAAAACACATTGATCATTTGTTCTTTTTGCATGTCTACAATCCAATTTCCGGCTCAATATTACAAACACTACTTAGCAATAGTATATATATATATATATATATATGCCATCAGTCCATTTTGTAAGTTGTGACAACTTCTATTTTTTTTCATATTATTGAGATATTTTTTTTACAAAAATTGGATGTAATTTTCATTTGCGAAAAGAAGTTATTTTTTAGTTTTTTATTATATTTATTATAACAATACTTAATGTTTGTGTACTTGTTTAAATTATCAATTTTTGACTATTCTATTGAAATTCTAACTTTGTGAGTGACAACCTTCATCAAGAAGAAAAAGAAGCAACTGTAAAATGGCTGAACTTTAAATGTACAAATACAGTAGAGTATATATATATAAATGTCAAACTATTAGATGTAAATCCAAATAATTCTCATTATCAATTTATTTTTTATACAAAAACTTACTTTTTACATTTTCGAATATTAGAAATTAATTAATTAAATAATACTGGCCCGTTTTTGAGAAAACTATTGACACAAAATTTAAATTTATATTAGTATGAGGCTGTTTTTTTCTTTTGTTTCGAAAAAGATCTTTGTTTTTTTTTAAATGCATGTTCTATTTTCTAATGTATTTTTTTACTTGAAACTTGATATTGTAAATAGTTTGATGTAACATATTTAAGTTTTTGTTATTTAGTTAGTTATTTGTAAGGAATGTGAGAACAAATGTTGAGCTTAGTGTAAATATTGATGTGTTTCTTATATGCTTAAAGTATTACTTTAATGAATTGAAATTTTTATTTCAGTTTCGTCACATGTATAAAATAAAAATAAAGATGAATATTCATAAACTGGCTTAATTTTCGCCCTTTGGTTTGTTAGATATGGGCCGAGAGAACCACTTACAAAATTCCCCTTTGTGATGCCTTTCTATTATTAGGCTGTAATATGTTAAATTTTTGTTTAATGTATTACAAAACAATATTGTATAGCTTCTACTGTGTTATATTTATGCCAACTAAACAAAAAACCATACATTTTAGAATTGCGTATTTAGAACAAAAACGCTTAAAAAAGTTAGCTTAAACTCATAAAATTGTATTTTAAAAGACAAAATTAAATTATAAATATATTTATTACCGACCCGCTCGCTGCTTCGCCTCCTTAAACTACACTTGACTTAATTATTTAGTTTTTTCGCCCACCCACATACTTAATCGCCATCTTAGCTTAAATTTATAATTTAAACTGTTGTAACTTATATTTATGAACCGATTGAAATGAATTAAACACTTAATGTTAATGGCAGTTCACCAAAATACATTAGTGAAAACCTGAATTTAAATCGGTTAATCTGTTTCTAAGATTAGCGTGCACAGACAAACAAAAAAAAAAAGAATATTAAAAATCTTTGTTTTAGGTTCTATTGATAAATGCCCACTATAAAAAAATCTCGTATTTCATCTGTACATAGATAGAGAGACAACGTTCAGTTACATTTTAATTATAGGTATGTATAGATGAAAGAGACTGGTAACATGTAACCCAGATAAGCGATACAACATTGCTATATTTTATTTATAGTAATAATCTCTGGTTGCACTTTTTCTAACAACACGCACAAATATCTATACATTATAATATATGTCAGAACTATAAATATTTTGAAATAAAACTATTTATAACCGGATTAATCGCGTATATTATTGGTATTCGAAAATACATGACAGACAAATGCCACCTCGGTCTACCTGTGACCACGGACTACTGTAAAGTTTTCGAAACGTCGGGTTTCTAAAATGTATTTTCGAATATCAATAATATACGCGTTTAATCCGGTTAAAAATAGTATCATTTCAAAATGTGTAGTAATCGCGAAAATCAAAGATCTTAAAACTCTAAATATTTCTCGTAGTCATTAGTATAAATCATGTTCAGTTTCAATAGCATGAACCTGAGAGCTAATGTTTTTGAGGGTAGTATGAGAGACGTTCTCCACTTTCCGCACGAAATCGAGGACGATAACTGACGCAATTAAACTTTAATCAATAAATAGATGAGGGCTTAATTTTATGCCGTATGATATAATGAGAAAACTTCGTTCTAGATTGCAGCTGCAGTTGGCTGGTTGATTCAAGATGGCATTTTTTAAAAACATAGAAACCCCATTTGTGTTGTATCATAATAAATAAATAATTTCTATATAATATAAATAGTTACTTTTTTATATCATTTGATTTTAAATATTGACATATGTTTGGGCTATAAAGGGTAAATAGATTCATCTGTCCACAATTCGATTTCTTCATAAGAAAATGCTTATATTCCAAATATAATCATTTTCAATTTTTATTTCTTAATTAGCTACCCACTTGCGGTTTCGCCTGCGTTCGCTTTTTCGCCCACCCGCGTTCCCATCGAAATCACAAACTTTGCTTCAATTTATGATTTAATTGGTGGTCACTTTTTTATTTATGAACCAATTGAAATGAAATAAACACTAAATGTTCAAGGAAACAGTATTTAAATAGATATTTCTTTTACATTTTTAAAGTCTTATTCGCACACTTAGGAAATTCAATAAGACATTAAATGTTTTATACGTTTTCTAGATAAGTATTTAAATCGGTTAAGCTGTTTCTAGGATTAGCGTGCACAAACTAACAGACATACAGATAAACAGACAAATAATTGTTTTGGGTTCTATAACATTAACCAATGTCACCATTTATATATTTTTTTCATATGTCTTGCATGTACAGACAGCGATCAGAAACATTTTTATTATATGTATAGATAGCTTTCAAATTGCCCTGAACAGAAATTATGCTCCACACAAAATGTATTCAATGATTAAAACTTAAACTTCATACTATCGATCGAACTAGACCAGTTTTGTCAGCTGAAGATATCCAGGTAGTGATGATATCACAAAATACGTATTTAAATAGTTTTTTTTTTATTTTTGCAGCTTCACGCTTTCTTCTTGTACAGCAGTTGTCAGAAAGAATCTACTTCTGTTATTCACTTTGCACCCAAAAAATAATTATTAAACAAACAACTAAAACTTTTAAATATTATAATACGGCATCTTTTACATTATTTATAGCAAACTTTTCCTTAGCATTTTGATTTTAAGTCATAATTTCTTCCACAATAACTAGGGCTTAGTGTCTATTTAATAAAAACAATGTCTAACTAATCAAATGAAAAAAAAACAAACAATCTATTCTAACAGCCATATATAATTAATAAAAACAATTTACACTTTGTACATCCACTTGAGATGTTCAGCCATTTTATTCATACAATGAGGAATATTAAAATCAAACTTGTTTTCTAAACTAAGCTCAATCAATAGTTATGACCAGCAGTAAAAAAAAGGTTTACATATGATTCTACTTCACTTTATTGGTCTAAAATAATTCTGATTGTTTTTAAATTAAGTTTATTCAAACACATCTTCTTTATCAGCTATGTATTGTACAATGTCTTTGGGTCGTAGCAGCCGTTCGGCATCAGCATCAGGTATTTCAAATCCAAATTCGTCTTCCATAGCCATGATGATTTCTACATGGTCTAGTGAGTCAAGTCCCAAGTCTTGAACAAAATGAGAGTCCAGAGAAAGCTGAAACAGAATTTTTAAAATTAAATTATACTTTCTCAGACAATGGCATAGTTGATATACAAAATTGTAATAGTGAATTTAAATACCAATTAAGTAGATAATTATAAAAACAAGTGCCTTTAATCTGAATAAACAAAGTTATGCAATATTGGGTTCCATCATCCAGTATATTAAAAATGAGTACAAATAAGAAAATAATTTTATTATACTTATCACAAAGTGCTCTTTCATTGCCTTCTTTATAGATGCATATGCAATAAAATATATAAGTAAAAATACTATGTAAGTTGGATAAGGATTCACAAAATATTTTTTCGGTTGTCAATAATTTAAACTGAAAAATAAATAAGGCTACCTTTTCTGGATTAATTTTATCATACAGTTGCAGAACTAGAATGACTCTACTCTTAAGAAGATCAAGCGTTAGCGGAGGGCCCCCACTGTAGTTGCGGACAGCGATTCTTTGACTCTGAAACAAAATTATAGAAATAAATGTACCTGAGTAGAAACGAGTTTGTCGTACGCCTTGCACACTTTCAGGACTCGATCCGCGATCTGCTCCTTGGTTATTTTATGCACGGGACCGGTGGCATACCGTCGAGTGCGCGGATAAAGCACCTAAACATTATATTAACAACTATACTCTCGTTATGCAATAACAGAAATAAGGTTATGTTATTGAACTTAATAAAAGTCCAGAAATATGAAACTAATCAAAATATAATTGGAACTGATACGTTTTATTGTAGAATTACGTCCGGACTAGTAATAAGCGCGATAAAACAAGGTTTATTGATTGAAAGAAGTCTTACCCCATTTTTGTGCTGAATATTATAAGTCCTAGTAATGGCTTTTATGGTATGATATTTTTGCTGCAAGGCTACAGTGGATAATTTGCACACAACCGGTGCTTGGTACTTTACGGATTTTCGTAATAATCCGCTAAAAACACTTCGCACAAGACTTGCAGCAGCCATTTTTCCGCTTTAAAATCGCATCGACAAAAATGACAACAGATATTAAAAGTTACCTGTTACAAAAAAACCTTTTTGGTTAATGTTGTTCAAGTTAAAAATAAATTTTATTGATTTTTTTATAATAGTGTCAATACGTATATTATATTTTAGAATATATTATATTTTAAGCAACGTAAATTACATTATAAAATATATTAATAAGCTTTCAAATAATAAAAAATTACTTAAGAAATACCTTAAGTGGGAATATGACATTATTTATTGTATCATGTATTGATTTATATGTTATCCTTATCGTAATAGGTACGTTCAAAATATTAGTTTTCAAAGTGAATAGGTTCTAGGTAGATTACGTTTTAACCTGTTATTCACTGCATATTCTGGTTTTCAATAATATGCTTATGATTTACATCTTACCGTTTTAAGTCTTTTTAAGTATCTTATCTATAGAATTGTACTATGCAGCATTTAAACAGTTATTGAAATGTGAACTAGCTTTTGAGTATATTGTGTTTGCCTTCATGAATTGTGGTAAAAGACGAAACTAAATTACATCATTCTGGATTCAAGTCAAGATCGATACGAATATAATGATATATAGTGTATATTTAAATATGAATAGGAATTTACAGTTCTTAGGCTTTATTATTTATGCACATATTTTTTATATGTATGAACCCTAAGAACTGTCAGCTTCCAACTTGTCAATTGTCATTTTAATTTTGTTTTGTGTAAACGTATGTTGGAAATGAATTTATTGTTTTTTAAATAAATTGAGTAACAGAAATGGGTAACGCTGACACAAAATTAAATTTTAGAAAGGCTGTTGTTCAACTGACATCAAAATCTCAGGTAAATAATCATTAAGCTACCAACGCAATTTGTGAATGTGGGAGAATTATTGATTGGATTTATTTATTTCAGCCTATTGACGCAGGTGATGAAAGTTTTTGGGATCAATTCTGGTCAGAAAGCGTGACTAACGTGCAAGATGTGTTTGCTTTGGTTCCTGGAGCGGAGATTCGTGCGTTACGGGAAGAATCGCCAAACAATTTGGCTACTCTTGTGTACAAGGCTGTAGAGAAACTGGTGAAAATAGTCGATAACAGCTGTAGAATACAACGTGAACAACAAACGGGTGCGTTATTGTGGATAATAATTATATTTAAAAAAAGATTGAAAAAATACATATATAAGTATTACATATGTTTTCCTTGTTTAAATATTTTTAGTATGAAAAATCTTTAACAATAATGACATTATTTAAAGGATAGTGCAATTATACTATACAGTTCGAACTGCTTGCAAAGGCAACTTTTTATATGTACTTTTTAACTAGATACTATAATTGTGCAGGTAACTTATTCATAATTACTCACTAAAGCTTTTTGTATACTAGCCAGAATTAAGTGGCAATGATGAAAAATTAATTATTAATGAATGTTGAAAAGCCAATCTGAAAACTGACATGAATATTAATTATAATATAGATATAATTTAAAATATATTTATAACATTTTTCTAAATCAATATAAATATTTAGTTAACAATACATAATTATACAGATGTAATGTAGAAGTTAGTTTGTTTTGCTTTCAAAAATAAAATCAAAATATTGGTTTAAAAATTGATAAGCAATCTTATCTTTCACTAGATAGCCTTAGAGTGTGGCTCAAAAACCTGCCCATTATAAGAAATTGACCATTGCCCCATTGATGTGGATATTACTCATTCCCTTATATGTCCAATATTTTTTATGTAGCAGAAATTTGTAAAAATCTCTACAGTGATGCTAAAAACAAAAATAAGTTGTAACAAGCATATTACAATTTCAGTTTCTTCATGTATTGATATAATGATTTATATATATATTATATTTCAGCATTAAACTGCGCGCGTTTACTCACTCGCGTCCTACCATACATGCTCGAAGAGCCTGAATGGCACAGCTTCTTCTGGTCGTCCCTACCTGCATCTGGTGAAAATGAGTCGGTGCCACTTGCTCAGTCACTCATTAATGCTATTTGTGTAAGTAGTGAAAAGATATCTATTCACTTTTTTTTCTCAATTCTCATATTTGGTCAATTTCGGTACACAGCAGGGAAATACATTTTTTTTCCCCAGAGTGGTAATCGGACCCACAGCTATCGAATTTACATTAAGCCTGGGCAAAGTTCCAGTGCCCCACGATGATCTAATAAAATCTTTTTTTTATTTGAAATTCAAATATTACAATCACACTCAAAAATGTCAATTAGTTAACTGTGATAAGTTTTTAAATACTCACGATCATAGTTATTTTAAATTAATTGAAAGTCGTCAATTGAAGTGACAGGCTACGATAGGAACGAGAAATAAAGATTTGCTTGTTGAACACCCTGTTATCGCCGCCAAAAGTAAATAAGTCTTTTATGGGCCCTAAATTTACAATTCCACAACCTATGTTAGATTTGCCACTGCAGATATTTGAAGCCACTATAAAACCAATATTTATAAGTAAAGCTTATTATTCTCTAGACGCATATTTAAAAGATAAAAATGTGTGAAAGTAATATGATTTGAGTTTGGTGCAGGGTAGCCACTGTATTAAATGATAAAATTGTAACTTTTGTATTTGAAAAGAGCAACTGTGATGTGATGTGAAAAAGAGAATTAAGTGATTGTCGAATTTATTGAAATTGTGAATTCTGAAAAACATCTGTTGAATTTAATTAAACTAAATTTAATTAAATTACAATTTCCGGGAGAAGTTAGCTGTAGTGGCTCACAAGTCTAACATAAAAAAATGTATACGACCAACTAGCGTGACCTAACTGCTAACGTGACGCGTCTTGCGTCTGCAATGAGCGCTTTGTAAGCATGTTATAAGTCGATATATAAGTCATTGGCGGCAGACTTTTTACGATCTTGAGATTACTTTATTAATGGTGTTTTGTATCTCAGTCGCTCGTCAGCTCTCATTGGCTGCTTGATACCTGCGCGAAATTTTCGAAAAGCCTGAAAAAATAAGTTGTATTAAGCGTATAAGATTTTTGACGAAGCCGCATGTAGAACGGTCAGAGCGCTTGGTTTCCTGCTGACTTAAATAGATTATATATTACCTAAAAATATGTATGTGAATAACACTTTTTTCTAAGTGTGTGAATAACACTTTAAATTTGCTAATAATAAGCCTAGAGTCAACATAAAATGAGCTTACTGTGATTATGCAAAGTATAGATACGGATACTTTTATTAGCGAAAGTCGGTATTTCGGGAGTTTTCTCTAAGTGATTCCTATTTTGACTTGTTTACCGCATGTCTTTTACTGGGTGCTTTTTTTGAACCAATATTGTTTCTTCTTTTATATAATAAGTAGTGCTACTAATGTGGTCTTGTTGAAATTTCCTTAAGATTTGACGAATAGCTTCTGAGTTAATCGTAGTAATACCTACCTGGTTGCGTGCTAAACGCATATATCTTATATTTAATCAAAAATAAGTTAATTGAAAGTCATAAACACAATAATACGTTAAAGTCGGTTTACATATTATATGAATCATCAATAGTTATGTGAATCATGAAAAACCAAAAAAACATACTTCCATTTTAACGTGTAATTTTTAATTTATAAATCGAATGAATTTTTATTTGAGCCAGCGTAAGTTTTTATGTTTTTACATTTTTAAAGTGTTATTCACACACTTAAGAAATTGAAAACTGTGATAACCGCAACTTAGCTCCTCCCGCGAACGTACGCGCTGGCATGGCCAACGGCCTAAGTGACGCTTTATTATGTAGAAGTGTAAGTGTCGTGAAATTACAAGAAAATATTTTTTTTACAGGACCTCCTATTTTGTCCGGATTTCACAGTGGCCTGCTCGAAGAGATTGGGACCAGTAAGTACTGTTTGTGACACAAAAACAGTTGGATTGATTATTTTTTTTTTATCAGATAAGCAAGTTTATAATAGACTATACTATACACTTTTAAAAGTTTTGTATAACTTGACAAAAATCAGTTGTTCTTATTACAAATCAGTTGCCACTGCTCAATAAATGCAATCTTTACGTAAACCACAAGAAACAACCAAATTGCAATTGCGTGAAAATAATCAAATCTATACGAATAAAAATGAGTCTGTTTCTAATATTAAAATAACAGCTTTTTACTAAACGCGTATGTATATATACACGGTACATATACCAAAATGATATTTTTGTCATATTTTGTCTGTCGTTTTGTTCCGGCTAATCTCTGGATCGGCTGGACCGATTTTGGCAGGACTTCCACAGGCTTTTAATTTAGAATTCCACGAGGAATAAGTCAGAGCACAGCTAGTAAGAATTTATAATAAAAGAAAACAAATCGTATTAAGGAGATAGTGTCCATATATCAGTTTGCGATGTTCACTAAGAGCTTGTTTTTACTATTTGTATATATGGAATATAGTTTAATGGTCTTGTTAAATACCATAAGTAATCTCGCTCTGACCGCTAAGCCATGTATTCTATATCCGGCCTATTAAGGTGCGGGTTCGTATCCTGCTGCGTCGAAATTTTTATACGTTTTCAGAAAATCATAATCTATTATATCCTAATCGTGTAAATAATCGTTTAAAAGTGTTAAAATACGACTATCAAGTGTCCGAAACGTCCAAAATCTTATTAAGACGAAAATGATTTCTAGGAGCGTGCCGAAGAGCTGTCCTCTCTAGACAGTTGCGAGTACATTTGGGCGGGCGGGGTCGGTTTCGCTCGCAGCCCGTCCAGAAACGCCCAGCACGAGGCGGCCAGGGCGGAGTTGCTTCGTCTTTTGTTGACCTGCTTCAGTGAAACCATCTATAAGCCAGCCAATATGGCGGCCACCCATAACAACAAGTGGATTGCGTAAGTATTTTTATCCTTCATATATACCTCTATAATAATCATTTATTATAGAGATAATTTAATGACTTCGTACTTGTTTTTGTTAATGAAACTGATTTTATAGGATTTTTTTGTTAATTAGATAGATGAGTTCGATTGTTTTCGTACATGAGATGTACTTTGCGTTCTTGTGTTAGTGCGTGTTTGCGCGCGGTTATGTGTGTCTGTGTGTTTGTATCTGTGTGAATATAGAGTAATAATAATAGAGAAACAACACATTCGAATGAATGATCCAGTAAATGATTATCCACATTTCCGCGCGCCTGCTTGCATTCGTAATTTTCCATGCTTAAGTAAGCAAATATAATATGTATGTACACGTATATTTGCTAATACATAGTGTGCAGGTGTTTGTATCTATAATAATTTTTTATTATTATGTGCCATTTCACCCGTGAATAGATATTTGACAAGTCCGGAGAACCGTCACGCCCTCCCTCTGTTTACGTCTCTGCTCAACACGGTGTGCTCATACGACCCGGTGGGGCTCGGCCTGCCGTACAACCATCTGCTGTTCTCTGACACCTTGGAGCCTTTGGTCGAGGTATTTTCAGACATTCTGATTATTGAAAAACATTTTTTAGATAACAAGAATTTAAACGCAGCGGGGTTCGAACTGTCGAAGAAGCGCAGGTTCGAATAATGCTTCCTTCAAATTTTTATTCATAAAAGGTCCTAGTGACACACGGGTCTCGCTTTCCACCCGAATTCGAGACCAATGACGAAACTCAACGTTCATCTTTGTACTAGTGGCGAGAAAACAACACAAATATGATTCCCTCAAGTTTGAATTGAACCCACAACTATTGCGATTACAGTCGGACGTATCTCTCTGCGCCACGATAACAGCAAATTATAACGATTTTTCTTACTTAATGAAAACTTCCGACCATATTGAACAATTTTTACTTATTTCTTATAGTTTCGCTGGTCTATCACGGTTCTTCATCATATATTCCAGATTTTCAATTGTCATGTAGGTCAATGGCTAAGGTTAAGGGGGTATTTACTTATTTGTTATAATTTAACTGGTTTATAATAATTCTTTATCAGGTGATCCACTCTTCGAAATAATTTATACCTTACTTCTGTCCAGGGTTATAAGCTATACAACAAAAAAAAATCCTTTAAATTTCTCCAGTTACAGCGATGATGTGCCAGTACAAACAGATGTACAGACAGGCAATTTTTTTATAAATGATAGATGAATTTTTCATATCCGTAATTTGTTTTTTCGAAAATATATTCAATGTACAGAGAAATTTTTCATAGTAGAGTTTTCTTTTGTCGATTACCACACACCATAGACACCGCCAATTGACATCTGCCGTTACAGCATAGATGGCGTATTAAACGGGACAACGAATCGTATTAAACATGAACGAAATGAACTCACGTTAAAGAAATCGTATTAAGCGTGATCGTGTTTACTGGATTTTACTGTATTATAAACATTTTTAGACAACATATAAAAATAGCATAGCCATATTTGGCGTTTAGTGGTCAAAGCACTTAGACGGTTTACAAGATGCGCGGGTTCGGGTTCCGCTACGTTCAAATTTTGATGCGTTTTCTAAAAATGTTTCTCATATAGTGTGTGATTAAAAACAGTTTGTAACAGTATTGTACGTGCGGGACGTGTGATACGGCACTGTCTTTCTTTATTACGGGTTATTTAGTAGCCGGTCTTAGAGAACACTTCCTCAACTACCTCTAGTAGTGTACTCGAGTGTTTTTTCTGTTTGGAAACTATTTTGTATTACTTTGCCCGCTACTTCGTCCGCATGGAAATTGAAAATTAAAAATTCCTAAGTTACAAGTGGGCCAAAAGAAGTCATCCGATGTTGTTTGGATGACTCCGCCATCGGGAACAGCGCACCATGTAGTCACTTTAAGCGGGTGTAATGACTCCGTGCATCACTCGTGGATTTTCCGTGCCCCAGAAGCGATAGTTTTGCTTGTTCACGTACCCGCTGAGGTGGAAATGAGCCTCATCTCTCCAATTTTATTTATTTGTATAGATAATTTTTTTGATATGATAAGAAATGAAACATATATTTATTATAATTATTGTCAGGTATCGCTGCAAGTCCTCATCGTGACACTGGACCATGATACTAGTAACGCTATCAATGAAGATTCTGACGAGGTATGTACTGATATTGTGTTAAAACATATAGAACGGGACAACGGAACGGGACTTCCAAGCGTCCAAGTTTACCAGCTGACATAGGATGACATCACATGGAATGACAGTATTTCAATGTTAAGCTTATTCTACTAGATGTAGACAACTCAAAGGGATTACAGATTATAATATGAAAAGGCTAACATTTTTGTTTTATAATTTTTCTCACACTATCGTCTCCAATATATATTCCTTTGCAATAATTGTGTAATTTGTTCGGTTTGGAAAGTATTAAAGAGTTTTTTGTTTAAATGTTGCAAAATTCAATTTTTTATATGTATTGATTTTTCACCCAAACTATCTCCTATAATCTCTTACGTGTTTACCAATTGCTTGTCTTGCATCTACCTCGATGGTAAACATCTTCAAATTCTTCAAGTTCCACGAACGTCTTTTAAATTAGGTAGCTGTTTCTTTACATATTAATTTCCTCGTACCGATAGATAGCCATATTTCTCCCACCAGCGTCTCCCGGACAACCTCTTCATCAACTACCTGTCCCGGATTCACCGCGACGAGGACTTCCACTTCGCCCTCCGTGGAGTGACCCGACTCTTGAATAACCCTCTCCAACAGACGTACCTCCCCAATTCTTGTAAGAAGGTCGCCCTTCATCAGGAGCTGTTGGTGCTGTTCTGGAAGATGTGTGATTATAATAAGGTGAGTGGAATTTGAGTGCTTTTTTGATTATGTATAGAAATTGTATTGAAATTATAACCATTCAGATCAATAATATTTAATTATTTCAATTTCCCCACTCTTGTAACACGGAGCACGACGTTAAGTTCCGCCACTCAACAAGCAATGTCTGTATCATGACACTAGGTTCTTTCTGACTATCCTGATTGATATGCGAGATAAAGCGTGAAGGGATAAAGTTATTGTCTAATTATCTATCTAGTATTAGTAATTTATTTAAAATTTAAGTTATTATTTCTAAACAATACTTGAACCTACCTTTATAAACTCTACTTCTACTAATATAACAAAATGTTCCATTTCAGAAATTCATGTATTACGTATTGAAAAGTAGTGACGTGTTAGAGGTTTTGGTGCCAATTTTGTACCACTTGAACGACTCACGCGCAGATCAATGTTAGTATATATATTGTTTGATTAATTTAGTTTTCCAGATTCTATACATATATATATTTATATACAGATGTATTCTTTTTTTTGCGACAGAACATAATATTCAAAGACAAAAATCTTTATTATTACATTTGAAAAAATCATGTATTAAATATATATATATCGCTTCTTTGCGATGACAACGTGACACCTCAAACCACGGTGGTGGATTAAACACCAACACGTGTTTTTGTAGAAAACAAAACCAAGACTGCGGCCTCAAATATGCCTCAAGCGAAATAGAAAAACAATGTTACGAAATGTTACGTTGTCATCGAAAAGAACCGATATATGTATTTTAGTCGAGTGAATTATTATATAAATTAGTTCCATATCTCCCGTCTGGTAAAACAAACCACGGCGTTTAGTTCCGCCAGTCAACACGCAATGTCTTGAAGTCTGGCGGTTGCTCGGAGAGCGCTCGATACTAAGCTCTATGCGGGAAAAAGCGTGAATCTGAAAAGAATAATAATATATGGTAATTTAAATCTCCAGCTCGAGTGGGTCTCATGCACATAGGCGTGTTCATTCTGCTCCTCCTCTCCGGGGAGCGGAACTTCGGGGTGCGCCTCAACAAGCCCTACACGGCGACGGTGCCCATGGACATCCCGGTGTTCACGGGCACCCACGCCGACCTGCTGGTGGTGGTGTTCCACAAGATTGTCACCACTGGCCACCAGAGGCTGCAGCCGCTGTTCGATTGTCTGCTCACTATCTTGGTTAATGGTGAGTTGCAATGGTCTCAATATGACACGTATCGCCTTTTGTAAATTATTGTATAATTATCATTATTTAATAATCTAACAGTACCACTAGAAAAACTAAGCTATTTTGATTACATTAAATCTTTATTGATGTTTTATAAGAGTTTAATAGTTTATCACTAGATGTCACTATATCAATTATGCTAATAAATTTGCGAAACTAAACGGAACATTTATGTTATCGTCCAGGGCGAACCTAGATTTTTTATATTTTTTTTCAACGTCGTATTTTTTTTGTATGGTGATGAGTGTGCTCTATGCCATACGCTACCCTGAGAAAGCAGATTTTGGAACTTATTAAATAATATAATAATAATAATAATAGTTTTATTGACTGAAGTACATGTTATATAATCACTCTTAATTACATTAATGTTTCTAGAGGTGAGCGTTCTAGTATAAACTGTGATACAGCATCTTTGCCCCTTGAAATGCTACATCATAGACATAATTTTTAAAAAATTAAGTGACAAATTTATTTATATAAAATTAATATAAAAGAAAATGTACATTAATCGTAACAATAACATATTTAAAATGTTAATAATTTTTCACCCATCCAATTTATATGAAGTATAATTGTTATACGATTATGCACCCTTTTTTTCTCACATCGAGCAAACCAGTCGCTATTTTAGTAATATAAGTGAAATTGGTAATTTTTATATAAATTTATCTATGTATATAATAAAATTGTTTCTTTGTCTTTTGGACCCTTGCTACTACTTAGTTAGTGGTTGGTTTTGGTGCTTAACTGATTTGTGGTCATTGCATGTTGAATAAAATTGTGACACTGCGACACGATGACCAAAGTTAAGCAGCTATTAATATAAATATTTCTTTTCAATAGTATCCCCCTATCTGAAGACCCTTTCAATGGTGGCGTCCACCAAACTCCTCCACCTCCTGGAGGCGTTCGGCACACCCTGGTTCCTATTCTCCAGACCGCATCATCATCACCTCGTGTTCTTCTTGCTGGAGATGTTCAATAACATGATACAGTACCAGTTTGATGGTGAGTTCAATATGGGCAAATGTGTAATAAATAGTGTGTAATAAACGTGTTTTGTGAGTTTATGAATGTGTAAATGTGAATATATAACTTTTATATGAGGATATGAATTTGTGAATGTGAGATTGTATGTAATCAGTGTGTTATTGTAAATTAAAAGTGTTTTTGGTTTTGTCGCTTATATTTTTCAATACCAAAACACCAAAACCAGTAAAATAATTTTATTTAAAATGTGTAAAAATTGCCAAGGATCTTATTATGGAGTGTGTGATTGTTGAATGTGAATTTGTGAAAGTGAATATGGAAATGTGTAAATTAATGTTTTTACTATCAATGTGTATAATTTTTTTTAGCGTAATAGGGTAAGCATAGAGAAGCCTAGTGTCGAGACACTCTGTTCTCCATTTTTCGCCCGAAGCCGAGACATTGCCTGTTAAATGGCGGAACTCAACGCCGCGTTTTGTCTTGTTACCAGAGTAGAGAAATGAATATTAATACAATCATGCCCTCGAGCTGAAATCGAACCCACAACCGTTGCGTATACAGTCTCAGACGGTGTCACATTGCTGCCATCCGCGATGGCCGCTATGTGAAATTGTATGAGGATACATACATTTATACATGTCAATTTTGATTACATGAATCTTTTATATGTGTGACTATAAACATTAATGAATGTTAGTGTAATTTTGTCATTTTGTAAATATAAAATATCATAAAAATTTGAACGCAGCGTAATTCTAACCAAACGATTGTTGGTAGAATAATCTTTGGGCAGCATAAATTTGGAAAAATCTGTTTATGATGATGCTAACAACAAATATACGTATATGAATTTCGACGTAGTCGGATGTAGAACGCATGGCTAAGCTTTCAGAGTGCCTGGACGGTTTCCAATAGGCACGGCTGTATAAATGTTCTTTCATGGGTCTGTTGTGTTCTTCGCGTGCAGGTAACTCGAACCTGGTGTACACAATAATCCGCAAGCGCGCGGTGTTCCACAGCCTGGCCAACCTGCCGCACGAGCACACCGCCATCGCGGGCACCGCGCTCAAGGCGCTGCCCAGGTACGTACATCAGCTTCTTTCGATCCAGTTACATATATAGCGGCGCATTTAACATAACAATGTGTTGAAAGTGCTGCCTTGCCCTGTTGTCGCAGTCTATGCGTTCACACTGAAAAGCTCGACCTAAGCACGCCTTTTGTTATAAGTACGGTTTCGTTATTTTACGGGATTACTTATTACGTTGGAGTTTAATAATTCATAAATATGTGACCAAGAAAGTCTTATTGAAGGAGAAAGCACCCCTCCTCTTATATAAATTATTACTTTTAATTTGATTTTTGTTTTATATTTTCTTCGATTTTATGTATTTAGAATGTAATAATTAGTTTTATATTATAGAATAAATTATTATTATTATATAATTGGATTATTAAATATTGACTGCTATATACTAATATTTTTCATTAACTTTATTCCCATTAATGTTGTAGTATATACAATATAAAAAAATGTCTCTATATCAAATATAATAGACTTTTTTGAACTTTGTGACTATTACTATACAATCGACCAATTTTTTTTCCCAATAATTCATATAAAAACGATATATTTTTAATTAATGTCTGAATTTCCCCTTATAGGTCCCGTAGCACTGAGTCCGTAGCAGAAGCTCCTATGGAAGGTTCGAGACCAGCTCAACCTGCGGAACCCGGCACCCTCAATGCTACTCTACCAGACACCCCTGGTGAATATTAAAACTAAAATACTTCGTATATCTATGTACTAATGGCAGAACTAACCGTGAAATAATTTTATGGCATGGCTTAGCGATCAGCAAATGACAGGTCAAAGCCAAACCAATGTAAATTAATAATGGCGACACGACTTTTCGTGTAAACATTGTTCTGTATAGAAATTTAAATATATAGTTAATTTTACTTTAAACAATTTTTGTTTCGAATGGATTTTTTCTACACGTATATTATGACTAGCGCCCCTCTCGCGGGTTTCACTGGCAGATAGCTGATGTAATAACGAGTAACTTAGGCTTCTTTTATTTTGGAATTCCACGCGAACGAAGTACCAGACATAGCTAGTATAACCTTAAACTGTGTCAAATGAGTATAAAGGGTTTTGATTCACGTATAAATATAATGATACAATATTATGGGATATATTTGATTTTTTTTTCTAGCAATAGCTACAATGACCGAGAAAGAATCAGCTCATCCACCAGCGCGGGAGCAACTGTTACCGCGGAGGGACGGGGACGGAGAAGATCGCAGTCCAGACAGAAGTGATCAAAATACAGAGTCCACTACGCATACTGTTACCCAGGTTTGTTATTTATTATTGCATAGGTTTTATATCAAATAAAAAAAAATACTACCCTTTTATAGGTAATTCAAGTGGAAAGTAAAAATATAATTTATAGTGTAAGTATAAAATGGTTGAATAAAACTAATGTTACTGTTCTTAAAGCGTGGATCAATCGTTATTATTCTTTAATAAATTTATTTCGAATTGCAGAATCAGTTTAAAAATGTTGTAACACACACGCACTCACGCACGCAAGCATTTATTGGAATCAAATTTGAATATTAATGAGCATTAAAACTTATTTAATTCATAAAGTCAATAAATGATGAATCACAAAAAATCAAGGAAATAAAATAAATTCACGTAAACAACGTCGTTAAATTGAATTAAACAAAATTTTGAAATGAAACTCAAAAATGGCTGTCCCAAAAATATGCATTTTCGAAACATCATCTTATTCACGCTTTGTACGTATATATAGAATATATTGTTAAATCACTAATATGTACACACACATATATGGCAATATATTATCTGTACATATGACTTACCTATACAGAAAGATTCCATACGCGTCCTCGCCGAAGAAGACCTGGGTGTTAAACGAATCACCAAAAGCGGGGACAAGGTAGAGAAACGCGGAGAGGAGGAGTCCTGGCGTCCCAGCAGCGAGTGGGTCTCCAGCTGGAGGGCGCGGCTTCCGCTGCAGACTATCATGAGGCTGCTGCAGGTGCTCGTGCCGCAGGTCGAGAAGATATGTATTGACAAGTGAGTTGTAAAACATTTACAAATAAAATTCTTGTATACTCTGATAAAAAAAACACGAGGAATAGTATTCTGACGTTAATATCTGGAATTAATTCTTGTTGATGATCACTCGGGAGGCTCCTTATTGTAAAAGTATATTTGAAAAGACCAACTGTTGAATTTCTCTATGGCTCTTCTCTTCTCGGGCGGAAAGTGACAAACGGACTACCCTGCTATACAGGAATAAGATGAACTGCAAAAAAATGTTAACATTACTAATGTCCATCCATCAGAGGACTGACGGACGAATCGGAGATCCTCCGCTTTCTCCAGCACGGCACCCTGGTGGGGCTGCTGCCGGTGCCTCATCCGATCCTCATCCGCAAGTACCAGGCGAACGCTGGCACAGCCACGTGGTTCAGGACTTATATGTGGGGCGTTATTTATATACGGTAAGTTGGGGAGTTTTGTTTTCATTCGTTTCGAGAGGTGGTGACGTCCATTATCTTGACTTTTCTTTTTCTTTGATAGAATGCTATGTTGAGAAGTGTATTGTAATAAAAGTAACAGTATTAATCGATTATATATGATATTTCATGATCTCAATAAGAAAGCCATAAAAAATTTCTTATACAGTTAGTCTGGCCATAAATACTTTTATAATTAAAAATATTACTTTTGAATTTTGAATCTGTCATTTTTATATGATTGTTCATTGTGATTTCTTGTTTTGATGAAAAAGATCTGACCGTCCACGTAGTGTTCGTACGAAAAAGGCGATCAAAGCGATAAGGAAGCAATTCGAAGAAATCCTGTCCGAAAGCGAAAGGTTTTATCTCGGGAGATGAAGATTGCACTTAAAACCATATTACGTATTTAAAAAGATGACTTGACTTGATAAAAGCGTAGACGTGTTTAAAAAATACTTTAAAAAGAACATAATTTAATAATGGATAATTTAATAATATACACAAAGGTGTACTAATATTTTTTTTTACTTTATTTTAGTAACGTGGATCCCCCAATATGGTATGATACAGATGTCAAACTCTTCGAAATACAGCGGGTATGATTTTTTTTTAAATTTAGCTTGGGTATTATTGTATTAGACAATTGCCTTGTCATTGTTTCTGTTACATCACTATTGGGTCACACATCTGTCTAATTATACTTATTTGAATCTATAATGATTTATGTTTTCTATATATGTCGTAAATTATATAATTTTATTGTGACTATGATGTATATGGCTGTTTATAATAAGGTTATTGCAATTTTTTTTAGACATTTGACAAAAAAAAATTGATATTTTTTGTTTAAAAAAAAAGTTTACATTTCCGTATGCACTCATTTATTTTTGTATTACGTAATGATTTAATTTTTAATTCACATAAAATATATCAGAGAAATCTTTATTTCTGAGGCTATATGTACATAATAAGTATCTAAATTAGTATGTTTAATTTTTTATTTGCATACTCACACATTCACTCGGGGGAATGATATTTATGATATTGACCTCCGCCACTTAACTTAGTCAGATTCGGGCTGAAAGTGGAGAACGGAATGTCTTGAATGAACGGAAAAAGGGAAAAGCTTTTTTTTTTTAACTGCACGCTTTATCCTTAACGGTGTGTCAAAATGTTTATGTAATATAGGTTTATAAATTATGTCAATTACATTTTTCTAAATTTACATTCAAAAAGAAGACAAAACAAATTGGCTGTATAGAATAGAATATCCACTTTATGTAATCACTAAGTCTACAATAATCATTTACAAAATAGCGTACATTTTTAATTTATATTATTTGTTAACCAATAATTTTCATGATATAGTTTCTAATAGTTTCTAATTATTAAAAAAAATGGTACTTAAAGATTAATTGAATGAGATATTTGTATTTGAAAATTTATTGTGTTGTGTGACCCAATATATACTCGTGTCTATCGCTTTCATGACAGCTGTTATGTAATATATTAAGTAAATGTTAGTAAAAAAAATATTATTATCGTTCAAATTAGAAGGTTTAGTAGTATTAGAACGAAACCTTTTATTGTTTTAATATTTTATTTATATTTACATATTAAGTGTCTGTAATTTTGTTTATTGTGGAAGGTTACATTTTTTTTATAAATACACTAAGTTATAAAAATCAATAAATTTGTTATTTGTTTATTATATATATTTTTTTGTATAGCAATAGTTTCATCGGCGGTCAACATCGTCTTCGAGATTTAGGGTTACTCCCTAAGGAGCCTATGACTTTCTGATATCCGTATCATTTGTAAGTAAATTAGTAACGGAAGGAGTTTTATATTAAAAAATAAATATTATCAAAATCCTTTTCGACTTACTTATTAAAAGAGTAAATGATTTAGTCAAGAAAGCGATCCAAGTAAAAAAATAATTTGAACGATAATAATAATATTATATTAGCATGCTGTGTATTATTTTTGTAATAGTATAGGTTAATTATTTAAATTGTAAGTATTTATTTTTATATTTTTATTCCATATCAATATTTAAACGAAATAAAGGGTATTTCCAGTGAAATGGAATGGATACATTCATTTTATAACAGATAATATATATATGTTATCATCATCATACTGTTATCAATTTTTTTTTAACAAATATATAAGCATTGAATATGTATTGGGAGGTTAATAGAAAAAAGAAAATGGTTTTGAATTTATTAAAAAGATATCTTTTTAATTTTAATAAAATCGTTTACGCATTTAATAATTATGGGAATCCATTCAAAATAAATAAAAAATATTTTAGGTACTTCACGTAAATAAAGCATTTATATTGAGTATATATGCAGCTTTACGGTTTTTTTAAATGGCGGGTTTTTTTAAGTAAATTTTATTTTTCAATTAACAAAGAATTATAAAAATAATTTACTTTCATAACTTTGGTTTTAATATTTTATTTCTGAGTATTATTATTATTTTTAAATCAGTTTTATTCGCTCCGCCATTGAACTTCAAATAACAATTAATTTTTGCGTGATTACTGAAATATGTAATGATAAATTAAAACTCTATCAACAATGTTGAAAATATAACTGAATATTATTTTGTGATAACGGTTTTTACTCTTATTTGGTTTAAATGTAACGTGTCTTATGATGTAAAGCACTTAACAAAGCTTTTAAAGACACCTAGTCATATAATTTATTTATTTAATATAAATGAATAATCAATGGGCGTGCCTTTTGTAATGTAATAAAGTATTTTTAATTTCAGTTATTTCATTTCATTCCTTTCTTTGTTATTCTGTTGAATCAATATTATAAAAAAAACTAATTTAGGGTTTTATTTGATGACACTTGATAATTACGTTATTTATTATTTGAACAAAACCATTGAGTCTCTTTAATTAAATATTAATTCTATTATTTGTGACATACCGAACTTTTCTCCTTGTTGTAATATATAAACTGTTGCTATGTTTTTTACAAAATTAAGGGCATGTCCAATTTAGAACAATCTTAATAGTTAAAATAATATTAAAATTGTTTTAAAAATAAGGTGAGGTTATTTTTATTATATTAGCACAGACATTCCATATTGTCTAAATTTCTATGGCAGATTTAAAAAGTTGCATACTCTCAATTTTGGTTTTGAATAAATATTACTTTTTACTAAATAAAAAAAAAATAAAGTCAAATAAGATTTATTTTTAGTTTATCATCGCTGTAAATAAAAATTAATGGATATTGTGAATGCATAATTATACAGTTTATTAGTTTCGAGGAAATATAGAGTTAAAGAAAAAAATAGGTTTGCAAATAATAAAATAATTGCAAATAAATTTGAAGTGAAATTATTTTTGATATTCATTAATAAAAGTTCATAATTCATTACAAACTTATATTGATAAATATGAAAAAAATAATCTTTTCGTTTTGACAATAGAACACAAAGTCATTTAAAAAGTATTCTATTCTTTCTTACACAACATAATATTTTTTACCAGATAATGTATTTATTACTGTTTTTAAGAATATACAAAAATATAACTAATTATGTGCAAAATACTAAATGATTCAATTCTATACTAAGTTTTTCTTATGCAATGTTTCTATGTAGCATAATTGTAGGTAGAATATTAATTAGTTAATTAAAATATTTATTTTATAACTTCACTATTGTACTTAATGTTAATGACTATTAAATTAAAATGTGAGCTTCAGACTTTGATTTTGTGTTTTTGTTTAGTTGGTAAAGTGGCCCAACTCTGTATTTGGAAGATTAAAATTTAAAAAAAATATTTGTAAAATATTATATATAGACTATTAACATGAATTGCTATTTCTTTTAAATTAAAGTGTTTTTTGGATTTCAAAAAATAAGTAAATTTTATTTCTTTTTTTTTATGTATTTGTATTTCAAGTTAATTTCTTTTTATATTGTGTCTAGTTTTTTTTAATAACTGATGAATATATTCAAATCTAAAAGACAATATAGATAATATGCCATAATGGAGTATTAGAACGTCATAACTGTATATGTGATAGATGTGTGTTTGATTCCCACTCGAGAGAATGATTATATTTTAATTTCTCCGCTCTGGAAGACAAAGTGCAGTGTTGAGTGGCAACATTAAACATGGCAGACAGTCTTCTCTAACTACACTCCTATTGGCGGTAAATGCGTGAAGCTCAAAAATTAATGAGTTTAGCAGCTCATGTTGATCAGTGATAAAATCCAAAATTATTCGTATTTTTTCCCATATTTTTTGTTTGTGGTTAGGCCACTTTGTATGTAGCTTTATGTTTTATATGAATATTCTTGTTTCAATATTATCATGATATATACACATCAGTAACTGTAAAATTGATATTTGCAAACTAACATTGAAATATTTAAAATAAACTTTCAAATAAAAACATTTCTTATTTAACCATAAATAAAATACAGATACAAAAGTAAAAAAAGAAACCAAAGAATGGTCACTAGGTTTTTTAAAAAAACACCAAAGAGACAGTGACAATAAATTTATTCCAAGCGTCAGTTACAAAGACGAACGCAATCCCTTCTATAAAGGTACATACAAAAATAACACTGTCAAAAATTAATAACGAACGCCAAATTAATACATCACATTTAGTATTTACTAATATTCACAGAATATATTGCAGATTCTTCGTTTTACTTGGCATAATAATATCAAGTCATAGGCAAACACAAAATTACAAAAAATAGTAACTAATTTTCTCTTTCTTACAGGTAAACATACATTTATCTACCGTTCTTATAATGAAACGAAAGCTTTCTTCAAAACGTATCATGGCTGGACCGATTAAATTCGACCCTTAGGCAATGAAAATTAAAAAATAAAAGTTTTCTTATTAACAGATAAAAAATCTGCAATATAAAATGTCTGGCTAGAGACGTAACTAACATTAATTTCACTAAATTAATGTAATAATGGGTCTTTCGTAAAAACTTGGACCCGTTTATCCATTATATTTATATTTAATTAACAATAGTAACATTAAATAACCTAATTTAAAGCAACAGTTACGAGATCAAAACAAAATTAGAGTTAAAAATAAATGTAATCTTAATGTATAAATGTCATTTTATTGTAAATAATATAAACAAGAAAATATATAAATCAATGGCTTACTAAAAAAAGGTTTAAGAGTTGCCAAATAAAAAAAAATTGGTACCTAATGAAAAAAAATTGTTTACATATAAATAAGTTATGAATTCTTAGTCATAGAATAAATGAGAAATTAGACATTTAAAAAAATTAAGTGCAGAAGTATAAAACCTTTTTTTCAAATACAACACTTCTTGCAACATTTTAAAGTATTATTCAGACACTCAGGATATGACAAACATTTTTAGAAAACGCGTCCAAATTTGACGGTTTCCAAAAGGCGCGTGATAGAATCTCGTCTCATGTACGTTAAAAATTTTATTGGTTCCTAAAAAATGTTTTACAATACTTTTGTAATTGAAATAATTACTAAAATAGTTATTAAAAAAATTAATGAATGGTTGAATAACATAACATTTTAAAATTTAACTTACTAAATCAAATGTTACACAAAAAATATTATATATTGACCATATTTAATGTTTGATAATATTACAAAAAGTAACAAGCATTTTTTTTTATTACACATCTTTTTCTATGACAACAAAATAAATGATCGTCGCAGTATGTACTGATATGTCAAATGTTAACTAAATATAATTTCAAAGGAAGGATTAAAAACATTTTTTTTGGTGTGAAATAACTAAAGTAAGCCATTGTTATATAATATTATTAATAATACGTGAATACTTAAAAGATCTTAAATTATTCCACAAGTATTAGCATAGTATTGTAGTAGAGTGAGCAAGCTATCATTTATTTTATTTTAAATTCCTTTATAATATATATTTTTAGAAATACTAAATATATATTGTCTTCTATCTCACTCTAACATATAGAATTTTAATATTATTAAATAATACAATGGGAATTGTGTTAGAAACTAGTATTTAACACAAAGATGACACTTTTGGTTCTTTTTGTACTTAATGTATCAAAATGTACGAAAATAGTAATTACACATTGTGTTATTTCTTAATTGAACCATGCCATTGATTTCTGTCACTCAACACAATGTCTCAAGCCTCTCTCTGATTAAAGAAGTATTTCTTTTATTAAAACTATTTGCCAATTAAAGCCATTGAAAGAACTACATATCACTTGCTCACTCTAATTTTGAGATTATTAAATAAATTGTTCATAAATTATATGTTCAAATTAATATTTTTATCTGTGGTTATTCGTTTACATTATTATAATGATTCTAGTCAAGCATATGTAACCTATTTTAATTTGAAAATGAATATAATAAAACAATAAAAAATAACACCAGAGTACATAAATTTCCCGCCATTTAGTTATACATAAGGTAAATCAAAAGAAGCGTTTTAAAAAAAGGCTACGTATAAAAAATATCTTCTATACTACTCTACACTGGACGAGACACTAATTCCATAGACTTTTTTTCATTATTATAATATACACTAACAAAAAAAACAATTTTGTTTTTAATTATATATATTTTTAAATCGTTTTTTTGGGTCATTCAAGCAATTTTTTTTTTAAATGTAATTAAATGTTGCGACGTCATAAGTTGTTAAAAGTACTAAGTCGATTTAGATAAAAAAAAAAGTTTTTTTTTGGAGTTTTTAAACTTATAGAACAAAATGATAATATTATTTGAATTCAGTTAACATCAGCTAGGAGATATACAGTTTTATTCAAATTAGAATAATTATTCCCCTGATAAAGATCGAATCCATTGCCATCGCGTTACATCCAGATACCGTCCGAATCCGATACGATTAACCTACATAATATTCATTTGGGGTAGCTCAGTTACAATGAAAATAATTTTAGAAATCTACAAACATTTATTTACTGAAACATCCATATTACTTTATTTTATCTAATTTATGAACCATATTTCATAAAATTCATATTTTCACATCAGTTCATTATAATTTCTACATTTTTCTAGAAACGTTTATAGTAATCAATATTATTTAGTTTACTATTTATGAAAGCCATTTCTTTGCCTCTAGTTTAAACAAAAAATAAAAAAAAAATGTTTTTTTTACACATTTAAACATTGCATTTCTTGTTTCTTGATACAATATTCTGTAATTAACAACCGAAAACGCTTAGTTAATTTTAAAAAAATACAGACACATTACATCATACAAATGTCCAACAAAATAAACAATTGTATGTGTAAAAATATTAAAAAACAAAATGAAATTGCTTGTTTTTTAAGTGCTTTAAGAATAATATGTGTTATTTAATACAAGTGATAGAATGTTATAGTGAAAGTGATTTAGGCCTTTACAATATATAAATCTATCTACATATTCACCTATAAATAAATATGGCATACCAATTATTTTAATTATATATGTAAGTAAATGTTGGTCCTTAAACAACACACTAATATTCATCACCTATACAACATTCAAGAGCTACATTGTAAGTTATTTTAGTAATAATATAAAAAAAATAAGTTAAACGGAAGAATAACGACTACTTTTGCTATTAATGATCATTGATTTGGTTGAAAATAAAAGTAATAATATGGAATTTAAGTAATTGACAGTTAAAAAAAATCCGCTTATTCAACTGTCATTAATGGCTTTAACTTTTTAATAGTTACATAGACTCAATGACATATAATATTAAGTTCAATTGCAATTTGTGCCAAAATACCCAAAAAGAAATTAAAAAACACACCATACAAAAAAAAATCGCACATAGATCCACAAGCACATCAACACATCACTAACGTAACACTAACACTCATATCACTATCCCCTCACTATATAATGAGCTCTGGTGCAGAGCAGACCGTCTGCTAGCTGAGTGCCGAGTATGCGGGCGGCGGGGGCGAAGGCCCACGGGTTGGGAGGAGCACCGCGATGTGGTAGGGAGGGGGTGCTTCGGCCTCTCGTGAAGTGTCGTTAGGTGGGTCTCGCTCAGGCCGAGATAAGATTGTTAGTGATATGTCTTCCGGCTCTGGAGCTGTTGTCTAGGGGGAGGAATTTATGTGTGTTACTATTTGATTGTCAGTTTCGTCAGTCCTACAAAAAGCTTCCCCTGGCGCTGGCGCTGCGTAGGAATCGAACCCACACCTGACCCACTGCGCCACGATGACCTCTATGATGTGTATAGTAATGCCACAAAGAAAAATTATAGAAAAAAAATTATAAGATAAATTCCCGTTCCATAGTGTTTTCAAATTTCCACTTGGATAAATACTTACATTTGTAACTTTGACATTCATTCTTCTTAATAAGAATATTAACTATAAACACAAATACCACCCACCTCTCTCTGGTTGACCATGCGAGTTGGAGTCCTGGGCAATGGTCGTCTAGCTGTCGAGGAGACCCGTTCTGGGGCTTGAGCTGGAGCCGGAGCTCTACTCCTGCATAGCGAGAGGGCGCAGCCCACGCCACATACACAGGCGACAGCCGCACAAACCACTCCTACCTCCCCACTTACCTCTGAGCTGCCGCCGTTACTGCGGACCAGCTGGAGAAACCAATAAAATTAACCATTTATTTAATTTAATTTAGACGATTATGATGATTTTAGCAATGAGTCCAAATTTCGAATTTTTTGTTGGTAGGCCGCATGGAATTATTAAGAGAGTAGCATGCGACCCGAAGGCCACGGGTTGCCCACCCCTGCATTAAAGTAGTATGCTTAATCAAAGTTAGTAAAAAACGTATTTTCTTGGAAAATTTCCTGAAGAGTATCCAAAAAGAATAAAAATAAAGTGTATTAATTGTACATAAATTATAAACACACTAATAAAACAAGTGTTATCATAAATTAAAAAAAGTATAATAAATACATAATTATAGAAGAAATCGACCTTGTGTCAATTAAATAAATGTTAAAATACGTAGTGAAAAATTTAAACAAAATCTAAAAGCAGCGCCATCTTATATGTGGTGGTATGCCCCCTATGGCCTTCCAGAATTTGGGCCCAATTGGAAAATATCAAAAATCATTTAAAAAAAAACTTCGCCATCCAAGTTACAAACGTCAGACACGCATTGATTGAATTGTATTGATTACTTAATGGCCATACTAATATATAATACTTTTTTATTCCATTAATGACTGAATAATAAGTTGACATAATTCATCATCGCTCATCGCCAATAACAACACTGCATCGTTCATAATTTAAGTTGCCAGCCATCAATTTACTATTTCGAATAACTCTTTTATTGTATTGCATTTTTTACACACTCATTAGTTACCATCAAAGTATTGTTTAAGCTTACATTATTTGTGCCGATTGTGCCGATTTTCAATTAAACCCAACCGAAGAGAATAGAAAATAAATAGTTGCGCTATTTTTTTATATTGTCAGGATAGATGCATGTGAACTAACAAGTGTTTTAAAAGATAACTTCAATTTCAATTTCAAAGCACCAAAAGATCTTATCGATAGAACTTCGTCTGGCCATCTCTTACATTTTCCTTGTATTTTTTTTGTATATTAGAGTTGCCGCCCTTTGTTACCAGTTTGGCCCATTTTAATGGTCCTCTAAGAGTATGGCCAGCCCACTTCCATTTTAACCGTTTGGTTTTTTATCTCAACATCTTCGAATTAGGTAATTTTTCTTAAGTCTGTAGCTCTTTTTTTGTCTGTTCTTGTATAACCCAATATACTTCTCTCCATGCTGTGTCTCAGAAGTTTTTAATGTCGAAGCCCAGGTTTGAAAAGTTAGGATTGGTAAGATGCAAATATTGAATAAGTTTCTTTTTATGGCCATTGAATGGTCCATGTATTTTATAATGTGAATTTGCAACCCTTCTTTCAATTTCTGGTTGTAATTGGTTCTGATATTGTTCATAGTTATATATCCTTCAAGGTCATGATTGTTATATTCATTGTTAGGCCAACATCACTGTTTTTGCTTGCAAGGTCGTGTATCATAAAGTTTTCTGCCTTATTAATTATGAGCACAATATCATCTGCAAATCTGAGATGATTTAGTTTAATACAATTTATGTTTACTCCAAATTATTCATCCCAATGTACTGTTCTAAAAGTCTCATTAATGCATTGAATATAATTGGGATATTTTCCTCATCATAATCTTCCCAGATTATTGATGTGCCTGGGCTATTTGTACTTGAGTACAGGTCTTTATAGAAACTTACGTATTTTACGTTACGCCTACTCCAAGATGGATGTTCTATTTGTCAAATGAATCCTGTTTCTTTTTATTTTACGTCTTAGATTGGAATTCTCTTAGAGTTTTTTTGACTCTTCCATCGCGCTCTATCTTTTCTTATATTCTTGCTGATCTCTTTGCTTGTCATTGTAATTTTTCTAGAGCCCTTTTTATTTGTTTTATTTAAAAATAGATCTTTTCTTTTTAGAACAAGTTCCTTTGTATATTGGCTTAGTATATCCTTCTTCTATTGTTTTAGATATTTGGTTTCGTACATATTTTGTATTTCTCTGTTGTAAGTCTCCTGGGTCTGATTCACTATTTTAGAAGTTTGTAATTGAGGTACCAGTACTACAGTGGCTATAGTGCCTTCTTATATTTTGTGTTCTTTTGTGACATAAAGTTGCTCTTACCATACTATGATTAGCGTAGAAAATAAATTAGTTGTTTCTTCCAGTACCTGCTAACACTTCTGATAATTTACCATAAAAAATGTCTATTACATGTTCTTGTGCTGCTTCCGTGGGTGCATACACTCGAATACTCCATGGTTCCTCATACTCTGTCAGTGTAATTTTATGTACGATAGTTCTGAGATTCCTACAATATATATTTAAGTTCTTTTGAAATAATAAACCTGACACCGTATTAAACTTTTGTTTGTCCAATGTAGCATAGTATAAGTTTTATTATGTCCTAAGATTTCAGTTCCCAAAAAGATATCACTTTTCAAATAGATTTCAGTTCCCAAATAGATTTCAGTTCACAAATAACAAGAACAAGTTCTAACAGTCTAACTAAAGCTTAACCGTACATGTTTAAAGCGAATTCCGAGGCTGTGGGCGTTTTATAGTAAAATCAGAACTTTCTAGACGGTAGGGTAAAGCGGAACGGGTTTTCATGCAGTATAGTAATTAATTTTCTTTTGTATCCAATATATTTTAAATTTTAATGCAAAATTCCAGTGCTATATGAAATAGTTATCTTAATCCAAAACCCATTGTACAATTATAATATAATTAGAATTAGAAACAATAACCAACCAATCAATCAGCCAAAGTCAATGAACAGTACACAATCTAGAGCTATTACCCAATTAAATCTACAACTTACCTGTCTATCAAAATAATACTTAGCACCAGCCAGGAAAACCGTAGCCAGCGCGAACGACACTAACATCCCAAACTTTAAGTGAGGCGCCATCATGGGCGAGTGGTGGAGCCCTAGGGCTGCGGTCCGCAGCAGCGTGTCCGGGGTGACACTGCGGGCAGCTGCGAGACTGGCGATGGTGGGTTGTGGCGGTTCAGGTGGTATTTCGACGTAGAGACTCGATTCGTCATTTTGACGTCGCGTTGAATGTACTGCTGGCATCGGTGGTGGCCTTCAAATGTTTTTGAACGTAAATTGTGTGATATTAAAAATATATATAAAGAAATACAGTTTATTTGTGACTATTAATTAATAAAATTGTGATAGTAGCAAAGGTCATGAGTTTGATTCTGTACCTAACATATCCTAATTGCATAGCGAAAGCGTGAATTTGCTCCATTTCGTTAGGATGATCGAGAAGAGGCTGCGTAGGAACGCAAAGATCAAAACGCGTACAAGTGAGAATCGAACTCACAACCTTCGCTTTCGCATTACACCAACAATCCGTTAATTATAATGTTTTTTGGAGGATTGTAAGAACATTTCGACAAATAATTTTTGACAGCTCTTATTTATGGGCGTTATACCCATGGCATGGCGTGGTACCCATATCCGAAATTATCGAAAACTTTTATTTCAGATTCGGTCACGGATAGTGTTTTATTTCGGATACCCGATAGTTTCGCTAAACTTTAACGTTAACTATATTGACATATATTATTACTCAGAGCTAAAGTTAAATTAAAATAGATTATAACCCATAGTGGCGCAGTGGTCGAGGGCGGCGCGGCGCGCAGTCGACGGGAGCGAACCGGTGGACTGGCGCCGCCATGCCCTTGCGGCCCGCCGCTGCGCACACGCGACCGCGCGACCGTCCCACGCCTGAAATAAAAAGTCTAAATAAATAAAACTATTTTGAAATGAAACTATTTTCAATTAATTTAATCGCATATGTTATTGGTATACGGCGAAATACATTTTAGAACCCAACGTTTCGAACACTGTGCAGTAGTCCGTGGTCACAGGTAGACTCTACAGGTAGAGTAGAGGCAGGCTGTATTTTCGAATACCAATAATATACGCGATTTATCCGGTTAAAAATAGTTTCATTTCAAAATGTGTTATTAAGACACTTATGTTATACTTAAAAAAAAGCATTTTTAGAAAACATATAAGTAATTAAACAAACCCTAAGCCATATGGTATATCTGGCTATGTCCTCAATCTTATATGCTTGACAACAACTTATGTGTTATTATAATTACATATTATTTATTTCTTAGCAGATTAAATGACAATGGTAATTAATAGGGTGAGTCCTATGTGCCACAATTGTGCTAAATTGTTTTTACAATTTAACAAATTTTTTATTAACTGAAAGCTCTTTATTATAATTAAAGACATGCATTGGTCAAGGTGATGTTGCAAAAATTGAATTCATAGTATGGTATCAAAGTTTTAAGTGATGACTAAAACTGTTAAATATTACATTTATAGAAGAATTAAATTATTCTTATCTATTTATAGAGTTCTATTATAATAGAAACTCTGTCTGAAGATACAAGAGTTTCTATTCTAATAATACTCTGCAGTGTAGTGCAACTAAGTCAGAAACAGTATGAAACTGCCAAAATGTATAAAAAATTTATAAATATTTAATAATATTTAAATTATAACCAACATTAAATTGAATTTGTAAACAGAAGTTTCAATTCAAAGGAAACAAGGCTAGAAAATCCAGGAAAAATCTGGACAGTTGCTCTTTTCATATCTAAAATTCTAAATTTACACTTAATACAATGGTATCTATATAAATGACCCACAACAATTACATTAACAGTCTAAGGCTCTACCACATGTAGTGGAGAAATGGTAGGGCAGGGTGGGGCAATGTGGGGCAGATGACTGGGTGGGGAATTAATACAAATATTTAAATTATGAATGTTGTGAAGCCACTAGTTAAGCCACTATTATCTTCATCTATAACTTAAGACATTTTAAAACATTTATTAATATTTTGTTTATAATTAAGAGAGGTAGTGACTTGTTTGTGCTCATTATCTTTTATGTGAGAATATTTTAGGTTTGTAATATGTAATAATGATAAAATATGTAATGTGCTACTTTGAGTTCCCCAGAATCAACATCAATGTCTTAGATTTGGTTGGAAAGTGGATAACAGTGTCTTGACTAGGACTAGGATCTCTCCTCGGCCTACCCCACTTGTGATGTAAAAAGTGTTAAGTAATATGTATAGATATTATACCAGTTTTTTTATATATAATATAATATTATATAGATAGTATACCAGGATGACAATACAGACATCATTTTATTATTTCAGTTTTACATGGAAAATGATTTAATAATATTCAGATTTACGTTATTAATTAAGAAGCTGATTGTAATTATATTATTAAACATACAATAAAAAATAAATGTTTCTAATTTTATAATAAAAAAGATATGCATTTATTGTTTTATTCTTACCAGCTGACAAGGATGACGGTACCCGATGACGGCCGCTGTAAGAGCACTGGCTCCGTTTATCAATCCAGAAATGCATCTGAGCTTACCCTTAATGTCACTTCCCTAATTATTTTAAGAGCTTTATAAAAACCGCATTGAATATATTAATTTATTCACTTAATATTTAAATATAAGTCCATATAAAAATATACAATTTATAACTAACACACTTATAATTAATAGCTTAATTATAATGTAGCAAAACTAATAATTAAAAAAAACCTTTGTTAGGTGTTCTTTACAAAATAAATTAACACATGATAGTTTACGAAACTTCAAATATTATATTAGATTTTAACTAAAATAATAACATATCCCATCTGTCATAATATACCTAACATGTAATCACTAAATATACACCTTCTTTTCTATTATAATTGAGTAAAATATTAAACAATCAACTTCAATAAATGCACTTGTGACTTGACAGCCATTAGAGGGCGGGGTGCGCAAAGCAAAACAAACAGAACTGCCAACTTTATACCTGGAATATTTTGCAAATCGATACATTTGGGGAGAAAATTGATGTGTATTTTGGGTGTTGCATTTTATAAAATAGTAACTACAACAATAAGTATTAAATTTACATTGAGTGAAAATTATGTTGTTACAATATTGTCATACTGCTATGCGTCAAAAAATACAATTTGGTAAAAGGGAAATATATTATTTACTAACTTAAATTCTTGGTTTAATAAGAATTATATTTCAATAGCTGATTAAAATATATATTGAATGTTACTTACTTGTTAAAATAAACGCTGTTTTTTTAACAAAAAATAAGCAAATAATAAACACAAGCTTAAATTATTTTAAATTCGCGCTTTTATATTTAAAAGCGGGACAGCGATATTTCCGGAAGTTTCTCGACAAAATACCGTTTAATAATGTATCTGATAGTTATATCAAGAGTTATCTTAGCTTTATTGTTTTTAAATGCAATTATATTAAAATATGCAATGATTTATAGACAAATGATATGAAAATAATTTGAAAAGAAATGAACAATACTTTAAAGCAATGTTTGTAGTTTTTTAAATAGCTATCATGTCATGTAATTTCTGAACTGAGCGAGAGGTCATATAAATACACAAAACACATTTCAACTGCCAATTGTCAGTTTTTCACTGTTTTCAATCTTTGTATTCGATCTTTTATGAGTAGATAATCTTGTATTAATTGATAAAACTTATTAAAAAGAATAATCATTCATGTTGCTGTGGATTTTGTTACGGGAAAACCGAAGTGTGTTATATTTATTAGCATTTCAATATTTAACATTTAACGAGTTTTTGGAAAAATTGCCAATTTTGATATTATAGCTAATTTTTTATGCGGTCACGATGTTGCTCAAACTTGGGTCTAAATCTGTCATGGACGAAAGGTGTGCGAAACCTTATTGCCAATGTTGGAATAAAAAAGCACCTGTTTTATGGACGCAGCTGACTTCATGTACTTGCGGTGAAGACAATGACGGTAAGTAATTGTTTTCATTCAAAATTGTAATGTCATTATTAAATGAATTGAGGTCAATGAATTATGATACTCAAAATATATATGTATTGGTTATTATTAATAAATTAAATGATGTTAACAAATTAAATTTCATCAGTAAGTGAATGGGGATGGACTCAGCCAGACAATAATGGATCTAGTTGGGTTGTAGTCAGCGAAGACAAAAAGCAAGTCACCTTCCATCCATTTTTTTATAGTTCAACAGGCACAGCTGCAGCCAAGGCAGATACACCACTTTTACATAATTACCATTATTATTGGGGGAAGTGAAAATATTGACTGAAACATATGGCACTGATATTGTGAGTTGATACATTTTCAATTAAATTGTTCATTTAATAATTATGACAAATAAGCCTTTGGGTGTATGGATAAGAATTACAGTTTGAAACATAGGTCATTGATATTTTATCTTTATATAATTTTATTTCTTTATGCATCTAAGAACTTTTTTAGAACTAGTTATATTTTAAATGACTTAGTAAACAAACATGTTGTTTTTTTATGGTTACTTAGCTTAAGCATAATTTTTCTTTTGAATGTTAATTAGTGTAGACAATTGTAAATCATTTCAAATGTATGACTACTTATTATACTTATAAGTTTCTTTTTTGTCCTCCATGGCAATATTGACATAGATAACCTAATGTAAAGAACACTCTTAGACGAATGAGCGGTGAATACAATGATGCACTCTCACTAAAGCACTAAAAAATTTTAATTTAATTATTTCCATATGTCCTGTGGTGTGGTGTTAAATAGTTATAAGTTCAATACCATCAATAATTAATTTGAATTAATCATATATATGCCTAGAGGCATAAGCAAATATCATTTAGAAACTAGAGATATTACTCTATGAAGGGAGAAAATCCCTCTCTAACATGATCTCTTTTTAAGCATGAAATAAAATAGCTTTCATTTAATTAAAAGCAAGCTATGAATGTATTTAAGGTAATGTCTTTGTATGGGACACTATTTTGGTTTTGTGTGAGCATGTCCTTGCCAGGATGATCAGACAGAGCCAGTTGAATTGGTTGTAATTTAAGGTTTTTTTAATTTAAAAAATCATTTGTTTATAAATGAAGGGACACAGTGTCTGACTGTAAATGCGTTGTGGGTTCAAATCTCACTCAGGGGAATGATTTATATTTAAAATATTTTTAATTTCTTCATTCTGGTACGCAAAACAAATTGGGGCGTTGACTTCCGCCGCTCAGCAGCAGCCGTCCCGATTTCGGGTGGAAGGTAGATAATAAAGTGGTCTTTTTGACTATACTGCTCTGCGTGAAGCTGAAAATTAAATTGCGATAATATTAATATATAGCCTTTTTTTTACAGATGGTAGGTTTAGGTACTGACAAAGTAAATGTGGTGGACTCCCAATTCATATTCACATCACTATTAGGCAAAGATGATGAATCTTATGGGCTGTCTTATACTGGTGTGGTGAGACATAATGCTGTAATTTCTAAGGACTCGGCTGGTTTCTGCCGTGGCAGTATTGTGGGTGTTAGAGTTGATATGTGGAGGGGGACTCTGGAGTTTTATATAAATAGAAAACCTCAAGGTATGTTTAAATAATTTATTGTTTGAGGCCATTGTGACTCATTGAGTTAGCCACTAATTGTGATGTGATGTGATGTTTCTGTGTTCAGTTCCCACTTAGGACAATGATTATAATTATATGTAGTTGCTAAGGTGAACTAGTATCAATTTATCATTTACAGACTAATTTCCATCTCTGTTATCACTTATCATAGTTTGCCTGAATTAATCTTAAACACTAAAAAGGCGAATAAATATTTAATATTATAGATTATTTACAAAACGTAAAATAATTTTGACTTTGATTTGACAACCTGGACTCGAAGACGCGCACAATGGAAACGGTAGAGTCCCACTACATAAAAAAAAATTATAGATTTCGTTAGTGGAGTGTGATATTACTTAAACTTAGAACTATTTAAAAATATGAAAAACTAGCTGACCCCGCAACTTCGTTCCCGTGGAATTCTAAAATAAAAGTATCCTATGCTACTACTTATTACATTAGCTATCTGCAAGTTTCGTCTCCGTCGTCGGAAGTTAATTTTTATATTTGTATACATATTTAATAAATAGCATTCTCTCTTGCCAATTTAATGTTCTTAAAAATAATCTTTGGATATTTTGTAAAAATGTCACTACAGATATGCTAACAACCAAAATAAGTTGTAACAAGCATATTAAAATTTCGACGTAGCTGGATAGAACGTATCGTATGGATTAGCGGTCAGAGCGCTTGGCGGTTTATTAAGAGGCACGGGTTCTAGTTTTTATGTTATGCAATAAGAGTGTGAATACAATTTTTTCATTTTTGATTTGAAAATGTTGTATTTATGCGTTTAAAAAGACGTTACATATTTTACTACATCTTAGTTTTCAAGTAAAACTTAATACTTTTTATTTCTTTAACAATTCCAAGTTGAAAAATAAATCATAAATTGAGGCCATCGTGGCGTGGATTCGTTTGAGGGTATGATTATATTTGAATCATTTTATTATCGCTCTGGTAAAACAAAGCGCGGCGTTGACTTTCGCCAATTTTTATAAATAAAAATATTAACGAGCGTATTTTTTGTTATTAGAACATTTATCGTCTACGTTATCAGATTATAAATAAGATAAGTTTCGACGCTATTTGTGGTGCTATTTAGCAAACAATAGAATGCGGTGATTGTAAGTTCGATTCTCAGTCGAGAAATATTCATATTATGCGGTGTAATGACTTAAAAGTCATTAGGCGGAAAGTATACTGCAACTTTATTATTAGATTATGTCTGCCCGTGAAGAAAGAAATACGTAAACACAAGTTAAACTCGTCACACTATAAAATTATTTAACACTAACAGGTAAAAGCCGAAGAGGAATTTTTTCTTCTTTAAGTATCACTTGTTTCAAGTACTTTTAATTATCATAAGCTTGTTTTAGTATCAATTAGAGCTGTTATTAAGATATGACGTGTAGGTCATATAAGGTCACTTGATTATGTGAGTGGACAAAGATCCTTACTCTTACGGCTTATCTATTTCCTTATTTAATGCAGTTGTTAAAATAACCTTAAATGTAACTGATAAAGTGGAGGACAGAGGTCGTGAATTCGATGCTCAGTTGTGACAAATTTTGACACGATTTTATCACCTTCACCTGTATCTGGGACAGGGTTTAAAAGTACTCCTTTTGTGTACTCATGAAATAAAAAATATTTTTTGTCTTTAAAGATATATTACGGAATAAGACCTTTAAATGTTACATTCCTATTATTATATTAACAACTACTGAAATACTTTTTGTTTTGTAGTTACGCAAGGAAACAATGTTCGAGTTTCATACAAAAATAATATACCAGAGTTTCCGAAATATCTCTTAAATGATATTGAAAATATTGCATCTACTATTAAAACCTTAAAATATAAGTAATACACCAAGTGATAATACAGTTGCTTCATTAAGGTATCATATGCATTTTTAACAAATCATTGTCCTTGTTTACACTCCAAGGAGTTCTTTAAAAGTTGATTAAACCCATCTGTCTATTAATTTATGAAAACCTTGCAACTCTATTTTGACTCCTTTCATACCGTAATTTGATACAAAAACTGCATGCGTGTCCGGGGTCTAATGTCATTGCCATGACAACCAGGATGTGATAATCATTCAATTCAATCAACATTTTTTTCAATGGCAGTTATAATTCGATTAAGCCAGTAGTTTTATGGGCAATAAATATTTTTTAAAGTATATCTCCTTGCCTTTTCTGGTATAAAAATCTTTTGACCTCGTTTGCAACTTTCTTTGTCACTGGTAACGAAATGATTCGTAATGCATAACTTTGTTGCGTTTGTATTTAAGTAAGGCACTCATGTCTCCAGATATCTTTCTATAAGAAAAATATTTTTTTAAAAACGTATAATAGTTTGAACGTACCAGGACTCAGAACTCTTGGAAATGGTCCAAGGTTCGAATCCGTAACATTCTGTGAATAACACTATAAAAATATAAAAAAAGAATATCTTTGCTTTTTTAAAACTAAAGGTTTAAACTATTCATTATATGATAATAGAGATATTTCCATCCCATTATGGCGCACAGCGTCTGACTCTATACGCCTTGGTTGTGGGTTCGATTCTCACTCGGGGACTGATAATATTTAAACCTTTTTTTATTTCTCCGCTCTGGTGTCAAGACAAAATACGCGGCATAGAGTTTTCGCCACTAAACACGCAATATCTCGGATTAAGGTGAAAAGTGTAGCACGGAGTATTTTGACACTAGGTTCTCTAGGACTTACTTATTATTAGATAAATTATTATTAAATAAATTATTTATTTATTACTCGCATACAATTTTTATTTACTTAAATGTCAAGTTTTCATATTAAATTGTACTCGTAGAGGATGGACAAATATTATTCCCTAAGAGATATCTTTACTTACCGCCTGTTAACTTGCTATTAGTCGTTACTGGAGTTATCTACAAATAAGTAAAATTGGAGCGTTGACTACTTTCCACCCGAAATAGAGACATTCTGGGTTGAGTTGCGAAACTCAACGCCGCTTTTAGTCGTTAGTACCAGAACGGAGAAATTAAAATAAATTTAGATATAATAATTTTCTCGAGTGGGAATCGAACCCACAATTAATCACGTTTCCAGTCTGACGCTGACCCACTGCGCTAAGATGGCCTCATGAACTAATCATTATATCAAAGAAATTATGAATTGTATGACGAAATGAAATGAAATATTGAAATAGGCCAGCCGGTGTACTCGTATGTACATTATATTAATTAACATCATCTATACCAATAAATGAAGTTACGAGTGTCTGATTGTAGTATTAAAAAAACCGCTTTTTTTCTAAACGCATACTTAGTCTTGCCATAAATATTGTTACAAAGAAAAACAACTTTTTTTATTATACTTAATACATTAATATGAAACCATAAAAATATATATATAGCTTATTTGAAGTGGTCTCCATTGGCTGCAATACAGGCTTTTAATCGTTATGGCCAGTTATCAATAGCAGCACGCGCTCTTTCTATGGGAAAACTCTTCACTGCCAATCGTATGAATTATTTTAGGTGCTCCAAATTGTCATGCCGCTGAGGGCATTTGCTTTTTTGTAATAGCTTGACTATCATGCTACTTCATTAGCCGTTCTTGTATCTTGAATTTTTATATGTCAGCGTCAAATTGTTCATCAGGCTCAATAACTTTTATTGAAGTTTCATTTCTTTATTTCTTACGGTTCAGTTCTGTTTTAAAACACTTGGTTTCATATTCTATTCCCGTTTTTATATACCTCTAAAACGGGAATAGAATTTAGTGCTGTAATTTATTATAATATAGATTTTGATATTAACGTTTTGTTATATACTTTTTTATTTCTTTTACAGGCATAGCATTTTACAACCTTCGTAGGCATGAAGCCCTATATCCAATGATTTGTTCTACAGCAGCTCAGTCGTCTATGAGACTGATATATGCTGCCTCCTGGAGAGCCTCGCTTTTAGTGGATGCTGCAAAGATCTTGGCCGGCTCCCTAAATAATGACAGACGGTCGGAAATACCCCCCGGGCTTCAATATACTTTTAGGTCTCAGTTCTGGCTTACTTTGCCTTCTGAAGGTAAGTGTAGAGATCGTTAATTTAACCCTGGTTCTATTCGACTGAAAATGTTCTCATGTGTTCGGATTTAATGCAAACTTAATATTTCAATATTTAGTACGGCCAGGAAAAACAATTGAGTTTGCTTTTTAATGTAACTTCCCGTACATACAAAGGCAGATGCTATCTGATTTTTATGTTAGGAAACCGTTTTACGGGTACCCGTCGGATTGGAGACTCAGGCGGACATTTGGATATAGCCAGACCGAATACCCTATAAAATCTCTCGGTGCTCCTCCTGGACCGCCACTATCTGAGGCCACGGGCACTCCGTCTAACTCAGCGTTATTTTTCGTAAAAAGTAAATAATACCTAGTGTTAAAAATACGGAGTTTAGCACATTCTGTCAAAAAATTGGGCGTGCGGAGAGAATCTAGTGTTACAGACACTCCGTTCTTCGCTATTCGTCCGAATTCGACATATAACATGTTGAGTTGATTTGTCTTTCTTATTTTGGTAGCGGGTTTTTTCAAGGACGAACACTGTCAAGAGTTGTTCAGCCTTGACTAAGAAGAGAGCGACAAATTTATATCATAGTACCAGTCGATCCTCTGTCCAAAGCTTTATTCTAAATGCTGAACTTTGTCGAATCAGATCAATGGATCCACTCTATATATTAAATACTAGCTGTGGCCGCGTGTTCTTCTGCGTAGAATTCTAAAATAACAGGAAGTTACTCCGTATCACATCAGCTATCTGCCAGTGAAAGTCCTGTCAAAATCAGTCGTGCCGTTCTCAGATAAAAATTGTAAAAAATATAGTTTGGTATATGTACATATGCATTTAGTAAAAAGCGGTTATTTTAATATTACAAACAGACATTCTAATTTTATTTATTTCTATACATGTATAAATGAACTAACGTTCACTCCCACTTAGGGCTAAGTGGGAATTGGTAACCATCATCGACAAATAAACTTGTCATCAACATCACTCTATCATAATGATGTGGAAATCTTACATTCTTGATATAAATAGAATGTTTTTAATATGATTTGTTGCTTGTTTGTTTATAACCTTAGATAACATTATTCTAGACTTAAGTACATCATGTCTTGCGAACGTGTGTATTTAAATTATCAATTACGGTGTATCGCATTTGTCGTAATTTTTTTTGTCGGCTATACACTGCTACTGACAAGTTTCTCGCCTGCTCTTCTTAAAAGAACTGCCTTCTGAGCCGGTGATAGCTGCCGCTAGGACTGACAATACTGACATTTTATGTGAATTGACGATTCGAAAGTGCTTCTAATAGCTTATTGTATTGTTTTTGATACATCAAGGGACATATAGAGTCTGCCTGTGACCACGTACTACTGTAAAGAATATATAAGTCGGTCTTATAAAAATATTTTTCAATATCAAAGTTAACCGGTTTGGTTAAAATATTCATAATTTTGAATGTCAAAATAAGAAGTCTCTCTGAGTATCCTGCTATGCGGGAAAAAGCGTGAAGCTTTATTTCAATTTCGTTTATGTATTTTAACGTGTTAATAATTTATATTGCCTCTTAGAATCCTTTCAATCGCCTCTAGCCTATTAACTTTTATATATATATATATATATATATATATATATATATATATATATATAAAACATACATTATATTGAAAATACGCGTGACGTATGAATTTTAAAGAATGTAAAAATAAAATCACTATATTCGCGAAATGTGGTTGTAATTTCAATGAATATGTTAAAATATATATGAATAAATAAACATTTTACTCTAAATTGTACAATTCCGAAAAAAACCGATATCATATAAAAAAATGTATTCATTTACATACAAAACTACTCCCCCAAGTGGAAACCGAATTCACGATCTCTGTCCTAACAGTCAGTGTCAATAACCACTGAACAAACATGCCGCTACGAATATAGGTTATTTCCTAATCAGTTAGTTTTAAAACAAAATTACCAGACAATAAATAGATAAAATAATTCATTGACCCTCAATTGTAAAAATATGTATTTAATAAAACGAATCCGTCGTGGCGCAGTGGGACAGCGACTGACTTTAAACGCGATTGGTTGTGGGTTTGATTCCCACCCGGAGGAATGATCATACTTTTTTTAAATTTAATGTTTTTATATTATTTATTTAACGTATTTATGTAACTCCAGGTGACGATATTATTGAAGAAAGCGACACTGAAGAAATCACGGAGACTGAAGTGAGAGTTAACAACTGTCTGGTAAGTAAATATAATGGAGCACCTTTTCATATATCGTTTTAATTGTAAATATCGATTAAAATATTTTTTAACCCTTTATAATAATATATCATCGGGTTACAGTGTAAACTTTCTAACATATTAAGTCAATTGTCAGAATACAGACAAAAAATATTCTGTTTTTTCAATTAATTTATTTATATATTTATTTGCTCTGAATACAGTGATATGTATCCATGTACATTCTACCAATAGGGCTGCAAATATTGTTTTTTTTGTTACAACTTACAAATATAAAAACTTTTATAAACAAAATTTGAAGATGATCTTGACAAATAAAGTACAGCTAAAACTTATCTATTAGGAATTCACTTACAGAATTATAACACCTATCTATGAGAAACATACTCAACTGTTTATTAAATTTGTTGAATGGAATTTCTTCTAATTGTATATACCTGAGGTCATGCCTACAGTCTTTTTTACTAGTCCTGTTTTATAATGGCCTGTTCATAATAAATTTTGTTATCGAGACCTTAGGCTTATGGTACGGTTTCTATATTGATCTACAGTAGAGAAAAGATGTTTATTTGATTTTACGGATATATCAATTTCCAATATAATATATATAATATATATATATGCAAGGAAATGTCAACAGTGTTTTTTTAAATGTGCTAAACAACTATCTGTAGCCTTTAAATTAAATATCGATCTTAAGCATCGTCAAGTATGTTTAGTGGCGGAACTTAACGCCGCGCTTTCCGCGCGCTTTTTTTAAATCCATAGTAGGGATTTAAAAAATAATTTAAATATAATGATTTCCCCGAGTTGGGATCGAACCCACAACCATTCGTTATATTCGTTTATAGTTGGACACTGCCTCACTGCGTCATGGTTCAATAATTTAATATATTTTATGCGGAGGCTTTATGATTTACGTGTAGTTAGCTGCAGACTTTTGACATCGTAGATTTGACAGTTTTACTCATCACGCGCTTAGTTGCTGTATTTCTTTCATTGTTTATTTTTAATTTTTATAAAAAGCCATAAAGAGAAAAGACAGACGTTTATACTCTTTAAGCTATATAGAAATTGATTTTAAACAGCAAAAAGTCAAATGTCGATATAAATAATTAAAAAAAAACACATTAATGAAAATTTCATTTATCATTTTTTTCTAATATAAATTAATTCATAATCACCAGTAATTTTTTCACGCAGTTAAATTTTTATAAAATATTAAATAACAAGATCTTGGGCAGCATATCACAAAAGTAATATTAATATCTTGTGCACTTGTGTTGTTTCATTATTTATCGTCAATTTATATGAACTCTAAAGCTATAAAAATACTAATATTTCGAGTGGCGCAATATCAAATCCCGTTTCTATATGAAATTTGAGTATTTTTATAATCATTTGTGTGTGTATAACATTCTAACTACATGTTGCATGACAGGGGGAACTTTAAAATAGAAATAAGAAATACTAAAAATTATAATACAGGTAAAATAAATAAAAAAAAAACATATACAGATAATACAAATCAACAATTTATCTTTTATAATAAAAATAACCCTTTAATATGCGACACTGACTGTAAAAATGTAAACAATAAGGTATATATTACAGACCCTGTCATCCTGCATGAAGAGGCGCCATTGGCAGAGATCCCGGCCCTATTTTGTTTTATCTAACCAATCGAACTAGAATTTTTTATTTACTTTCATTAAATGTCTTTTTTGTTTTTCATATTTCATGTATATGTGTTCCGCAGTCATATTCAGTCGGCATGACTTCATTTTCAAATTAAATAATATGAAATAGTAGTGTATGTAAAATGTATATTTGATTGTTTAGTTTTACTTTTTAATATGGCTCCACTAGTGTTATTAAAAAATATTTAGATCAAGCATCAAGTTTTTTTTTTTATTTTAAACTAGAATTTTTAAGTTTTTTAAAACTATTTATATAATGTTTGAATATATCTATGTTATAAATGTATTTATTTTAAAATCAATAATTACATATTGATTACTAAGTTTAATGGGCACCTTGTTTAAAGAATGTTTAAATTAATATTAAGAGTAAAAAAGTGGCCACCTTACAAATATTGCCTCACTCAGAATTAGAACTTTATAACTTCCACACACATTATATGTTTGTGTGAAAGTAATATGTGTTAATAAATATTTTGTAATTTTTTTATTGTATTAACTATATTTCAGGAATGTATTTATAATTTATATAATAATAATTTTGTGTAAGATTTTAGACATTAACTAGTCGTCAATGTTTTAACAATTTCAATACATTATGTTCAAATTTAGTTCCATAAATATGTTGAAGTAATAATTTGACGTTATAATTAATAAAGATAATAAAATATTTCTTTCTTTTCTTAAATGTGTCAATTTTGAAATCTGCTTACATTAAAGATCTGTGATACATTTATTTTGTTTTATTTCTTTTCTTCATATATATATATATATTGCTTTATTTAGTCATATTTGTTTGTTCCGAATTAAACAAAAAATATTATAGCTGCTGCCCAAGTTTTTCTTAATACTATAATTATATAGTATTTATTTCTATAGTTATTATATACGATGTCAATAATTATTATTATATTCGATGTAATTTAAATAATTTATTTCAGCTTAACGAAGTTCTTCCATGTCCATATGTGAATGGCTTTTATGTTGACAGCGTGGAAAGAGACTATCGAGTTGTTGTTTGGGAGTAACCTTTTAATATGTCTTGGTTGACATAAATTTTTTTTATTAATGTTAAAGGACTTAGTCATCTCAGGTCATCGTGGTGCAGTAGGACAGCGCCTGACTGTCATTGCGTTGACTGCAAATGTGGTTGTGGGTCAATTTTCACTAGAGTGAATAATTATATTTAAATTATTTTAATTTCTCCGGTTGTAAGACAAAGCCCTCCACTCAACACGCATTATCTCTACAATTTCAATCTCAATCCATGTAGTTAAGTTGCTATTGGGGGGCGGAACTTACCGCTGTAAAATTTCCTTTTTGTGTTAAATGGGAATCCATTCGGTCATTCCTATCAACTGCGCCACGATGATGAGAAAATTTTGTTATTATTTTAATCTTGTACATCGCTAGTTGGATCTTTACTTTACAAAATGCATCAATTTGAAATAACTAATTAAATAATTTAAATTAAAAATGAGTAAATATATGATTTATATATTTAAAAAAGACAAAAGGCATGAAAACTCTTTATTCCCCACTATAACAAATAACTTACAACATGTGTTTTATAATTATATATTATTATCGTACCTTAGGTCTGGTAAATATTACCAAATTCATTCAATATCATTGCGCTAAATTAAAATGCTGCTAAATGTATTTAAAAAAATAAAACGATGCGTCAAATAGAAATATATTTAGATATATTTTAGAAATTATTTTTTTATAATTTAAGAGTAGTAAGTCATTGTTTTACAATTATTTGGGTATATATATATAACCTTTTGTTTTTAATTATTAAACATACATTAATGTCATATTTGCGCGTTTGGATAAATAATAATATTTAAAAACAATTAAAAATATATTTAAGTAGTTACTCGTTATTTCTTACTTATACACAATTTTGTATGTTTGTATTATGATAATGTATGTATGTACACAAGCTTAACTATATGATAATGTATATAGTTAAGCTTGTGTATCATTAAATGTCCCAGGTGGTAATAGTGTTTTTTTAATTAATGTTTTATATCACGTTGATGAAGAGAATATGCTATAGTGCCCATAATCGTAAATCATAAACATGATAAGTTATTTTACGTTAGCAAAATACGATCTATTTATTATAATTATCTGTAAGTAGCTATTCATACTATTTTTAAACTAATTGAAATCATGATTAAAACAGCAACATTTTATTATAATAGTGTATTGTAAAATAATCAATTCAATTGTTAAATGCATATACATACAGTATAATTGTAATAACACTTTTACATATGTAATATGAAATATAGTACTATATTAGCAAGCAATTGTAAGGAATGAATGTGTTTTATAATATTATTTTAATATGTATAACCAAGAATATTAATGTTGTTTTATTTCAACAAAAAAATCCTAAGTACCTTTTAAGTAGCTATAGAATAATGATATATATTTTAATTTAATCCCAATCTTGTTTATATCTTATGGTTTTTAAAGATATTTACTTTGCCGCCAATGTCACTTTGAATGGAGAAGACGCGATGGAGACTGGTTAGTTCAATTTTGGGAAAATTTACGTAAAAGACTAGATTAGCTTAAAATAGCTATACTCACAGCTTAAAATAGCTCCATATTATTATTTTTATTAACTGTGGCAACTTTACATTTGGAAATGTCAATTACGTCATCAACTCTGTGCATTCTGATTAGAAATGTCAGTCAGTACTCAGTGTTTTTCGTGGCAGCTGTAATACTTGTTATTCTTATTTTTGTGTGAAAATTTAATAATTCATAGAAAATCAAATCTCAGATTAAAAACAATTAGATATACATATACTATCTAGTTTTTTTTGTGCTTTAATTTTACATTTAAAATTTGGAAAATGTCTCCCCACGTAAGTAGATCAATGCGTTGTATTTTTATTAATGTGTTTACTAAAAGGTTTTAGGGCGGACCCTGATGACGTCAGCCTGTAATTCTGGGTAGGGCGGGAAAACTGCCTTGACCTATTTATTTGTTTTGTCTATTCTGTTTTCGTTTTTATTGATTTAAAAAGTAAATGTAGTATGTATAGCCTAATTATGAATCAGTAAGTGTGTCATATATTTTTTAGTAAATTAGTTGACTTAATAACTTGTATAATTACAGAAAAAGCAACTATAACAATTTAAAATAAAAGAAAGCTTAAGGAAAAATAAATTGGCAAATAATTCTAACTATATATTTCTAGCGTGAACCCACTGTATTTGGTGTCACCAACTTCAATGCAGCAGAAGATGCTGCAGCCCTTCGAGCAGCAATGAAAGGCTTTGGAACAGATGAACAAGCCATTATTGATATTTTGACTACACGGTCTAATGTCCAGCGCCAAGCTATTTCTAAAGCTTTTACTCATGAGTATGGCAGGGTGTGTATACTTGAATAAATTATAATATGTTGTTCAAGTGACTAACATTTTAAGTTTCTTAATTAATTATTATTTAAAAGTTATAATTTAATAAACTTCATGTTACAATAAACAGGCTTTTTTATAAAATTTATAGTTCATAAATATTTTGAGGCCAGTTTATCGCAGTGGGACAGCATCTGACTGTAATTGTGGTTGGTTGTGGGTTAAAATACCATTCAACTGAAAGTAGAGAATGGACTGTCTGGACAGTATTTTCTCTCTGACTACCCTACTAATCTGTGGGAAAAAGTGTCAAGCTAATAAAAAAAAAAAAAATTATTAAAAAAGTGTATATATTTTTTAAATTGTCATTGGTTAATTATTGGTTACTTTGTCATAAATTTTTCTAAATATATCTTAACTGTATCATGGCACAGTGGTATTATTTCTTATAATATATTTATATTTTCATTTCCCAGCACTGCTAAGATTGGGCGTAGTGTTATTACTTATTAATTATATTGAATATTTTTTAATTATATGGTGTAATATATTTTCCAATAAAAATATTTTTTTATCTTAAATGTGTCAATAAAACTTTATTAATAGTAAACATGCTTAATAGCATTCTCTCTTGTTAAACAATTGTTTTTCGAAATAACCTTTAGGTAGTAGAAATTTATATAATTCCCTCTGTAGAGCTAACAAGAAAAATAACTTGTAATAAGTGTATAAGAATTTCATCATAGTAAGATATAATATATGGCCTAGTGGCCTATGACACATTCCAAGAGGTGTGCATTCAAGACCCACTAAGTTATTTTTTTAAATTTGTGTACATATATAAGTAGGGGAAAGTGAATAATGGATACAGATGTCAATTGATTACCCTACACTACTATATGAGTGAGATACATAAAGCTTAATAAAAAAATAATGTCATATTCTCACACTGTATTCTGCTCTATGTCGAGACATTAGACATTTAATTTGATTGAGAAATGAAACTAATTCAGATAAAATCACTCCCCGAGAGAATCGAACCCACAACCATCACATTCACAGTAAGATGCTGTCACACTGCACCACTGTGGCCTTGATATATATGTGCCTACTTAATTTTTTGCATTTTAAAGCTGAACTAAGCCAACTTGTCTACAATTTATAATATCAAGGCCGACATTGTACTAACATGAATGATGGTGCAAATTATTACATACACCATGTAATATAGTGTAATATGTCTTAGTATTATGTATGGCAGGGCAGTTAGAAAGAACTTAGTATCAAGAAATCGATACATTGTGTGTCGAGTTGCTTTGTCTTAGGTACCAGCACGGTAAATTGTAAATATTTTAAATCCCCACTCGGGGGAATGGTTATTACTCCAAGTCGTAATTGAAGTGACGACCAATTGCGTTTACAGTCAGACGCACTCCCACTGCGCAACTATGGCCTCTATGGTTAAAAATAAAAAGCAACATTAATTTTTCGAATAAACAGGACCTAATTGAAGATTTGAAATCTGAGCTAGGTGGTCATTTTGAAGACATTATAGTAGCTCTAATGCTACCACCAGCGGAGTATCTCTGCAAAGAGTTGAATCACTGCATGGACGGGTTGGGCACTGACGAACAGGTGCTGGTGGAGATTTTGTGCACCCGCACCAAGCCTGAGATAGCGGAAATAGTGGAGACTTACGAGAGATGTGAGTTTTAGTGGCATTTTTTGGAAACAGTTGTTTTTAAATTATCTATTTTATATTTTATTTTACTATCTGATTTTTAAATAATATACTAAATTATAAAGCGCAACGCGTTTAAAAATAATAGATTTTATTCAAATTTTTTTTTCTTTAACCTTCAGTATACAATCGACCTCTCGCAGAGCACATGTGCTCTGAGACTTCCGGTGACTTCCGCCGCCTTCTTACTCTCATTGTGACTGTAAGTTTTTTATATACATACTAGTAATAAGAGATATATATTAATATATGTTTCACCTTTACTGGTAGCATTCTTCCTGTGTTTTTGATTTTGATTATGACACAGTTTATCAATACAAATAACATATACTCGTGTGTTTTGACAGTATTATTTCGTTGCTGTTGTTTTTTTGTTAATATCGTGTTTGCGTATTTGTTTGTTTTTTATAACTTTTTAATAAATGGCTTCGTATCTCAAATTTTATAGGTTGTTGTTTATACTTTATGTATTTATACAAATTTACACGATCTTTTTATATAAATTACGTCTACTGTGCAATTTTCAGAAGTTGCGTGAAGATCATAAAATATAACAAATAACAATTATACTACTGTTAATTTAACTTTAACGTGTGTGACTAACTTATTAACACCAACGATGGCTTGTGCGTTCATATTTCTTAGCTAACTACTCACCTGAATTAATATTAAATGTTTACTTAATAATATGAATTTCATTGTTTTTTTTTTAAATATATTATCTGATATATGTTGTAGATGTAAAGCTTTTAAAGTTTTGGCTATAATATAAAATTTGTGAATTAATGAAATACGGCGATTGCTTTGGGTGCAAATACAATTCGATGATAAGACTAAGTATTATATTGTTTATATATATTTATATATATTATATATATTATATAGGGCAAGTAGTGCTTCCTAGTGTCATAGAATTCCGTTGTGTTGAGTGATGCAACTTATCGCCGTGTTTTGTTTTACCAGAGCGGTAATGAAAATAAAAAAATATATAATCGATCCCACGAGTGATCATTGAACCAATAACCAATCGCGGTTATAGTCAGCCGCAGTCCCAATGCGCCACTATTTGAACTAAATAGATATAAATAGAATAGAAATAATTATTTACAATTAGATGATAGAAAGCTTCACAAACTATACTTTCGCTTAAAAGCAACTACTGACTCGGATGAACACCCAAATAGCCTCCTTTCACTCGTTCCTTTCATTCCATTTGTATAATCGTTAGAAAGTAATTTTAAAACCCTTTTTAATGCGCTGCATTTTGTTAAACGATTTTTGCTGGTTTTTTTAGTCATGTTCGATTTTGTGTTAATAATTTTAATTTTATTGATTTTAATACATCTCAATATCTCATCATCACAATGACTCTTACATCTCAATACCGACTATCCCTCCTCCACTCTCAACTCTCCGTTCATCCGAGCACAGAACATCCCAGCACCTTTTATCCAGCGTTCCACACAGGGTGCTCGAGATGAGGAGGCCGGCGTGGACCCAGCAAGAGCTGCAGAAAGTGCCCAGCAGTTGTATGATGCTGGAGAGGCCAAATGGGGAACTGATGAGGAGATTTTTAATAAGGTAGGAGTTATGCAATAAAAACGCTTTTTTAATTATGTGTATTGGCTTAAATTTTAGTATTTCGAATACAGTGGTCTAGCCGATTAAGATGTAATTTCGGATTTCTTTGACAGTTGTGATAAATTAGGTTAATTTTTGCTCTTTGTCTAAATATTTTACCAGTAAGAAGTCTATTATGGTATTTTTTTTACTTTAATAGTTCTAGCTTACTTTCTCTTGATCCGAATCTGCGCTTCTTGGAAACCGTTCAAGCACTCTGACCGCTAAGCCATACGTTCTATACGGCTACGTCGAAACTATTATAACTTATTTTTGTTATTAGCATCTCTGTAGAAAGATGTTTATAATTTTCTGCTACCCCAAGATTATTTCTAACAACAAATCTATTAAGTTAATTGTTAAAACGAACTTTTCTATACCTCCACTCTATGTTTTTCTTCTCTCTCCACTAGATTCTAGCTCACGAAAGCTTTGAACAGCTGCGTCTGGTGTTCGAGGCGTACAAGCAGCTGTCAGGGCGCACCATCGAGCAGGCCATCAAGGCGGAGATCGACGGAGAGTTGAAGGATGCGCTCTCCGCTATTGGTTAGTATTGGGTTTTAACTAAACGTTAAGTAATATATATCCCGTATAGCAGGATAGCCCGAGAGAATCTACTATCAAGACACTCCGTTCTCCACTTTCCGGAGAAATTTAACTATTTTCAAATATAATTATTCCATATATTTTACATTTAAAAGTGTTAATCACACACTTAGGAAATTGAAAACATATTTTTGTAAACGTACAAAAATTTTGATCCCAGCGGGATGTGAACCCGCGCTTCTGGTTTACTGTCCAAGCGCTCTGATCGCTAAGCCATGCGTTCTATTTACATCCGACTGCGTCGAAATTCTTATTCGTTTATTACATTTATTTATGTTGTTAATTATCTGTAGAGATTAGGTAATTATTCCCCCGAGTGGGATCGAATCCACAACCAATCGCGTTTACAGACGCTCACACACTGCGCCACAATGTCCTCTGATTAGATGCATTGGTTATAGGGTTTTTTTAATTTAAATATAGCGTGAAATTTGGTTTCCTTAATGTGGAGAACGGAGTGTCTTGACACTAGATTCTTAATGCATATATAAGTATCCATAACTTAATTTTTTATGTTCTTTGGGGAGTTTTTGGCACTTCTCTATCCTCTATTAGTGGTATGTACTGAAGCAAAACTCATTCTGCTAATTCTCTTCAATCTGGAAAATGAAAATATTTAAATATAAAATTACTCCCCAATTAGATTGGAACCTACAGTATTAAGATGTGTAAAAATTGACTTATTAAATATGTACATTGTACATACTGTAGAGTACAGTGTAAGTATCAAAGCAGTTGTTGACATTTTCTTTCATTTTTTTATATTAGATTTTCTCAGTTCTATATTCGTAAATGGCGTTTTTAAATTTATAAATTATTGTAATCGTTATTGATATACTTAATTTTTTTTTGTAATTTTGTTTTTTTTTTCTTATTAATAATAAATAAATTTATTATATTCTTATTATATAAAGATTTATAAGAGTGATTTGAGTTTTTGAAAATCGATTTATAAGTTTTCATTGTAAAAAAACAAGTTATACTAAATTATTTTGGTATTGAAACACTTAAAATACATAATTATAATCTATTTCCGCTACCATTAGAACAATATTTAATAGTTTAAGTAATTCAAAGTCCATTTTAAACTTTTAAAGTTCTACATTTTAATTTTGCGACATATCACCTTCATACATACACGTCTTCAATTGATACAATTGAACGTTCTCAGACACAAAGGAAGTTGTCAATTGACTTTTGCTTTGAATATTTCTCAAGTATTATTGCTTATAAAATAATATTGAATGTTGTTTTTTTTTGGTTATAAATCAAGAAGCCCATTATGTACTGTAACCGATGGTTGTGGTCCCCCACTCGGGGAAACGGTAATTGATTTCGTTTCTAATTTTGGTGAAAACCGAAGCGTCTTCGCACTTGGTTCTTTCTAGAAAGAACCAAGTGCCAAGACGTAGGCACCCTGCTATGTGGGATAGAGCGTGAAGATAAAAAAATATAAAAAAACAGTGTCACGCCTTTCCCCGCATAACAGGGCAGTCGAAGACAACTTAGTATCTTGACACTCCGCTCTCCAATTTCTGCCTGAAATCGATATAGTGTGCTGACTGGAGCTTTTATTTTTGTTTTAAGGATGAATTAAAAAAAAAATCGTTTTCCAACCATTGTATGTGCTTTTTTTGGTTAACTTGCCATGATACAATAAAAATATAAAAATGTTACTTGGGACTTTTCAATCTTGTTCATTTGTTTTTCTTTATCATCCTAGTCTTGTATACTATTTTCATATAGTGTTTCCCGTTGCCGTTAGAATTTCAGGAAATAGAACTCTCCAAAGAACTTTAGTGACAATTTTCAGCACTCTACGGCAAGTTCTTTCAGCTGTGCGTTGTCTGTCAGTCAGTCACTCAGTAACGCAAGCCAGTTATTTATATGTAAAGATTTAAATAAATAAAAAAAAAAAATACCTCACGGTGGTCCTAACAACGGAAATTCTAGTGGAGTGTGTAGAAAATGCACCAGCTTGGTTCGCAAGTCGTCTTCGTGCTTCAATGCAGGGGATTGGAACCGACGACCGGACGCTCGTGCGCCTCGTCGTGAGCCGCGCCGAGCTCGACCTCGGCACCGTCAAGCGCGAGTACGAGCGCCTCTACGACAAGACCCTGGAGAGTGAAGTGCGGGTACGTTGTGCGTGATATGCAGGCATGTCATGTCTGTGTGTGTTAACTTGTCAATGTCAAGACAAAATGACATTTTGTTGTGATTTTAGTGTGAAGTAATCAATAGACTAACAGTTTTGTTTGTTTTGTTGTATTTAATTTGGTCACACGCCATGACAAGTTAACACATCGTCAAGAGCGACATATTGCCACCCGCGTCGCGTGACGGTGTGTAAGCAGTGATGTCAGTCACCAAAGCCACGTTGACAAAGGTAAGCTGGTCTGCTCTACTTCTCTTTCAGGTAATTTCCTTTACAGCATTTGCCACCAGTGTCCCGGCGTGCGTTAGTGGACCATCTCTCTCTATCGGTGACGTCAGAACTGATCAGGTAATTTGTTTTAGTGGAGTGCGTGGAGAACGCGCCGGCGTGGTTCGCGCAGCGCCTCCGGGACTCCATGCAGGGCGCCGGAACCTCGGACAAGGTCCTTATACGCGTCATAGCGACACGCTCCGAGATAGATTCGGGCAATATAAAGAAAGAGTACGAACGACTCTTCGATAAAACTCTGGAGAGCGATATTTCGGTTAGTTTTCTTATTTCTATTTATATATGGTGGAACAGTTTACTACACTATGACGTCATAATACTGTAACTGTTAGAAATCGTGCTGATATAATTTTTGTATGCGTATGAAAAATAAGATTTTATCGGTTTTTAGTAAACTGTGACGTCGTACTTCGTACTTCGTAGTTTCTCTGAATATTTTGATTTTAAAATACTAGTCCTAATATAAAATGTTATTTCACTCATATTGTAACAAACGTTACCGGTTAAATTCTTAATAAAATTGGATTTTTATACTAATTATTATGCTTATATGCAGTATGCTTTGCTTTGTTGGCAATACTTTGGCACCTTTTTCAATTATTTTTTATACGGTCAATTATTCCTATTTTTTATTGATTTCTCTAGAGAGAGAGGGAGACGCGTCTCTAAGGAAAAAAGAGACAGAGACCTTATAACAATAATATGAGAAAGGGATCTCTTTTTTGTTTAACTAACTAAAAAAGCGAATAAGATACATAAACAAACAGATAAGTGTAATTATTAAAACAAAACAATAGTAATAATTAGACAGTATTTTATCATTTTGCAATTTTTATTATTGAAACAAAGTATTGTCAAAATCACAGCACTTGTACGTTCGTATTTTAACAAATTAAGACACATTATACAATATATTTTTATTACTTTTTTTGTTGTTATATAATGTTTTTTATATGAATTGTTATTTTCTGTGATTTTTAATTTTGATTGTTGTAATGTGTTTTAATTGTATTTAATTTTCTTTGCGTCTTCGTGACTGGATTAGGAGGTGAGGGACACGTTCATATTTTATACTTAATAAATTTTAGATTATTAAATATTTTTTTTAATTAGTGAATAAATAAATAAATGAATAATATAAGCATTTGCTAAATTAACTTGACTCTGAATTAGTACTTCATACATACTTCTTAATAACAAATATTTTTATAAATATTATTTATTTGATTGTTAAAATGAAAGTAGGAATCGAGCCTACTATCACTAACAACTCGGCCAATGGGCCAAATAATATTTCAAAGCTACAACCATATAATATGTCTGTTTTAATCAAAATTATACAGCATTTTCTTTTATAGTTACATAAAAATTAAATGTAAATAACGCACTGTTTCAAACATCACGCATACTAATCACGCCGCATTTCTCTACGCATGTCCCTCCTGCACGGCACCTTGTGTTACGACGCACGGTGCGGGTTCGATACTCACGACCGCGGCTGTAGCAGGGCGAGACCTCCGGCGACTACAAGCGCGCGCTCGTCGCTCTTCTTGGACCTGCTTAGAAGAATTAGTTTAAGACAAATGTCGTATTTTTTTTATTTTTCTCATATATTTATTATGGAATATACTCGAATGTAGGAAATATAAACGATTAATTGTAATTGATAATATTTTATTGTGACTTCGTACTCTTCAGTGCCTTAACAAAGTTGATTTGCAAAATGTCTGTTAAAAATTATCAAATTTTAAAATTGTTATTAAATTAGTACGTACATTGGTACATTTAGAGGCATTCCATTTTTTATTTGGTCGGTGTGAGTGAAGCTTTAATTTATTCATTTTTTTAACGATAATAAAATGTCTGTTTTTTATAAATGTATGCGTTTTATTTTATTATTATTACTGTATTTGATAAGAATAGACACAAAACTATATACTAAGCCCGAGCTCGGAATTGTTAAATCACCAAGTTTTAAATAAATTAGATACTAAGTATTAAACATACGTCAGTTAAAACATCCATAGAAAAGTTCGAAGTACTTAGTCTCGTATTCTAAATTGACTTTAATATTACAATAACATCTAGCAGCTTCACGCTGTTCCCGCATGGCACGGTAGTGATGGAGAAGCTAGTGTCAAGATACTCCATTCTCCACTTTGCGTTCGAAACCGAGAGAATGCGCAGTGACTGGCGGAACTCAATACTGTGAGGTACAAGAGCGGAAAATGAAAATAATTTAAATATAATCATTCTCACGTTAAATTATACTTTCGACTTATACGTTTGCAATATTTTTTCAGCTTGTTACTTTATCTAGCATAGCAGGGTGTAGCCAGAGAGTCAACATCCAACTGTCAAGATATTCCATTCCTGACTTTCCGCCAAAAATTGAGTGACGGAACTCAACGCCGCGGTTTATCAGGTCCGCAAGTGGGAATTGATCCCACAACCATATTGTATACAGTCAGTTGTATTTTTTTAATTACACGGACTCACAATGTTTAGAATCAGACCTAGTGTACCTGAAGGTTATTAGCGACACAAAAAAAAATAGTAGTCAATTGACGACCGATTGCTGGGAAAGAAACATTGTAAGTCAAATCCATTTTGGCTTTTCATAGAATAATAGTCATTTAAACTGTTTTGTTTTATTTAAAAACCTGTAATATTTGCTGTTTAGTAATTTTGCTGTTGCAATATTTATGCTTATGGTTATTTAAAATATTAAAAGTTCAAATTATGCTTCCGTTTATTATTTAACAGCTACCTTGCTAAATTATTATTTTTATGATAAAAACAAACAAGAGTAGATCCAATAACCCAGTGGTGGTCAGATGCTCTACTCATTTATTTATATTAATCTGTGTCATCTTCGACATATACATCACCATGTGTGGAGAATACACTTGTGTGTTATAAAGTGTATTGGACGTACACATGGTAATGTGTAACTAAGTTTTGTTAAGTTAATGGAGTAACAATGCCTTGTAAATAAAAGATATTGGTTTTCTGAGCTCCTTTTAAGTATGCCAAATTTCATACGTAAAAAGCGAAAATATATACTTCAAGTATTAATATACAGATTTCACACCTAATACAACACTGCTTTACTCGCCAAAGTTTTATTTCAATCCTGAACTATCTCAGCCGTTCGACGGACCAACTGCCACTGCTGGACCTAGGCCGCAAAGGATCTCTCCACGACGATCGATCACAGGATCAATGTATATAAAAAGATAATTAATAGAAATGAGGAAATAAAACTCAAGCTCGTCATAAAACGTATTTATTAACGCCTTACGCACGTAACAGCCATTTATACATGAGTGCTAACTTACGCTTAACAATTTATCATGTGTTAAAAAAAAAAAATGTATTTGTATTTATTATAGCAATTAATAATTAATTTTCATCAATCATTATAGCACTGTTAAACGTACATTTCTATCTATAACGGTTTATTTAACAACAGCAGGTAAGTAGTTTGTCGAAAATTTCTTAAATATTAATTGATTATTTTAAATATAATTTCAGTTACTAAGAATTTTTTCAATCAAAATATTTACAAAAAGGCAGAAATAAACCACTGCCTAAATAAAAATAATTAAAAAAAGACTTATAAATCTGTTATAAAAATTTAATTAGCACACATTTTTAATATTTTTATTTAATTTAAGTACCACAAACGAAGGAAGGTTCTACGTAATGGCAACACCGGCGCGGACACAGTTATATACATTTGCCATATATCGCATTGCACACAAATATAACATTTTTACAATTATTATTAAAAATAATAATGATAATTAGTATATAAAGATAAAGAACCACTAAATATGTATTCAAAAATAAAATCAGGAACATAAAGTTCAAGGCATTGTGTGTATAAGTTATTTATTTTGAGTTGGGTAAAACAAAATTTAAGAAAGCTTTTCAACATTTTTTATTTGATACAGATAACCTAATAATAACAAAAAACATCAATGCATTTAAGAAAACTCAAAAAAGTACTACAAATTTCTACATTACACAATAAAAGTGGCTTAACTCAAAACAAAAAGATGTAATCTAATCTTTGATTTAGCTAAAAACCTACAATAAGAATCCTTTATGTATAACATGGTCTAAGATTCTAAACTGATAGTTTGCATCAAATACAATTTTCTGAATTAAATTAGTCCACTTTCACATTAACGCTGGTATACAAACAAAAAATTAAGCTTTTATATAAATTATTACAAATATAATAGAAATTTACAATCTCTTCATAAATACTTACTTACATAATATGTATATATATATAATAATAAAGTTGTGCGATTATAATTTGAGGCACAAACTTGCAACACACTTTGTTACCAATATTTTTTAAATTTCTATACAAGACCTGTAAAAGGAATCCCACGGGATCTTATTATGTGGAAAGTTAATTTATTTATTACTAATTAACATAACACAATAATTAACGATGAGAAACCAATACTTTTTCATCTAGCTGTTTTAATCATGTATAATAATATATAATTAAAATTTAACTAATTTAATGGTCTAAATTTAAATAATGTCGAATTCAAAGTCAATAAAAAATATCAAACACTTTTAGCAGTTTATTAAGTAACTAATTGAAAAAAAGTGATTTAGAAGATATATATATACAGGATATATAAGCCTACACACGCACATTATTACATGTTTTACATATATATTTGAAATTATATCCAACTTCATATAAAAAAAGGTTATCTTGGTGTGACCTTGGCACTCCCATGTCATAGTTATAAAAAGAAATTTATATGTAGTACTGTAGATACAATTGAATGTATAATAAATTATTTTAAAAGCTTTATTTAGATTATTTCTATAATATTTATTAAGTCTTAAGCATAATAGTTAGTTAATATTTAATTTTTCGTAGCAAAGACTGAGCGGGAAGCTTATGGCAGTAGTCTACCGTGTCTGTGCAAACACTGTGCGTATTGACCGTGCTGGGAATCGAACCCACACTTACGTGGACGTGAACAACTTTTGAGCCTGTGTGGACAAAGTATATTTAATTTAGTTAAAATATAAGAAAAAGAAAAGATGTTGGAATTTTAAATAATATATATTTCAAATGTAATATATAACTGTTTCATTGTAAGCACGTGTCTTATTAACCTCCCGTTACATCCACGCTGAAAAAGGTTATCCTCAAATGCAGACCAATCCAGAGGTTCCAACAAATATTAAAACGAAAAAAACAAGGTCCCCACAATGACACACACAAAGTTGTCCCGATACAAACGCACAGTCTTACACTATATCTATACATATACAAACAAATAATAATAATAATAATATTTTTTTATTTAATAAACACACTTTTTAGTCACACATATATATAAGTACTGACACTTAATAATCACTTTTACACTTACACTGTCACTTTGCTTCACTTTATATTTTATAGGTTAGCTAATAAACGCGGTATAGCTTTAATTTCCCGCGGGATTGATAAGTTTAAAGTGTGTCCGGGATTCGAATCCCGTGGTATTCAGTCAGTGGGTCTCGGTGGCTTGGGAGGAGAAGAATTTAGACTGGAGCTGGTCTAACGGTATTACCTTCTCATCACCGATGGCCGGTTGTTGCTCTGCTTTGGATTGCTCTCTGAGATCTGGAAATATTGATTAATTTGGTGAAAATACACATTTCATCGTTTTTATTAGTAACTTTATTGTTAGAATTTAATATATATATATATATATATATATAATATTATAGACATTTAGATTTAGTAAAAGTATAATATTATTATATGCTAGGAGAGAGGATTAGAAGTACAGTGACAGATCACTGCACTTTATTTATTATTAAATTAAACTGGAAAATATATATTGTATAATCACAAGTGTATTTATGTAAACATGTGCCAACTGCATTACATTGATATTTAATAGTTTACTCAAATATTATAATAATGTGATAATTATTTGATAAAAAACAATTAGATGTATCATATTCATATCATTTATAACATATTTAAAATACAGTAATCACTTATCAAATGCAGTTTATCATTGAGAATAAAAAAAATATCATTAAAAGTGCGCGTGTCTGTATGTGTACGCAAGTATACGAGTACATGCGGGTGCAAGTGCGTGCGTGACTGTCTATGCGTGCGTCTATGTGTGTTGGTGTGTGTGTGTATGTAGGTGTATGTGTGTGTGTATGTAGGTGTATGTGTGTGTGCGTATGTGTTTGCGTGTGTGCGTACCGTGCCAGTGCTGCAGCAGCGCGTTGTAGTGTCGCGCGCGCTCGTGGCGCTTGAGCTGCGTGAAGACGTGCACGAGGCCGCGGTAGTCGTACTCCAGCCCCGAGTAGCGCTCGCCGAACAGCTTCAGACCTGCGCAACACATACACACATTGTAACTTATTAGAGCCTTCTCATTTTCAGCTTCAGACTTTTCCTGAAGAGTAGAGAGTTGTCAGAGAGAATGTACTGTCACAACACATATTTCGAAGCATTGCGAGTTAAAAAGCGGAACTCAACGCCACGCTTTATCTTACCAGATCGAAGAAATTAAAATAATTTTAGATATAATCATTCCTCCGAATGGAAATCGCACCCACAACCTATCGCAATTATAAAGAGACCATGGCCCCATTTTTATTTTTTAGTATTGACAAGGCCAACGAGCGTTCGGGTTACCTAATTGTAAGTGGGCGGCGGTGCCCACGACCCCGTGTAATACCAGAGAACCGTCTCCGGCCTTTGAGGTGGAGATAGATGCGTCCTTTGAAGGAATCCATGTCGTATCGAGGCATTATGCGAATCCACCAATTGGAACAATCCATTTGCTATAAGCAAGGTCAAATGCAGCCCACGTGGTCTGGCAATCTGAATTTCCATTAAAAATAACAAGGCCAGCCGTGCCGTCTCATGATGGCGGTGAACGGCATTCAGGTCGGATTCTCCAGCGCCAGTGATACCAGCATCACTGCATGCTGCACGCTGGCAGCGTGACTTTCCCACACGTATTTTAGCTGCCTCTTACCGACACCTCCGATATCAGGAAGATCCTATTGTAATCCGGGACGGTTTTTAATAGTTTCTCATATTTTAAGTGCAAGAAATACCAACAAACCAACCAACTAGATATCTTAAACTAACTCCAAAGCGATAATATATCACAAAAACGTACAAACAACTAAGAAAAACACCACTCACTAATAGAAATAGATCGCAAATACAATTTCTCAGCAGCACGATGCATGTTCATGTGGTAGTTGTATAGAGACGCCAGATGTCCCACACTGAGGCCCACTTCGTAGTCCTCGGGGCCTAGGAGTTCTTCCTTGATGGCTATTGCTTTCAGGTGCATCGTTTCTGCATCCTGTTAAAGAATATATTTAATTAGTAATTACATATTTTTATTTAACAGTATTACTATAGATACTCGAAAAAAAAACTTTTTACAAAAAACTATGCGGACAGCTGAGTATAAAACAGTTTTAATTACTAAGCATAGTTGAACTCTGTATGGAAAAGAAATGCGGAAAATTAATATTTTCGTAATACTACATTAATGAAATAAATATCACACACACACACACACGCATTACCATATGTTTGGCATACATTTTTGTATAAGAATACATACACGTTGCTAAGGCATAGAATAACGCATATAACACGCGTCAATGGAACTACTAGTCGATCATTGTTATTTATGAGAATTTAATGATAAAATTCATTTGTTTTAATACAGACATTGTGTGTTGATTGATGAAATCTAACACTGCTTAGTTACATGTCACTAGAACGGGCGGGCGAAAATATTTTTTATATAAAGTATGTCTAATAAACCTGTGCAACGACACCGTGTATTAAAAAGAATTGTATTTTATTATAAAGAAATAAAAAAGGGATAACTGAGTTTTCGACGTAATAATAAAATAAAATCCCAAAAGATGGGAAATTAGACTGACCTAGCACCAAGTAGACTTTGTCGAAATTAGAAAAAAAAAACAAACAGAATAAATAAAGATACGTACCTGGAACTTCTGCATGCTCTGATAAAGCCTACCGAGGTTACCGTAATGCTTCGCCGTCTGCACATTCTTCTCCCCGAACGCCATCATACTTAACTCTAGAGCTGCTTTGTGAAGAGATTCAGATTCTTCTAGAAGACTCGGTTCTGGGAGAAAAGTTATCCGAAGCTATCAAATCCGTATTCGATATATAAGTTTCAGATTATCAGTGATGCTAACAACATAACAAACAATAAAATTTTTTGCAAAACTATTTACAATAAAAGACTATCTAGTTAAGACGCAGCGGGTTCAAATACTGATACGTTAAATATTTTAGGGAATAAGTAAGTATAATAGTTTAATATAAACAATATTTATACAAAATAATAAACCTCTCATGTCCTGTCCCGCGGGTGTGTCCAACGCTATTTCTTCCAGTATAAGAGCTTTCACACGCTTCGCGGACGCCAGTAGCAAATGGTCGGGAGGTACTAGGTTCTGAAATAATAATACAAATATATTGATAAAATAAATAATCAAGGCCATCGCCACATATTGGGACAGCGTCCGGCTGTAATCGCGATTGGTTGTGGGTTCGATTACCACTCGGGGGACTGGTCGTCATGTGTAATTATTTTCATTTCTTTCTTTCTTCATATGGTGGTGCAAGACAAAGAGTACCGCTGAGAGTACCGCCAGTCAACGTTCAATGTCTCGAAGACGATTACTCATTGATATGCGTGCAATGCGAGCAAGATGCGTGAAAAATGACGTAAGAAATTGTTAATCATGTGATATTGTTAATATTTGTTAAATACAATGCAAATACCACCGACCTGTATAATACGTATGGCCCGCTCGGCGTGGTCCCGTGCCTTGTAGAACCTCCCCGAAGAGTACTCCAGCACGTAGAGCGCGTACGCGAGGTCCTCCTGCGCCGTCGCCACGTGCAGGCTGCTGCGGCCGAACACGCGCCGCAGAGTGGACAGCGCCTCCTGTGCGCCAAATAGGGGTAGGGTTAGTTGAATTCTTTCTTAAATATTGCAAATCTACATCTTAACTAGAATATATACGACAGTATCTTTTTCGAAAATTGCTTTGATACTTATTTTAAATACATAAAAGAAGTATATATCGTATAAATTAATTCAAGTTTAAATAAAACTATACCTCTACAAGTAAATAGTAAACACTCAGATTAGAATAGTGTCTTTTTGATATCAAATTACAAGTTTAATGAAATGACTGTTAAAACAGTGGTTTAATAAATAAAATAATGACATTTGAATAATGTAATCTATACATATAATAAATATGTAAGCTGATCGCTGTCTGTACATGGAAGATATACGAAAAAATATACACTATTAGAGGCATTTATCAATGTAATCGAACCCAAAACAATTAATTTTAATTTTCTTTTCTGTTTGTTTGTGCACGCTAACCTCAGAAACGATTAACGGATTTAAGTTTCGATCGATTTACAATTTTAACTATTGTATCGTGGTAAGCATCCCTTACCATTTAGTGTTTATTTCATAGTGGTCACTAGTAATAAAATATATTCCTTTCTCCGTTCTAATAAGATAACACCCTTACATGTCTTACTGTACCAAAACCTGATAAAACACGCGCTTACACACCTAACCTAATACATAATTCTTATTTCGCGTGTCGTTTTCTCTACTGTATTATATATTGGTATTATATTTAATTATTTATGTTGTAATAAAATAACTAACCTCATACACGGCCACAGAATGCGTAATGGAGTCGACATTCAACAAATAAAACCCGTAGTCCAGCAGCGCGGCGGCGTATCTGGGGTGCGCGGGGCCGAACGCAGCGCGCGCGAGCGCCACGCCCTGCCGCACCAGCAACCCCGCCTCCGAGAAGCGGCGTTTAACTACGCACGCTTTGCCGCAAGCTCGGAGCACCTCTATTGTTATTCTGGAATTTTAAAATTTTAAGTTTATTGCATATATATTTTTTTTAGTAATTTATAGTTTGGTAGGTGGATTACATATTTGAATTCCAAGATGACAGCCGATATATGGGACGGAAACCGATAATTTGGACATCGGAATGTTTCCCATTCACTTGTTAGTATATTTTAATAAAACAAAAGCTAAAATAAGACTACAACTGACTTGACAGGCGTGTGTGGCGTCAGCAAGGACAGTGCTCTCATACTCCACCGGTGCGCGGCGCTGTAGTCGCAGCGCACGAAAAACAACGCGCTAAACTCTTTACAGAGACGTGCCAATAGAGTGGACACACCCCACGCACCGCACCACTCCTCGGAGCAGGACGACCTGAACATTAAAGAAAACATTCATTTTTAGTTGAATATAATACATATTTATATTTTATATTAGCGACTCGCAAGCAGCTTCGCCTGCATAAATTACACGACTACAACTGACTATTTATTTGTTTTTGACCGACTGTGTTCTCACTTAAATCACTAATTTTACATTATAATTTAAATTTTGCTAACTTTTTTATTTATGAACCAATTAAAAAAAAGCACTAAATGTTAAAGGAAATTTACCAATATACAATAGTCAAAACTTAATTTAAATCGGTTTAGCCGTTTCTGAGATTAGCGTGCATAAAGGAACAGACAAACTGAAAATAAAATGTTTTAAGTTCTATTACATTTATAAATGCTCTGAATAATATTATTTTGCATATATATTCCGTGTACACACAGCGATCAGTTCAATTTGTCTTGTATCTATATAGATAAATTTTATAACAGTTCTATAAAACGTACATAACTCAATATGTACACGAACTTACTATATAACACGTTTTATTTTCCTTACCCGCTTATTAAGTTTTCTCGCTTAAGACGCGTTTTTTAATTTAGGAAGCCGACATAGTATACAGTGTATTTACAAAAATGACATATTAATGAAAATTACTTTACAAATACAAAACTGAATGGTTTTTCATAATTTATATCATCTTATACACTATAATTATACATAAAGAACATAAATAAGTTTAATGCACATTCATAGCTCACTCTCCGAGACCAAGCATTTGCGGTTGTAATTAAGCGGTAACTCCAAGACAATAATAAAAAACTAAATTATACTAACTTTTTCAACTCTTCATCATCCTCCAAAGCTTTCGCGCAGTACTTCTCCGAGAAAGCATCGCCGGGTAATTTGCTAGCGCTTTCCTCTTCTATACCTAATAATTTCAATGCTAAGGTGTAGGTCTCAGCCGCGGCTGGGAAACAGCAATACGCTGATTGAGTGTTTAGTAATCTGAAATAAATTAAGTAAAGCTTATTACTTTGTGGAATAATATTTAAAGGATAAAAATGTGTGGAAGTAATAAGATTGGAGTTTATTGCAGGTTAGCTACTATTGTATTCATAATAAATTTGTAACTTTTATATGGGGCTATTGTTGAGTTTCTCCGGGTTGGTCATAGCTATATGTTCATTCGACGATTCAAAAGTCTATTTGAATATGTGAATGATATTTTAAATTAAAATTTTGAAAGCTTTAGTTTGTTATTATGTTCAAATAACAATAATTGGGTCAGATATTTTTAGAGTATGTATATAAATATTAACGTAGCGGGACTCGAACCCGCGCCTCATGTGGAGAGCAGCTATGCGCTCTAAACACTAACTCAAACGTTTAGCTATTTTTTGTTTACTAAAAATGTTTTTCTTATCCTGCTATTTGTATGAATAACACTTTCCAAATATTAAAAATATTATGTTATTAATAGTTTAAAAATTATGAAACGTCTTGAAACTTTATAGAAGTTCCTAAGTAAAATATTTTAGGTATCGATTTTTAAAAGGATTGATAGCTTTTCGTCAGTAAGAAAAAAACAGCTTTTTCCCAATATATACAGGTAAGCAAGAAATAACCTAATGACAAGACACTAAGTTTAAAAAAAACCAGAAAAATTAAAAAGAAGTATAACAGAGTTCCTTAGCATTCCATGGAGCCGAGCCCATACACTGGTACACATAATTCTACATATAATTTTTACTAGAAGTACCGTTGACGCGTAAAATACGTGCTGCCTTAGCAATGCGTGCATGTCACTTTATACAAAAGTATATATCAAGCACATGGCAGTATGCGTAATATCTATGACGTGAATAATAAAAAAAATAAGAGCTGTCTGCACTTCATCTTTATACAAACATTCACTATGCCAAAATCCATACTCCTCCGTTCGGATGATATTCGTTAAAAGAGTACAAAGTGCTTCCTTCTTTAGTGCCTAGTGCCTAACCTAACCTACCTGTGACAGCATTCCAGAGTGAGGCGTTTATAGTGTGTAGTCTGCGGCTGCGCCTGACAGAGGTCGCGGCATCGCAGTAGCACGCGTTGCGCGTCCGCGTACCACCCAGCCTCGTTGAGGAAACCACCTGGTTAGCAGGCCACAATATGGCTATTTTTTAAATACCTTTTTACTGTTCCCTACTTAACTTATGTAGACAATTAAAGCATAGTGTCCAGATATTTTATTTTTAAATTTTCTCGTGAAATCGAAACAATGCATTTAAAGTTGCGTAACTCAACGCCGTGCTTTCGTATGACCAGAAAAGGGAAATAAAAATATTTAATTATAACCTTTCAGCCGAGTGTGTATCGATCTTAATACCAACCGCGTTTACGGCGATGTCCTTCTGCGGGACGATGGCCTCAATGGGTAAATTTATTTATTTGAGAAATGCTAAGACTAAGTTAGCATTTGATTCTTACAACTATGAAAACGTCTTACTAATATATTTGTGCTATTGATGTACGAAATTCCGTAGTAGCGAGTCGCCATTTCTAATATTTAAGTAGTTCTGTAGTGGCTTTTAAGTCTGTACAAGGCTCTGAACTTTTTTAAATAACCTGTATATAACACGAACATGCTCACAAAAACCCACTCAAATTCATACAGTAACTAAAATATACTTTATTTTATTAACAAGGTAAAATATGCTTATGCTTAATGGTCCATAAACCCATAATTAAAAAATATTAATTTATTAATAAGAAAAAATCATAATATAGTTTACATGTGTGCATTAAAATTCAATATAATGAACTGTCGTGGCTCAGTTAGATCGTATATGACTAGAAGCAATGGTGCTTATTGCAAGTCCCGCTCGGTGAAAGAAATGTTACTGTTTAATGTTTCTTCGCATTTATCAGATTTGGAGGATAAGAAGTCTTATACAATATAAGATTAGTAAAGCTGGAGTAGAAAAAAAATTAAGTTATACTTTATTAATTTTCTATCGTAAAACAGCATAAAATACGTACCAAGCCTGAGACCAAGCTGTATAAGTGAGTTTTGAGATTTTGTATTGGCGTCACACCTCGCCAAGTATCCGCTCGCTAGCTCCGCTGATAATTTGGAGCCATGTTCAATCACCGCCTGTAAAATAAAAGGCATTGCCAATTATTAGATAAAAACTAAGAAGTACTTTTAATAATAATTGTATTAGGATAATTCTTTTGAAAATTGCTTTATATATGTAGGTAAGTGTAATTATTAAAATTGTGCAACGCTTTGTTAATCGATAATAATTGATGACTAATAAAAAGTAATTGAAGTATTGTAATATCAATTTAATTCGCCAACGCTTTAATTATAATTAAATATTTACAGATCACAGACAGAGATTACAGACAGAGTAGAAAATAATCGTCCTAGCAACAAGGCATACACTATTTAATTTAGTTATACAACACTATAAAAGTTATTGTGCTTCACACACTTTTATGGCCAGTAACTCACCAACTAGAGACGACGTCTAGGCAAAAACTACTTGTTACACAGCATTCTTACAATGTAAACATTACTTTATTCGGCTGAACGTTACATTATTCGGATTAATGAATATATAAAATTTAACATAAGAAATAGATCATCTAACAACAAAACATTATTTAAAACATGGCAAAGATTAATCTATAGTAAAAAATTTTTTTTGTCTTTTTCAAGCGTATTTCCAGTGTTTGATCGGGCATGATATAAGACTTCCGGATAGTTTCAGATATGAACGGATAAATCCGTCTAAATGATAGCTGTCAATAACAGATTCTTTATAAAACAAAGGCACCTGAGATGATACATGACAATAACACAAAAAAAAGAAATTAATAAACTACTGGCCGATATTTAGTCAACAGTCTTTATGAGAGTATTATTCAAATTTTCATTGGTAACGAACAAGTCAAATCAATAATCAGAAAAGAAGCCCGATGACACATGGGTATTTCTTACGTAATTACTAATTTATGAATTTATGCTGAAGTTTTCGTCGAAATATAAAGCGAGGTCGCGGAAGAGCCAAACTATCAATCAGTCACTACGTCAGATCTATTGACAACAAGATAGGATGGTAGAAAAGTTGTTAGTCGAATCTAAAATTATTTTACTATGTAAAAATTTGAGACGAAATTTACCGGAAACAAAATATGAATTACTTTATAATTCTTGAACTAACACGTCAAGTTTCATACGCTCATCATATTTCACTGACGCAAAGCAACATTTGTTTATTACTGGCTGATATTTGGCAAGCTACTCCCTCCCTAGTGGAGAGTTCCGTCTAGTGGCTTATTATATAGCTACGTTCCCCAATTTCCTCCTGTTCCAAGGTATTTACTGTTAAGCGGTGGGTATACTTTACGTTATTACTAAGTCCATACTTTATGTTATCATCAAATAAACGTTCATCAAATTTTAATAATCATAAAACAAATACAAACATCACGAGCGCGTCACGACATTATCTATTCTTAAATATTTTTTAAATTTTTGTACAGCTTCACGCTTTTTACCGCATAGCAGGGTGGTCAGAGAGAACCCAATGTCAAAACATTCCATTCTTCACTTCCCTTCCGAAATCGAGACATTGGTGTGTTGAATGGCGCAACTGAACGCCATGTTTCGTATTAATAGAGCGAAGAAATAAAAATAATTTATATATAATCATTCCCCAAGTGGGGATCCCACCCACAGCCATCGTGTCTACAGTCAGACACTGTCCCACTGTGCCACTATGGCCTGAAATATTTATTGTTCATTTAAATAGATCAACACACTTTTTAGCTACAAAATAAAATATTCATCAACAAAATGGCAATAATGGTGCCACATAATAATTGATAGGTTGCCATTGTATTAAGAACAAGATACAGTTTTATATAACAAAGGGCGTTATAATTGGCTCGAATGCAGGCGCGTGCGCAGCCACCTGGTCTGTGTCATATGATATTACATAAACGGGAATATTGATGGGAGATAAATATTGAGATAGTTATCTTAACCTGTGCTGTCCCAGTCGGGCGGCAACTGATTGTAAAGGTTTTTAATTGCTGCCCGCGTGCTTTTTTAACTTAGATAACCTAACCTAAGAAATCATCTTAGCTTAGATGATATTTTAGGACATATGTACAGATACAATAGGACAGATGTCCTACGGAGAACTGATCGTAACTTTGGCTAGTTAAGTAACTTTGATTAGTTATAGTATATAATAATACATTTATAGTGTAGTAATAAATTTTTCAAGCGAGTTTGTTTTTTCTTTACATATAATTACTAAACGGACTAACTTTTGACTCCATTCTAAAATTTAAAATGAATTACAGTATGAGGTATTAATAGTAATTATTGTCTTAGCAATATGTATGTCACTTTATACTAAAGGGTATGTCCAACACAACACGCACACAACAGTAGTCTGTAATATAAATTTTATGTATTTTTAATGCATTACTATGAAAAATACTGGCTTCATGCACTTTTTTCTATATAAACTTCAACTAAGCCAAAATTTCATACTCCGCGATCCGCATATTTTTTGTAAAATTGGGTCGAAATCTTAATATATTATCTTATAGATTTCATTTGAGACATGATCTTTCTCTCACATTTTAAGAAAGGAAGTTAAATTGAACAGAAATACTAAAACACACCGTTTTCCATTTTCCACCTCAACTCGAGACATTGCGTGTTGAGTTGCTGAACTCAACGTCGCCCCTTTGTCTCGTTCACCAGAATCAGTAGACGTCCGCTAAAAGCGGATTATGCGATTATGCGACGGGTATGGCTTAAATAAAATTTTGCGAGTGCTTTTTTTAATTTGTATCAAAGTGTTTTTTTAGTTACACCAATTTAATTTTGCAGATAAATCTCAATCACTAAGCGGACGAAGTAGCAGGTAACAGCTGGCTATGTTATAAACCTTATAGCCGCCCTCAATACTTTTACTATTCCTATTGATATTAAATCGATTAACTTACGTTAAATTCATATTAAAAAATAAATAAAAGGCAGTTAAACGGCGTCTCTGAGCGTGGTTAAAATATATCTTTAAGCGAGATGTCCATTTGGCAGATGCGTGCACGCATCTTCAGGCCGCATTATTGACGTGTCGACTACTTAATGAAAATGACATTGAGCGTTATAATAGTCGTAGCAACTGAATATTTACTGACAGTTAATATAGTAAAACCGAACTCGCACAATATTTTTTTAATATACGAAATAACTATTTTATAAGTCATCGTGTCGCAGTGGGATATGGAATGACTTCAAACGCGATTGGTTGTGAGTTCGATCTCTCTCCGCTCTAGTAAGACAAAGCGCGGCGTTGAATTCCAGCAATGAACACTTAATACCTAGATTTTAAGTCAACGCAAAGTGGCAAGGGAGTGTTCAGACTCACTAGGATCTCATTGACTATACTGCTATATGAAAAATATGTGAAGCCGAAAGTTAATTTTGTATAAAAAAATCACAGTATATATATAAGCCTAGTTTTTGAGCTTAAGCTATTCTTCAAAATATGTATTTTTTTTACTATTTAAAAAGTAACTTGAATTCGTTTAGACCTAACAAGTTATTCTAGTTAAATGCAATGTACAAACAAAGTACTTACTGTGGTCTAATAACAAATACTGTATATTAGTAGTTTACTCGTGTAGGCTCAGACGGAGACGGAGAATAGAGACTATAGAGATAAGAGATCTGTTTTTAATTTCCGCTTATTTAGAAACATTGCGTTTCAAACACTTTTAAACAGCTCCACGACGGTGATTAATTAGTATTACATACTATCATAATGGTTACATTATTAATAGTAATTGCAAATATAAAAAAATTATAATATGTGAACATTATATTATGTTAATACGTGAAAAAAAATTTTGCACCCCTTTTTACGAAAATAACGCGGGCGGTAGAGTATGAAATTTGGAAATAGTTATCTATACAAATATGTAAAATTAGAATTTATGTTTGAAATATTATAATAACCGTTATTTTGTAAATGCATATATAATGCATACACGGTACATAAACCAAGATATTTTTTATTATTAATAATTTTTGTATGTATGTCTGTTTGTTTCGGTAACCTCTGGAACGACTTATTTTTTATTTATAAATGTCTTTATTAATCATAATACAATAAATATCATAATACAATATATTGCTATAATAACAATTCGTTAAATAATCACTCATCACTTTTAAAAATAACACTGCTAATTACACTTTACATTTACCTGTAATAAAACATATTGTCTGCTTAGTAACAGCAATACAATTCGTAAGCTAGATATATACGGTTATTTAAATACTACAAGAGGGTAGATCTTAAAAGTAAAGAACCTGGTACGACTGGACTGATCTTGATGGAACTTTCACTGGCAGATAGATGATGTAATAAGGAGTAACTTTATTTTAGATTTCCAATTTTATTTTTGAATTCCACGCTGCGGGAACTGCTAGTAAATAATAAAATATTGATTGTTTTCCACTAATAAATACACGTTCTGCGATATCTAATAAAAACAAAGCATACGCCATAATGTAAGTTTATAATCATTCTTCTATAGGTACAATAAAAATATTTTTACATTAGTTACGACACCAACGGCGAGGTATGAACTGCGACAGGCAGGTTCTTCATAAGAACGGGTCACGTCACTTTCAACGTGACCCCGACTTGTGTTATTAAAGAAAAATGTGAAAATTACGTAATATTTTGTTTATATAAAATCAGCTAGATTTTTAAAAATATTATTTCTTGTACAAATCCCATCATGGCCATCATGGCGCAGTGAGACAGCGTTTGAATGTAAATGCGAATGGTTATAAGTTAAATTTCCGACATTCGAATTATTTTAAGTTCCCCGCTCTGGTAAGACAAAGCACGATGTTGAAATCCAACACCCAACACGCAATGACTCGTATGGGAAGGCGAAAAATGGAGAACGGTGAGCCACTAGGTTATCTCTGCGCACAAATATAAAGCGAATATAAATATTATCTTATTTTATTTTATTTATATATTTACAACTTTAGCATTGTGTAATTGTTAGTAATAATACTTGTGCGGTGGGCGTTAATAACCGCGACACAATTTTACACTAATGCGGTTATTATCGTACAAAATAGTTTTTTGGATATTCTGCAATATGTTCGAAATAAATATATAAATGAAACTATGTAAAAATATTCCTAGTATTCATTATTTGCGTAAATGTTATATAAAGAGAACATTAGATGATAAATCTGTAAATAATATTTTACATTTAGTCGATGTTTTGTCTAATAGTAACTAAAACCATTTTCAAAAATGTATAAAAAAATTAACAAAGCGGGATTCGAACCCGCGTTATTTAGAAACCGGTCAAGCGCTTCCAAGAATGTGCGTAGTAAATTGCGTAGTTATAGCTAGCAGGATTCAAACCAGCTACCCTCTCAAATATTTTTTTCATACTGTAGAAGTATACACATCCAAAGGTTTCAGACTGCTTATCAATTTTCTAACAGTATTTATAAGACCAAATAAACCTATAATAATCGCAAGGCCTTTATTCTGTGCCGGTTCTTTCCCATTTTTTACAATGAATAATGTAAATGTCATTAGGTCAACGGATGAAAGGCCGTTAGGTGACAGGCAAGGTCACAGTATTAATCTAGCATTCTATGTAAGATATAGATTATCGTAAAAATAATAATTATAATATATGATATGTAGTACTACAATTAATGTGCAGAAAAAACTTTGTACCTTTTTTACAAAAAATATGCGGACGGAGGAGTTTGGGAACATGAATTTAAATGTAGTTATTAGGGAGAAAGGAGTTTTAATATTAGAAATACACAAGAATAGTAAAATATATATTACACACACTATAATGTGTTGGATATACACTTTTTGTACAAAATAGCATATAGATATACGTTTCAAAGGCAACAAGTCAGCTAGTCATCTAATAATATATAAACTAAACCAATGTTCTAATCTAAGGCAGATTAAAAACCCACACCTTTTTGTACAGCTTGAAGTTTTACCTCACAGAGACCCCCTGCTCCAAATTTCCAATTCGAATCCAGTGGAAATATTGACGGAACTCAACGCCGCATAATATCTCATTAGAGCAAGGAAATAAAAATAATTTTCCTGAGTTATATTGACCGTCGGACGCTAATCCACTGCGCTACAATGGTCTCTACTTTTAATTTGTTATTACTTATTGTGATGGATATTGTCGAGTGACACTTACTCACCTGAAAACACTGCAGAAGTCGTAACTGAGCACCGGAGAACCGCAACAACCGTTCAAAGATGTCCAATTCTGATAACTCCGCACCCAAGATGCATAAGCGTTTCTCCTGGAGCATCTGAAATTATAATTCATTTATTTTTATTACGTAAATATATTTGACAAATATATGCTTTTATTTTCAATCACTACAAGATCATGGCAATTGCTTATTACTTATTACATAAGTGAAGGACAAAGGTCAGAGTAATAGAAATCAGAAACTTTGTTAGATCTTTTTTATTTCTCATCTCATCCATCTGTCTCCTTACGATTACTAGAACACTAACCAAACGATAAGTGACTACGTTTTTAGCTTTCAACTTCAAAATAAAATGCGCGTTAAGTAATGGACAATGACAAAATTTACTATGTTTTAAGGGATTCAACGTTAATATTTATTAAAACAACGTGTAATTTTTATTTATGCATAAAACTGTATAGAATCACTTTTAAAACAGAGTAAACGAAAGAGTAATAATAAAAAGAGAAATGAGAAAAAAAAAGGCACGGACACAATAAGTCTGTGGTATAAAAAGTCATTTACAAAAAAAAGATCCCACATAACTATATTGTTAAAACTTCATTTTCAGAAAATGTATAAAATTTGACTGCAGGGCGATTCGAGTCAGAGCCTCTTGGGACACCGGGTTCGGGTTCGAATCCTACCGCTTTAAAAATTTATATGTTTTCTATAAATGATTCTTTATATTTTAAGTGCTTAAATAATAATTAAAAATAAATACTTAAACTTTTTAAAGCTAAAATATGACCTAGTTCTGTAGTAAGCATATTACAATCAATTTGTCTAATGTGAATTAAAAGATTCGTATTCGGTATCAAATTTCGCTAATATAAGTTTTTTGTTTATATATGAAGTATCATTTGCTGTCTGCCATACGTCCAATTTATTGTGATTATTCGACGAGAAAATTGCGTTTTATCAATAAATATAATTATAAACACTTAACATATCCATACATATAATAAAAATGTAATTGATCGCTGTCTGTACATGAAAGATATATAAAAACAATATTATTAGGGGCATTTATCAATGAAAAAAAAATCCAAAACAATGATTTTTTTATTTCCTTTTCTGTTGGTCTTTTTTCTGTGTGTTCACGCTAATCTCATAAACGGCTTAACTGATTAAAATGCAATTTTAACTATTGTATTTTGGTAAAATGTAGTGTAGTTAGTTTATTTAATTTCAATTAGTTCATAAATAATAAAACCTACAACCATTTAAATCATAAATTTATGCAAAGTTTGTGATTTAAGTGAGAACGAAGAATCGTGTAGTTTACACAGGCGAAACCGCGAACGGGTCGCTAATAATTAGTATAAAAATCTTAAAATGTTTGCTTTTGACTACCTTTTTTTATTAAACAAACTTTATTTACCCGCATAGCAGGGTAGTAGTTTTTTAAGTTTTTTTCATGCTATAATAAAATGCGTATTATCATCGGATGTGGGTACGTGTGCAATTTATTTCCAAAGACGGACGGACGTTTTTTGGACGGCAAACAGTGGATCAAAATAATCGAACAAGCTATGCTATAAAAACATAACTTGATTGATAGATAGATCAATGAAGATGATAAAGGCGTGTTAAAAAAAGACTCTTACAATTATGCTTCAATACCCAATAACAACAAACTTGAACGCGTCTTTCTATTTAATATTTTTAAGTGTAATTTACACATGTGACACTACGATAAGAGCTTTATAAAAAACCAAGCGCTGTAGCTAATTAAGCTATAAGTTCTTATAGAGCTAAATTGAAGCTTTGATGTGTTAGCTGCAACTTTTTTTATTAGCTTTACATTATCTCCACATAGCAGGTTGGTTATAGGTTATAGAAAATCTGTAACAAATTTCTATCCCTGTTCAGTTGAGTCGTTAAGAAACACTAAAGCAATTAGTATCGCTGATTAGTTTGTAAGCACGATTTGCGCAAATTTCATTAACGTGGCGGACGCGAATAAACGGTAGGTTATGTTAGACATGAGTAGTGAAGTATATATTTAGTCTGGCTTATAACAATATTTATGGCAAGTCTAACTTAAATACGTATCGTATCAAGACTATTACAAGACTATACCACGTTTACACGTTTCGATCACAAAATCGAGCCATTTATCTTACCAGAGCGGATAAATAAAAATAATTTATTTAAATACAAAATAAGTTATTATCCCAATAAATAATTGAATTATAAATATAATGATTATATTTAAAACTTTTTCATTCCTCCGCTATGGTGACAAGACAAAGCGAGGCGTTGATTCCGCCGCTCATCATGCAATGTCTTGGGCGGAAAGTGAGCAACGGAATGTCTTGACAATAGCGTCAACACTCTCTGACTACCCTGCTATGCGGGATAAGTGTGAAGATGTATAATCATCCCCGAGTAGGGATCGAACCCACTCCCACGATGTTCACCCCTTGCGCCACTATGGCCTCAATATTTGTATTGTCAAATTAGGATAAACAGAGAATATATAACGTGGTCTCTATTTTCTGCATATATTTTTATTAAATAAAATAGTCTATTATATAAAAAATATAGTTTAATCACTAGATATTATTTTTTTGCCGCCGACGTCGTCGCCGAAGACGCCGTCGTAAATGTAAAAAAATAATCATTCAAACAATAACCGTTATTGTGATTTAACTATAATAGTTAAACATATAACTTTGAATCTTTGTATGGGAAGGTAAGTAATATATATCAGCGTGTAACACAGTATAATATGTGTGATTAATAATTTTACATTAATATCTTTTCAGGAAAATATGTCATAACTAAGTTTTTTTAATACGTTCTCCAATTTCCTAAGTGTGTGAATAACACTTTAAAATGTAAAAAATATTTTATAAGCATTCTCTTTTGCCAAACGATTGTTCGTTCAATAATCTTTGGGTAACAGAAAATTGGAAAATCTCTTCACATAGATGCAAAAAAATAAGCAAAAAAAGAAGTTTCGTCGCTGTCGAATGTAGAACGAATGGCGGAGCGCTTAGAAGGACAAAAAGGCGCGGGTTCGAGTCCCGCTTGCGTTCAAGTTTTATAAAAATGTGACTTTTATCAACTTTTGCTATATTATTGGAATTTTTATATGGGATATGTATTTTTAAAACATTAATAAGGCAGGTTTATTTTTATTACGAGTTTTATAAAGAATATCAGACCTTACTATATTCACAAAATTCTAAGTGTTTTTTCATTAAAAAAAATAATATTACGTACATATAATATAGATTTTAAACGAGCATTCACATTAAATATTTGTGTGTACAGTAAACATTTGGAATTATTACAAGCTGTTTTTAAAAAAATCATACCGCTACAGTGCTTAAGTTTATCAAATATCTAACAAGGCCATCGTATCAAGCGGAAACCGAACCCAAAACTATCACATTAAAGAGTACATTGTCTGATACTTCCCAAACATTTTAAATAAAATCATTCCCCCAAGTGTTGAACGAACCCACAACCACCACGTTTATAGTCTAGTTAGTTACACAGCGTCACAACGGCCTTAAAAATATTAAAAGTTAAAAATAAAATAGATACTATAATATAAAACATTAAAAATATAACTTCTTTGTTTTAAGCATTGTTGCGAATTAAATCAATGTCGATCACGTCGTCGATCGGCTATAATGAAAACTCGATTGAATAAACAATGGTGTATTTATAATATTGTATTCAAAATATTGCCCATGGAACATTCGAGATACATAGAGCTTCAATATATTTACACGGAAACGTTATTTGTTTCTTAAAAGTGACAGTAAATCGATTGACTGAAGCCACTGCATACGCAATTGTTAGTGAATTCGATTCTTACTCGGGGGGAATGACTATATATAAATTAAAAATATTAGCGGAGAACGGAGTGTCTTAACACTAGGTTATCTCTGACTGCCCTGCTATATGTCGGAAAATGCGTAAAGCTGAAAAAAAGGATTGAATTAAAACAATTATTCATATTTTATTCTATCTATACAATAATTAACGAATTTCATGTGTAGTTATTTCTTGAATATAATAAACTTACTGTCTTTGTGTATACATAACACTCAAATTTGCAAAATGTATTTTACAAATTTGATTTAAAATATTCCGCAATATTTAATATATAGCAGTATAATGTTAAATACAAAAAGTATTATTTAGTAGCTGGATTAGAAATATTAAATTAGATTATTATTTTAAACATTTTTTTAAGTGTCATTCAGACGCTTAAGAAATTGAAAAACAAAACTATATAGATTATTATTATTAGATATCAGATTAGAATTTAAATTTGGTGTTTATTATTTTATAAATGATGACATTTCTTTCAGCCTAACCTAACCTAGTGTCAATACACTCCCCTCTACACTTTCGGCCCGAATGAAAATGATTACATAAATACTAATAACAGGGACAACAAGAAATTATTTCTTATTTAATATGACATGTGCAAAGAATAACATCGAAGAAGATTAAGTTTTATGTAATAAATTAAGTTGACCTGTAGAGTATTAATTAAAATAAAATATAATTATATTTTACACTTAAGCATTATAAACACATTAGTGTTGCACTTAGCTACAATAGTTGGGCACTAAGTTTTTAGATGACACAGATCGATTGGGTCGGCATTGAACGCGATGACACCAATTGCAGTACCCATGTCACATACACTTACACATGGATCAAGATACGTACATTGTTCCACAAATAGTGTATTAACGTTACACATTTTGTAATCAATTGATTTAGTTTCTTGTAATAGATAATATACAAAAAATACAATTATTTTATAATTTATTATAGTCTGGTTTAGAATAAATTATCTTGAAACGTAATATTAGTGATAAAAGACGTGTGACAACTATTCGCCATCATTATTCCCTCAAGGCGAGAAGATGCATCGAATAAACAGAACAAAATTATAATAAAAATAATTTAAAATCAATTTATTTATTTTCTTAATAATCAAGTTTAAAGTGAGACACTATCTACACGATCGCTTATACATTATCTGCACTACGATCGATTATGCATTCAAAAGAAAAATTTCGGTCAAATTTGGACCTTTCGTGCCGGAGTTGTATAACTGACATGGAAATATGAACTTAAAACAAAAGTATATATAAAAAGTAAAAAAAATATTATACGAGCTTTTCTACAACCTATAAATCAACATTCAAAAGCACGATGACATTTATTTCTTAGTTTAGTATATTTTAGTAGGTAATGTTTATATCAAATCAATCGTTTTACACGACGAGTTTATACAGCAAGGAGTTTTATTGTAATGACGTAAATACAAAATTGGTTTGCATCCATTGGTTACATGGTGATTTGTAAACAGAAGTGCGTTGTTTCAGCGCAAGGTCGCGCTGCTCGCCAAGTTTCTCTAGCCCTATCTATCTCGATTTATTTCTGTCTCCATAAATGCCAATTATGTTTGTAAAATGTAGAGGCCATCATGACGCAGTGGTATACAGCGTTTGAGTGTGAACGCTATTGGTTGTGAGTTCCATTTACACTCGGAGGAATGATTATACTTAAATTATTTCCATTTCTCAGATACTTAATACAAAGCGCAGCGTTGAGTTTCGCCACTCACTACGGAACGGAGTGTGACACTAGGTTTTCTCTGACTACCCTGCTATAAAGGCAAATATATATATATATATATATATATATGTATGTATGAATAGTGTATTTGTTGTTTCAGCTTTACGTTTTTTTCCCGCATAGGGGTTATTATAGTATGACAATTCTTCATGTACAGCTTTATAACAAATAACAATGACATTCAAGCGTATAACCGTTAACCAATAAATGAATATCACACGTACGTAAATTACATACAAAAATATTCTAACATATGAGAATTGAAAGCTACATATCTTGTATCTTTGTATTATCTCATATCGTTGTTTGATAACGAACTGAATCCAACGAAATATTTACTAGATGCATATATATCACACAAAAATGTAATAAAAAGTACTCAAAACACCTCTAGCTGCTTTCTCAATTGCACGTGTACAAACAATTGTGGAAAACCTTGACCGGTCAGCTTACACAACTATTGGCTGGCGGGTCATTGGCCCCGCTACAGTTTCCGATGATTCGCTAGATCAGATCAGCTCGCCTTGAGGCTCAGTTTAATGATATAGTTGAAGAGATCGACGCGAGCTAATTATTTTAATGGCAAGGCGGCACACAGACAGACGCAGAATGACAATAATTATATGACAATGTTTACTTTAACTGCTGTTTTTTTTTATTCCATAGACAAGGCAAACGAGCGTTCTGGTTCCCTGATGGTAAATGATCACCGCCGCCCACGACCCCGTGTAACACCAGAACAGCTACAGGGATGTTGCCGGGCTTTAAGGTGGTAATAGACGCGCTTTTGGTTGTCATGAGGCAATGAACATCGTGTAACGGACAAAAGCCATTTACGCACGTAATTTACAGGTGTAATCCCATATAAGGTTATTGTATATGTAGTATATAATACTTGCACCGATCATTGTTGTGGTCGTGACGTCGTCGTACTGTTAAAATACTAATGACCATTCTAATGCAATTTTATTACAAATCGTCCCTTAAATCTACATGAATAAATATTATCAAATTGTGCACATCGTGCGTAGAAAAAAAATATAGAAATTTATTACTTGAAACGCACCAAATATTTTATATACACAACAGACATTTCGATATGTCGATCACATTATACATATTTAAATACAAAACAACGGTTTAGTAATGTTATATTATTGTGATAAGAAATGTCCCAGGAAACAAATAACTAATATTAGAATATTTCATTGATATTTTTCTTAGAAACCTTTGTGTATTATCAACATAGAATACTTCTTTCACAGTAAACTGACTGACTCACATATTTTAAGTATTTTGTTAAAAATAAAAAAAAACTATAATTTACTACAAAAATTCAATCACCCAAATGTTTATTACAAAAAAAGAATTTATAATTAGTTTTCTGTAATTAAATACTAAAAAAACTAAATTTATAAATATATATATAATATAAATAATCTAAATTTATAATATAAATAATCCAATGCCACTCACTATCATATTGTATATTGTCAACGGTGTAAGTCGTTTAACAACGCGTCTGAAAACATTTTGACTCGACACTTTAAAATTATTCCAATCAAAATGTATTCATACATTATTAATGGTATGAAAAAAATCATAGTATAATCTGGTCGGAACATGGCCAGGTTGTTAATTATTACGTAAATCAGACAATAGATGTCCGAATCACACAATGATGCAATGATTGGATGTAAAAGTAACACTGAGTAAACACGTGCTGCGGACAAATCGATCCTAATACACATAACGTACCACTGTGTGATGTGTATAATAGTATAACAGATAGAGCGAAAGTGTGGGATATGAAGTACTAAGGTATAGTTTATTAGTGTAATAACATATAGTGTTATGTTAGTAAATTAGTCATAAAAAAATTCAGACCGAAACGCACAGCAATAGCAGTTTCACGTTTTTTACCGAAGAGTCTCAGAGAACCTAGTGTCAAGACACTCCGTTCTCCACTTTCCACCCGAATTCGATAGATTCTACCGCTTATTGGTTGCGGCCGCTGCGTCTCGTCTTACTAATCTTTTATTAAGCAAAATTAAAAAATTAGACGTAATATAAATTAAATATTCTTTCGATTCTACATTGAATCGACAACAATCTCATGTGGTAGGGTACTACCAACTGTAGTATGACAGCTTTATTCTTACATACATACATACATAGATACACATGTGTAGCACATATTAATAGATAACGCGTTCTAATCGTCTTAATAATGACGTATACAGTGTGTAGTTCACATAGTTCATGCGTAGTTACGCGACAAGGTTATATTTGCGAATTTTACATTACGACAACGGACGTATCAATTCAACATTAGAGGTCAAAACAGCCATGTTTTTTAAAAAAAAATAATGACAAGTGCATAATTAATTGCCCATTTTATTCTTTTATTCATAGTTTTAAAATATTGACATAATTAAATTCATTCATTATGTCGACTTCCCTACACTGGTAAGACATTGAGAGGCCTTCCGTCACTCAACACGAAATGTCTCGATTTCGGGCGAAAAGTGGAGTACGGAGTGTCTGTCTGAAGCTTACAATTTAAAAAAAAAGTAGTTTGAATACCATTCAGTCTGGTCAATTAATAATTCCAACTCTCCACGTCATAACATCTCGGCTATTACGAAATAAGTGGCCAAAACCTGTATAAGGAGATTTTTACAAAAATCAAACAGACGAAATTTGACGAGACGAACCAATTAAATATTTTTTAACAGTTTTTAAACTGTTGAACGGTTTTCAAGAGGCGCAGGATAAAATCCCGCTGCGTTCAAATTTTTATATGCTGCGTTCAAATTCTTATATTCTGTATGCTGTTGTAAAAATCTCTCTACAGAGATGCTAACAACAAATATAAGTTGTAATAAAGCGTATAAGAATTTCGACGTAACTAGATGTAGAACGCATGGCTTAGCGGTCAGAGCGCTTGAACGGTTTTCAAGAGGCGCAGGATAAAATCCCGCTGCGTTCAAATTTGTCTTTTTCGAACCAATTAATTTTGAAATACTTATAATTCTACCAACAAAATAATTGGCTGAAATTTAAAGTAGAATTATATTCAATAATTATAATTATATTTGGAGCTTCCGTTCACATTCATGAATCACTTGTAGGCTGTAAACGTAACCTCCCATCTCGACCGGTGGTTCTAGTCGTTTATCTATTTGGCTGTGTCAATGACCATTAGGTATATTATATTTATATATATGTTTCTATAAATTAAAAAAAATTTCAATGTAAATTACATCCGCGTTCGTCTGATAAGAAAACATTGTTTTGTTATTGTTACGGATGCATATTTTATAATAATATTTAAATGTAACGCTGATACCATTGTGGTGGAATGCAAAGATAGTGATTTCAAATCTCACGTGGTAATTATTTATGTTTATCATGTAAATGTTTTGTCTAGTCTGATTAGGGTGAGCGACTTTGAACAATGCGCGCGACTTCTTCAAGAGAAAAATATATTATAACCTTACCGGGTATAGACCTGGTTATATATAGATACATCTATATATATGCCAATTTTAAAAAAAATTAAGAAGTTAAAAGTAATTAATAATAAATATAATTTCAGTATATTACTTCAACATTTACCGATTTTTTTAAATAATTTACCATCAATTACAAATAATATAAACAAACTGAAAACAATTCCAAAGATAATCCTAAGGGTGGCTAGATTATTTTGTTTTTTTACATCACCCGAGTTACAACTTCAAATCCAGTTGTTATTCAGTCAACTTTCTCCCAAGTAGCGGTGAAACGTTATAATCGAGTTTCATTTAACATAAAGGTCCACAATTAATTATAATTGAGTGCATAAAAAAGTAATCGTACCTGTACAGAGTTTACAGTTTCAAGCATAAAGGGACCAATTTTGACGAAAATTCAGTATAGAGAACTACAGCAGTGAGTTTTGTTAGTCGCTAAGAAAAATTGTTAAGCACACTCAAAATTCACGTTTTTTTATAATGATATTTTACATATAGAATCTGCAATTAGAGAACACTACAAAAATTAATTACTTTATAATCTTTATATTATATTTTCGCATATTGTCAAGGAGCTAATGTAGTTAACCACCCAGGAACCGATATTCAGTATAGAGAACTAAAACTGTAGGTTTCTTTAGTGGCTAAGAAAAAACACTCAAAAAGCACGATTTGTATAATTATATTTTTCATATGACACCTACAAATAAATTATCTGCATAATGTTCATATTAAATTCTTGCATATTGTCAATGAGCAGATGTGGTTAACAATAAAAAGAGTTTGGAGTTTACATAACTTACTTTCGCTTACTCAAGAGGCTTAACAGCCGAACGGCAGCTCGTAGTCAACTAAACTAGGGAAACAAGTACATATAAATTGAAATATATATAATCTCCCATTAGAAATTTAACACTAAAAGCGATAAAAAAAGGATCTAACAACAAAAACTCATTAAGTATCAATAGTATCCCGCAACATTGTTTGACTATAAAATGCCGTAGACTATAAAATGTCAAGCCCCGTTTTTTCTGTTCACGTAAAAATTAGAAAAATCCAGTTATCTCTTACCCCTACACCCCTCAAGAAACTTACACGCCAAATTATAAATTTCGAAGTCCAATAACCTCAGCTGTTCTGTCAGTCACTCGGTTATTAGAAGTTTAATATATAAATATATACATTTCATATATAACAATTTCTATATTCTCATTTAATATTTTTTTATATAACAGATAAAATAATTACCACTTGACATTTCATTAGCACTAAGCTATGCAACGCAACTACGCGACACCTTGCAAGTGTGCAAGCGGGCCACCGGGTTACCGGATGCCTAGAATGCCTAGACGGTCTAAACGAGACGCGTGGCACACATACTCGGCCAAATAGTATACTTATATAAATCAATACGTATTTAGTGACCACTTGTTCTATTTTACGACTTACGATGTTTCTTTATGGAATACTCAATTAAATTACATCTTAACTAGTAATTTATATCCTTGAAGACATAGAAATATATAGGATTTGAAATAATCTCTCCCTTATCCATATACTGCCCGTTACTTTGTCTTGCCAAAGCGGAGAAATGAAAATATTTTTTTAATATATACATCTGTGGGGAATCGAACCGACACCCACTGGCGTTTGCAGTAAAACGCTGGATTACGACGCTACGATGGCCTTATCTACAATCTACAAAATAAAATAGGTAAATACCTTTTTTTAGATTAATTTAATAAACAGAAGTACATCTAACAATTTAAAAAAACTATTACAAAAATCTGTAGCAATTTCGCTATAAAAATACGAGATTTATATAGAACAACACGATATATATATGCACAAAAATGTATGCCTAATACGTTGATAACTTATCTTAATTTTGAGTACTTAAAAAAAATAATGTTATAAGAACATAAATAGTTTATTTCATTAATATAAAAAAAATATATAAAATTAATATTTAATATTTATATTACATTTTTGAAGCATCAAACTCATTATTTTATAAAATTGTATACTTAAACAATAAATTAGATAAACGTAATGACGATACTACTGCAATCTCTACGTAATATCCAAGTTACATAAAACAAAAATACTTTAAATAACATGTTCAAAACGATTTTCTCTTAAACCTGGCTGTGGCGGAAAGAACATTAGCTAGCATTAGGAAAATATTGTATTATCATTGGATCCGGACACGTGTACTAATGTTCAAAAAAGCCGAACTGCATGTAGTTCAAAATAACGTTTCAAGACTACTTTACATTGATAGATACTAAAAAACTAATAAAATTTAGCTATAAAAAGTCAAAACTATCTAAACAGCTCATTAGGTTGATCTAAAGCCTTACACGGACAAGAGCAGCGCTACGGAACTCTCTCGTAACCTTATGTAACTAACAAACCGACCGATATAAGGCGACCATTAACACCGTTCTCAAATAAAATAATATACTATGCACAAGAAATACATACGAAGATTTCTATTTAATTGCACATACTTCAGCTGTAAACGGAATTACAACTAGTAGTACCTAGTGGTAAGTTGTAAGAAATATTTAGTAGGCAAAGAAATCACTGTCACATTCTAGTTGTTTCAATGTAATTCTCTGTTGGAATCCATGTCAAAGTGCTTTAAACGTCTTGCGAGGCTGGAAGCCTAGATTCCCTTTATGAAAAGATAATAATGTATCTATTGTTTAAACAAGAGTTGCTCCGTTAAATGGAAATGCAGTAGCTTCTTATGAAAGTACCTGTTTAGATATTATTCAAAGAAATTAAAAAGAAATCACAGCTAATTTAAAATATATATATATATAAAATAAAGTTAGTGACATCACCAATACTTAAATAATAATTACTTATATCTTATTAAAAATATATATTTAAAATAAACAAAAAATAATCTCAATCAATAAATAAAAACGTTTAAAATAATATATATATAATTGAAATCGTATTTCACCTTGATCAAGCCACTGCTATCGTTGTATTGATTAAAATGATAAATGTCACGTGCATGGAGCAAAATATAAAAATATAAGACAGTATGGCCGCAGCGAAGCGTTTTTAATTGACATAACTGAGACTACTCGTGTTGCTACTATTAAGTGGGGGAACGATGCAAGCATAGAAAGAAATTAACGTATTTTATTTTCAAAAACAGATTTAACCCAACAGAGCCTTCCAATACCAAACATGAAGAGTATATTTGAAAAAATTGTGCATATATATTAATTAGATTTAATAAATATTTCTAGGTCCTGATTGTAAAAAAAATCAAAACACGAAAATAAGCAATACAAATTAACTTTACCGAACAATTTTTATGCATATAAAAAAAAGTATACAGCGTTAGTACTTTTAAAGGCAAATAATTTAATTTATCTGAGTGGATTGGTGTTCTATACACATACAGAGGTTTACAGAAGAAATCTTGTTTTAATTGGTATTTTTTATCAACTGTAGCCTAAGTGTTTAAAAATGTATGTAAAATGTATTGTAACCTAAAAAACGATTCTACTATATTCTAATAACTTCTAATCTAAACTTCTATTTTAAACTTCTATTGTAATCTAATTTTGACAACCAATTCCATATTCAGTTCAAAAAATACACTTTACATTTTCCTTTATTACAAATGAAAGTATTGCATTGCACGAGCAAAACTAGGTTACTAAGTAAAGTAAAACAAAAAGACAATAAATTTCAAATATATAATAACAAATTTAACATATATTAACGTACCTAAATGAAGATAAATATAAACTCGTGATTCACAACAAAACATTGACTAAATTCATTTATTTTATAACATCAATCTCGTCCTTGCGACTGATCTGATATGTATATAATTTTGTAACATTTTAAAACTTAAGGAATAACTTTTTTAATAAACGCATATTATTATTTTAATACAAAAATAAACATTACAAAGAACAAAATTTTAAAGATCGCCTTGAATTCGAGATGTAAAATATAAACCAAAAAAGTAACAATAGGTTTAGTATCTACCCAATCCAATTTTTATAAGTTTTGTTAAAATGCTTTTCAATTTTCTAAGTGTGTAAATAACACACCTAAAACAAGATAAACATTTATAATTATGTTAAGCACCTTATTTACATCTCAACATAGCAAAATTTTTACATATAGGTATAAGATTATACACACTCGTTTTATACTGAACACGTCTAAGGAAAGGGATTTGATATGATTAATCCTTATTTGATACAGTAAAAAGTTTTTCTATTATTAAGTAGCTAACTTAACGGGTAATAAGACACGTATAGTCGAGAGTATATAGTCGAGATAGTTGTGTGGGTTCGATGTGCACTCGGGGGAGAATCGTTATATTTAAATTATTTACATTACCACGCACTGATAATACAAAAGTATGCTTGAATTCTGCCATTCAATGCGCAATTTAGCAAATTCCGGCAGAAAGCTTAGAACAGAGCGTCTTGTCATAAAGTTCTCACCCTGCTATGAGGGATAAAGAGTAAAATTAAAATATTCAGGTATACATCCCTTACAGACCTTTTACCCTTAAATTGGCTAGTAATGCTGTCAGTCATATAATAAACGATTGCGTAAATAGAATTTAGATCGTCGTCTATTTCGCAACGGCCCGGAATGTAGTTACAACCTATTTAACTGGTGCATACTGATACGTCGATATCACCTTCGTTCTGATTGACTTTTTGTTTTCAACCTACATTTGAGAGAGAGAGTGTGTTGGCAGCTTTGTCAAATAGCATTGGCTACTGATAAGGTTGTTAATATCAAAAAGTATTCATTATAAATTAAAAAAACAAAAATACTACATACAGCTTGAGCAGGCGAGAGACATTGCGTGAAAAGAGGCGAAACTTAACAGCGTCTTTGTGCAAATTATTATATTCTTATTAAATAAATAATTTTTAAATATATCTGTTATAAAATTTGTTTATTGCCGTACCATTCAACTTAGTATATTTAGAAAACGTACAAAAAAATTTGAACGCAACGGGATTTAAACCCGAGACATGTAAGTGCGCCTGCGCAGCATTACATTTTTTTATGCTTCACGCTTTTTTCAGTCAGTGTTTATACCAAGAGTTTTCTGTTCTCCGCTTACCGCTTGAAACCGAGACATTGCGTGGTGAGTGGCTCAATTTAACGCCACGCTTTATCTAACTAGAGCGGAGAAATGAAAATAATTTTCATATAATCATTCCTCCGAATGGGAATCGAACCTACAACAAATAGCATTTACAATCAGACGCTGTTCCTCCGAGCCACGATGGCCTCATGTACTGACATACACATACAATACATTTATTTTGATTATATCCGTTTGAGCGGAGGTGTCTCACCTCAAACGAGTCATACACAACATTTGCAATTCACATGAATGCACATTGTAAGCTATTCCTGGAAGTCCAATGTAAATAAATATTTCATATAAAATAAATATTTAACATGTCTTCATATTATTTGGATATCGAACATTAAATTCTAAGAAATATCTTGCATTAAAATTATAATCGTTTTGATTTAAAGGCAATGGTCGACAAAACATTTTGAATGCCACTTGTCAATAATTACATTTGTCAAGTAATTAACGTCAATAATTTTATATATATATATATATATATGTTGTATAAGAAGGAAAACCAAGCAAAGTAATAATATATATATTACTTTGCTTGGTTTTCCTTCTTATACAACATGACATTGGCGAAGTGTACTCCATTTTCTCGCCCGAAACGCCGTTACTAAAAAACTGAACAAAACTACATTTTTAGGAAACTTATAAAAACTTTGAAACTAACGGCACTCGAACCCGCGCCTCTTGCAAACTGTCGAATTTAAACTATTTCGCTTGGGAGATGAACAGGACGCCCTAACTAATTACATTCTTATACATATATATTATTAAAGCAGAAGCGTTTCCCCGATCTGATTAAACATTTTATGGTGTTGGCTACCGTTATCTAATACGCAATGAAAATTCGATAGTTCTATTTGCTTTCAAGGAAATAAAAAAATATTTAATTAAATTTTCTCTTAAATTTAATTTTAAGTTTATCATAAAAATTAACTGATTTAACAAAGATTTAGAGGCTTAGCTAATTGTCCACCGTGCGTTACCTGAAACGATGAATATAAAAAATAGTATATGTAGCTAATTCTCTAACTTTCTATATACATCTTATCTTACTTAAAAATAGATATTTTTAGTGAATATTTGTTTTTTATTATATTACATAAATAAAAATTTATACAGTAATTTGTATACAAATTATGCAAATGTATTGAGTCATTTCAAATTTAATTCTGATAACACAAAATTATATACATTTTTTCACAATATGACTCTTTAGTGTAGTGAATTTGTAATGCAAGTAATTATTTATTCTTTATTTTACATTTTTCAAAACCGAAACATTGCTTGCTAAGTGGCAGAACTCAACGCCGCGCTTACTCTTAGGTACCAAAGCGGAGAAATGAAAATAATGTAAATATTATGATTCCTCCGAGTGGGGATTGATCCGACAACCAATTGCATTTACAGTCAGATGCTGTCCCACTGCGCCACGATGGCCTCATTAGAATACACATAGACAACTTTATTAGACCATTTTACAAGTCACTTCAAATCATCATAAATTTATAAAACTAAATTTTAGCACATATTATACAAAAAAAGCTAATAAAACGTTAATATCGAGATGGCGGATAAAGGTTGCGTTTATGTAACTGCGCGAAAGTGAAATCTTGTCGTTTTAACGTATACCTTAAGGCAGAGTACAGCTTTCCTTCATACAATATTTTAAAACAATAAATATCCAATGTTTTTAACCTGTAACCTGTATCTACCCATCTATCTATCAATCAATCAATCAATGATATTTTGATCCATATCTTAGCTTACAAATTTGCACAATTGACCGTATTCGATAACCAATACAATAAATTTTAACCAAAATGTCCTTGACGTGACGACCTGGATAGCTAGAAAACAATTGTTTTTAACACTTTTTTAAAGTGTTATTTAGACACACACACGTCTGAACACATGGTTTAAAAAGAGCATTTAGATCAAGAGGTTTGTTGAGGCGCGGGTTCGAATCCAGTTGCGTTCAAATTTATATATATATTTTCTAAATATGTTTTTTTTAATTACAAATGTCTCACTTTTAGTTTCTTTTTAAACTACTTATTTATTATAATGATTATGATATGCGGTTCACCACTTTCCATATAAACAAAAACATAAATTATCATTTCCCAAAAGCCATATTATCTCTAACGGGACAACGAAAAATGTAAACCAAGTCAAAATGTTGCCTATATCGTACATACATGCATATGTTACAAGCTTTTACTATAGATAGAACAGAGCAGGTTATCACAATGTACATATATTTCATGTCAATATATTTATGCCAATATTTAAGAACTTTAGAAGCTGTACAGTGGATTTATGTATGTAGGTAACACACATAAATCCACTGTACACTTAATGATAGCTATCGTAAACTTTCACCAATATCAATTATTTATTATTCTTCTAATATTCTAATAGATTTATCACTTCGCCTTAATCGTGCGTTGGTGAAATTCACCTTGAAAAGCGAAAGGAGCTGTCGCGTATGTCATGAGAGACCAGTTTGAGATGAAAGTTTTGCGATATTGTGTTTGGGGTTGTGATGAACAGATAAATGTGACAAGTTATCATTATTATTTGAATAAAAATATTTTTTAGCTTTCTGTAATTTAAAAGTAATGATATTTTGAAAAAAGTTACTTGCATACCAAAACTGTGTTATGTGGCCATACTTAATACTTAGACGTTTAAGAAGAAACTTAATTAAATTAATTATAATACTCCATTGTCTCACAGTAGTCATTTGTCAGCTTGATTTAAATAGTAGTAGCACTACCTTCTCATAAACTCGAAGGAATATTTTTTTTATAAAAGAATTTTCTTAGGATAGTCAAGGCAACACTACCATTACTTATCATCCATTTTACACTTATTTAAGGACTTTATGAAGTGGTTAGCATAGTGTGACACTATACATTTTGTCATCGACTTCATAATGTCCTTATATTAATGCTTATAACAGTACTCCTTATCACAAGTTTTTCTTTCACCAGATATATTTAAACAAAACAATAAATAATAAAATGTGAATCAGGAATTACAATTTGTTAGCTGAACAAATGGTAATCAATTATGATAATTTGACCTAATATTTCAAACAGCAAAACTAGTATAATTTCATTACATTATACATAATATTATGACTAGTTTATCTAAACGGGTCTAGGTGAAATTCACCTTAAAAAGCGAAAGGGACTGTCGCGTGTTAGACTAGTTCGAGAAAGGAAAGCTGCACAGGCATTGTGCTTAGACAATCGTTTCAAGTAAAATTGAAAATGAAATGTTACATCCGATTTTGTATTTACTACTATGTGCTATATAAAGCCGAAAACTAAATCATTAGATAATTTACACATTCAAATGTGCAATTGTTTTCAATCACAGAAACATAGGTATTTCTTTCCAGGTTTATGCTTTCCTGCAGAAGCGGAAAGAAAAGCGTGCGGCAAGGAAGAGTGTCAAGACACTCCGTTCTTTAGTTTCAGCTCCGAAAATTAGAAACTATGCGTCTAGAGCGGAACTTAACATCGCACTTCCTTTTTTAATAGAGCGGATTAATAATTTAAATATCCTCCCTAGTGAGAATCGAACCACCACAACAGATCGCGTTTACAGTCGGACGCTGTCCCACAGCGGCACGAGGGCCACTCTAAAAAGGTATTTCTTATACTAATATAATATAAAAATAGAAATAAATAATAAGCACACATCGTGTTGTTTTAATATAGCATTACATAACTGACTTCAAATGACGTCACGGTCTAGACTCTAGTAGTTGGCTACTGACTACTTTGCCTAGGATTGTGAGTTAAATTTCTATATGATAGCAAAGGCAATCAAAGATAACCTGACCCATTAGAAAAATGGCTGCTACATTCTCAACTTGGCGAGTTATTTTTATTTAAAATAAATTAATTTTGTGCCCCAACGTGTACAATGATATAACATCCTGATTAAAAAACTATAAACACATTTCTCATAAATAATTAAGCCCATATGACATTGACATATCTGCTCCACTAAATCTCAATACCCAAATATTAATGAATCAGAAGCCACGCGGAGAGCAGTTTAAAAACAAGTCTAACTTTATTTTTGAAAGTTCGCGCACCCTGTCGCGCATACTCAGCAAGGTAGATTAGAAAAGCGTCGTTAACTTCCGCTTATTTATTGGCTGATATTGTTTTTAAGGCAAAAGAAGCAAGAAGGCTTTAAAAATATAAAATTATTTCAAGAAACAGTTGAACATACAAACGCTCTGACCGCTAAGCCATGCGTTCTACTAATGAAAATGTTTATTTCAAAATAGTAACAGGCCATACGCACATCTAAATATATCTTGTTTCGCCTAATAGCTGTGTAAAAGGAAGTTTCCCAGAGGGTGGGTAAAACTAATCAAAGTCAACAAAGTTTCGCTTTCGTTGTGCTGACAGTGGGCTTTGTAACATAGGGAAGCGGTGCAGATTACTTTCCGAGGGTTTAAGTTACGTTACGTAAGTGCTTTGATTTATGTATTGTTTATGTTAATTGACCTTCTAGGAATATTTATTGTTTATAATATGGTAGGTGCGTGGTTACCGTCGGCGACTCATTAATATTTGGATCTAATGAAATTTAAATTATACCTCAATTCTTCAATATATATGAACCAATTGATACGAAATAAACACTATGTTAAGTGAAGGTTACTAAAAGTCAAAAGTTTAAACTGCATATAAATCGGTTAAGTGATTTCGAGATAGCTACGTGCATAAGCACAGACGGAAGCAAGAAACTAAAAATGACTGTTTTGGGTTCAATTGCATTGATAAATAACTCTGAAATCTTTTTTATGCTGCATATTAGGAAGTTTTGCAAATGTTTTATTGACTTACATTGTTACACTTTAAACAGTTTCAACAGATTCTAAAATATATTCTCGAGAACCAAAATATATACGAATAATCTGGTTTAAAGAGCAATGTTAATTTTCAAATATTTGAAAGTCTTTTCCGCGTTAAAAATATTGCGTCATTAAGAATAAGGTCATATAACATCGAGCTTTATTTTACGTTTACTTATTAAATTAGGGTCTCTACAGCTGGCACAGCTTTGTTGCATGCTTGTCAGTCATCACAAAAACGACCAATGACTTTTGCCTATTCCGTTTGATGTGTGTGTGTGTGTGTGAGTGTGTGTGTGTGTGTGTGTGTGTGTGTGTGTGTGTGTGTGTGTGTGTGTGTGTGTGTATATATATATATATAATTATATATATATATAATTGTATATATATACTCAATTTATATATATATATAATTGGAGACCATTTATAATATTATGTTTTCTAAGAATAGAATGAAAGGACAGGGCAATTTTATGCCACGTGAAAATGTATTCTTTAATAATTAAAGACAGGCATAGATGAAGGTGTTTCATTTTTAGATTTATACAGTGTTATGCGTTAGTGCAGTTTGTAAGTGCATGTTATTTGAATATATTAAGTGTAATTAGTAATTATAAACACTAATTATTGGAATTTTCTTATTCATAATATTCTAAATTCTAAAAATTGTATTTTATATTTAAAATAAAATACTAGAATACATTTTATTAATTTCGTATTATAACAATCCAACATCTTTTTTAAAATTTTGACATAAAAATAAGTATCATTTTCTGACTGCATGAAATTGTATTGCCCTAGAAGAAAGAAAATTAGGAAAAAAGTAAATTAAAGATCAACACATACAAAAATAAACATACTGAAATAGATTCTAGATCTATTATAATCAAACAACACGACAATCAACATCATATACATGAATAAATATAAATATACACATATATATATATATTTATTCATGCATACATACAGACATTAATTCGAACTTGATTTATGTCGCGAGACAAAAAAATTGCAGTAGTGGGCGGCATGAATTATACCGTAACGGTGAGACCGCGGGCCGTTATGCCGAGATGACTAACGATGCTGCCTGTCTGAGATTTTTAAACCAATTTTACCAATCACGGTCTGTCATTTTGTTGCTGATTAACTGCTTTTGTCTGTAAAACACTCTGCCGCTTTGAATGTGGAGGGAGGCGAGAACATAGTGATAAGACTACTCCGTTCTGGACTTAAACACATTTCATTGGAGATCTTCATCCAGATTCAGGTCATCGTGGCGCAGTGGGACAGCGTCTGATTATGAATACGATTGGTTGTGGGTTGGATTCCCACTCGGGGAAATGATTATATTGTATTTATTATCATCTCACCGCTCTGGTACTTAACAAATGCGCGTAATGTCTATATTTCAAGCTGAAAGTGGAGAACGGAGTGTGTTGGCCCTAGGTTCTCTCTGACTACCCTGATTTGCGGGAAAAAGCGTGAACCTGTAATGAACATATCTGCACAGACAATTGTTGTACGAATTTTATATGAAATTAATGTTTTAAATAATAATCTAGACCTTTCCTCGAGTAACGATAAAAAAAATTAACAGTTTGATTTTCTATTCTTACATTCTCTCATATTTAAACAAAACTTAGTAATAAATAAAAAAAATTCTTACTACTTGTAATTTGCATGTATATATGATACACTTATTATGGACAAATAAAAACACAGTACAGTAAAGTACTTAATTCTATTTGACTAACCCTCAAACAGGACATTTTGATCTTTCATAAGCACCACAGTGACATTAATTAGTCATTCGCGATAAAGATGATTCCACTATAATATCCTAAAATTGGTACAATTTGCCGGCGGCTTAACATTTATTAATATCACGCGGAAACATATCTGTCCCAGATCTTTCTATCTAAGCTAATATGCATGTCTTGGATGTTGGTTGCTTTTGTAGTTTACCAAAATTTTATATTCATTATTTAATAAAAGCTATTGTCACTCAAAATACTATTTTCTTAATATTTATTTCTTTGCAGCTTCACGCTTCTTCTCCCATAGTAAGAGGACTTAATGTCAAAACACTCCGTTATCCAAGAATTTGACATTGCATGTTACTTTCACTTAACGGTGAAATGAAAGTAATTAAATTATGATCAATCCTCCTGGAATCGAATACACAACCAATCGCGACTACAGCCAGACATTGTGCCACTACTCGTTTTTTTTTTGTTTATATGTTCATCATTTCAGTTTTAAATGTGCGATATACTTATAAAACACATAGAATCGGAATATCTGATATGATTTTAAGCCTAAAATACGATGATTGTATATTAATTTCTCTCACTCATAATAAACTAAAGATATTGTATGCATGTAGAGTATATATAAGAAAAATATAAAAAAATATGAATAAAAATAGGGACAGTCATCTTACGAAGTGATTTATTAGTTAAAAATCATATTTTTAAACTAGTTATATTATTATTTTATATATTATTTTTACTCAAGTAATTCATAAAACCGTTGCAACATCTGGCTACATTTATTTATAAGACACATCTATATCTTTTCAGTTTTAATTGGTGATTTAAATCCGTTTCGCTCTACAACTTCCGCAAAGTAGAAGTTTCACCAAGTCTAGCAGGCAAGTTACATATGTTACACATCCTATAAAATATTTTTTTTATTCGTTTTCGTATAAAGGTACATTTAAAGTATATATTAATATATATTTACAATTAGTGTAGTAAAAAACATACTTTTAGAAAGCGTATAAAAAATTGAACGCAGCGGGATTCCAACCCGCGCCTCTTGGAAACCGTCCAAGAGCTCTGACCGCTAAGCACACTTGTTTCATAAATGCACACGGTTATAGTCCGTTTGAATTCCTTTACGCATTGCGTATTTTTCACGGGAGATACTAGTTGCCACCCACGGCTTCGTTTGCATGGACACCCCTCGTTGTAAATTACTCTTTAGTACACCTTCTAAATATTAATGTTCTAAATATGTATAATTTAAACTATAATAAGGGAGGGGCGGAATTTCAGGGAATCACCTCTCTCTCTTACACCAACTTTCTACTTTCCGAAGAAGCTTCACGCTACATTTTAGCTATTTACGCCCTATAATACAGTCACTCTGTCAGTAAAATCTCTACCAGGGCTCTCTCTATATATATATATGCTGGCTTTAGATCGAATAATTGTACTTTAGAGAACACAGGTTCAAATTTACATTTATCATTTTAATATTCTCATTACATACTTTGCAAACGCAACTCACATTGCACTCGAGACGGACAATTTAATAATAAACTTCAATTACCACGAAACAGGAGAATAATTTGAGTTAAGATCAACGCATACTATGCAACATACTATACAACGCATACTTGCATTTATGTAAATTGCATTTAAATGTCCTATTAGTTTACAAGTCTTCAATGAAATATTGTATGTTTTAGGTCTAGACTGAACTAAAAGAATTTGGTAACCATAGAGAAACTTCTATCAAAACTCCAAAAACCACTATTCGCCTGAATTCGAGACCTGGTGTGTTAAGTGATACTTTACAACTTAACGCCGCGCTTTATCATACCAGAGGAAACAAAAGGAACTTAAATATGCTCCTTGTCCCGAGTGGAAATCGGTCAAGCTTTTCCACTAGTACTACAGTCTTTACGTGATTTACCACTATTGCAGACACAAAAAATGCGTCACGATAGCGACATCAACAATGAAATTTGTATATAATTAATTATAAATAGTATAAATAATGCATTTCACATAAATCTGCATACCTTTAACACGTCACAGACGATTATTACTGTTTATTAATATGTATGTATCAAGATAAAATACTATAATAAAATATTAAAATGCCTATGCCGCAAAAACTTTAAACTATTATTATTTTTGTTAGGCTCTATTAGGCTAGACAAAGACATTAGTATACACAACATTCTGCAATTTTTTTCAGCTTTATGCTTTTTCCCAAATAGCAGTGTGGCGGAGTAAATCAAGTGTCAATCAAGACACTCCGTTCGATCGGGGATCGAACCACAACCTCTTCGTTTACAACCCGACGCTGTCCCACTATGCCATGATGGCGTATTATGTGAATATTCATTTTATAATTGGTCAGACACAAAAAATCCAAATAAAAATTAAAATATAATAGTTGTTAATAGTAAGATCTTCAATTCCAATTTCGAAGAGACGTTAACTTCATGACAGTTGTGGGTTCGATTCCCACTCGGGAGAATGATTATATTTGTATTATTTTAATTTCTCCGCTCTGGTGATAAGTCGAATTCGGGCAGAAAGTGTAGAACAGAGCGACTTGATAAAAGTATGAAGCTGACAAAATAAAATTACATCACGTAAAGAAAACATCAACAAAAGCTATTTGCGCTCTTAAAATAATAAAAGATCAGGATTTACCAATATGTTATGGAAAATGTTATGAATTTAAGAGACTTGAGCAGATTCAATATTTACATGCTACATTGCATACAGATTGTACTTTCATGATAGACGAATATAAGTTTTTTTTAAGTCATTTTACCGTAACGTAACCACAAAACCACCATTACATTAAAATTGCCAACAAAGACCGTGCACGACACATTTCTAAAAACTATATAACTGAAAACGTATTGTACAACTTACGAATATTGCCTCTCAGGCGAGAGCGCGCACTTCATATTTTTTTCAATGGGGAAAAAACTTTGCCGCTTTTTTGTGAAGCTTTGAGGCTCATTTAAGAGTAGGTCAAGCTAAAATACAGCGAGAGTCGACGATTGCTACGTTAATATATCAGATTTTTTTAATATCATCTGTTGTGTTTATTAGCAATCTGTTAGAGAGGTGGGTGGTTTAGCGACAACTACCGCGGTTCCAACCAGATACTATTCCAACGCGTCATAATGGCGATAATGGTATTAATAATTTTATTTAGGAATAAGAAAAGCGTTTAAGTATAATAAAATATCGTCTGTCGATTTCAAATCTGTTACTTCATTGTGAGCCACGCAATCGTTTTTGTTACGATTTGCGCTGCTATTTAAAAATATGATAAAAATGTAACTGATGCTAAAAATGCTCCTGTACATTAAATATATATAAATAATTATGTTCATCTATGCGTTTGTCAGAAACAGCTTAATCGATTTAAATGTAGTTTTACTATTATATTGTGCTGGACTTCCTTTAAGATTGTGTTTATTTCATTTCAATCTATTCATAATTAAAAAGTTGTAACCTTTAAAATTATAAATTTAAGCAAAGTTTGTGATTTAAGTGACACACGAAAAATCTAAATACTTTTGTCGGGTAGTTTACGCAGGCGAAGCCAATTTTTTTTTATCTTCATTCTAGAGAGAAATGTTAAATAGTTTTGAAATAATTGTAAGTAAGAATTACTCTAACAAAGATACTTCGTTCTCCACTCTTCGCCATTTCGGGACATTGCATGTTGAGCGAGACGAACACAACGAGACTCGACAAGAAATGGCTTTGTCTCATAATACCTGGGCATATTTAGATGTCAATTATATCCACTTAGGATATAATTTACATATAAATATGCCTCAGGGGTATTGAACTCACAATCATCGACCACAGTCAAATTTAACTCTCGCTGCACAAAGATGCCATCAAAACTATACTATTTAAAGATCCAATCAGACATTCAAAATTCAATACAAACAAGAACTGGCCAGTGAAGAATTCTATTAACATTCTACTCTCGAGCATAGCAGAGCGCTAATATAATAACAAAAATGTACCCACCACTCAACGTCACTATAGAAATATGCAAAAACACTATGACAATGGTAACAATGGACAAAACATTTTGCCTCTTTGTCAAATAATTTCTTCGTAAAACATATCGTTCGTCTAATATTTGAAAACGAAAGACTCCATGATAATGTTTTAAGTTAGATAAAATTTTCTCTACTTTTCGGCCTAATTCAAGACACCAGAACGGGGAAAATAAAATAAAATATATTTTATTTATAGTTCATAATAATAATTAACCCACGTTGTTATGCATAATAAAAAGTATAAAATAAATAGTAAGCTACAATAGAAAACAATTAGTTAAATATGAAATAGAAATTGATGAATTCATCCCATCGCGTATAAAGCGTTGGCGTGGGTTCGAATCCTACTACGTTCAAGTTTGTAAACGTTACTAAATGTTTTTCTCATCCTAATTGTGTGAATAGCAAAATATTAAATGCTAGCTGTGCTACATCGTTTGCATGGAATTCTAAAGTAAAAGTCGCCTTAGTTACTCCTTATTACATCACCTACCTGCCAGTGAAAGTCCCGTCAAAATAGGTCCAGCCGTTCCAGAGATTAGCAACAAGAATAAACAGACAGACAGACCAAAATTGTAAAAAAAAATGTTATTGTGGTATTTATCGTGTATACGACACGACAATATGCACATACTCAAGTTACTCGTGTTTGATGAGAGTAAAGAAAACAATTTGTCATACATAAAGTGTCGAATATCAATTATTAGGACACACTGCAACTCACACAGTATTATTTTTTTAATATCAATTATGTTAGTGAATATGTTTCTGAATAATTAAAAAAAAGCATTTAATGAAAGTGTGAAAAAATATTTTTTACAGAAATTTTATAAACATGTAATCATTTATATAATGCGGTCTAGTTGCGCTTGGAACTTTTTCTTACTGCAACAATAAAAAATAATAGTTGAGACTTCAAATGCTGTCAAGTAATTAGAAGGCGAACCATACAACGAACAGTATGTTAATTTGGAGTAGTCTTTAAAGAACCTTTTTTTTTTTCTTGATTGAATCTAGTGTCAAGACATCAGAAACCCGCTTTTCATGAGAAATGAGAGCGGAGAAAAGAAAATAATTTAAATAAACATAATTTATAAGTGGGAATCGACCCAAGAACCGTCGCGTATACAATCAGACGCTGTCACACTGAGCCTGCATCCTTGACACCAATTGGACCATCATCTGTATAACACTTGTATTCACAAAGATTTAAACAATATAAACGTATTTTTTTTAATCTAGACTTTATGCAATTTAGGTATATCCTTAAGCACGACATGAATCAATGAAACCCATTCAACTGTAAATCAAATCCAGTATCATACTATTTCACGTGTTACAATTACAAAACGGCGGGCACAGGCTGGCTCGCCTTCACCTAAAAATGCTAATCGCTAGCGGTACCGACTACGCGATGTCTAACGGTAAAGGACAGGCCAGTTTCAAACGAGCCGTGGAATCGTCGTGGAGTAATAATGACCTAATTTGGTATATTTAGCTTGTTGTTTGCGAGTTTTTAGTTCCACTTAACCTAACTTACGATTAATGTTGTCACACTAAATCGGAAACAGGCAAGGTAGAATTAATTTTACAGCATGTTTACCGTTTGACTTCCATAGTCAGAGTCCTTCTGAAAAGAACGTTTTTAACAAAATAAAAACATTAGCATTATATGTCTACTTCACCGTCAAGTACGGAACGTCTCTTATTGGGTATGAAAATGAAGTCCGACGAAACGCGGAAGAAGTTAGAAATGCAAGAATATGCCATGAATACTAAAACTTCATATAATCTAAAATTTTTAAAAATGTAACCGTGGCTAACAGACATTTAAAATGTTACAAAATACCTACAACTATCGTTAGGTAGAAAGTGTTACCTAGGAACGTCCCACCTGCGCCACTGTGGCGGCGACGCGACGACGATAACGGCATATTCAAATAGAATATTATTATTGTCCAGAAGACAATAATTAGATAGCACAAGGATATTAAATATAGCGGCACGGACGGGATAGGTAAATCTCATTATCAACAAAAAAACTCTACGAAGATAAATAAATTGTAATAAGCGCATAAGAATATTGACGCAGACTGGTGTAGAACGCATGGCGTAGTGGTCAGAGCGCTTAGGCGGATTCCAAAAGGCGCCGGTTGGAATCCCACTGCGTTCATATTTTTATACGTTTTATAAAAAAAAAATAATAAATACTTAAATTTAGAGTCGTGAAAACAATACACTGGGTAAGTTTTGAACCCATTCACATTATAGCGAAACAAGTTAAAAACCCCCTAGAGGGTGTCGTTACGAAGATTAAATCTAAAAATAGTCAGTACCTAGACAAAAAACCTGAAAAAATACAATCTACCTATTTGCGCTAGCGAATTAACTATTTACTTTGCATGAGTCAGTTCAAATAAGTATCCTCGTGAATATTACGATGCTACATAAATTGGTAAAACCAAGATCAAATATGCGATAAAAATTACGGTCACAATATCTCGCGATCAGTTCAAACATAAAAAAAATTAACAAGCGTTACCTGTTGTGATTCATATAAAACAAAGAAGAATAATATGAAGGCGCATTAGAAAGAAGTGTTGGACTATACACGCGATGGTTATGAGTTCGATTACCAGTCAGAAGAATATTTGTATTACAAAATATTTCTGTAAAATACATATTTAGAAAACTTATAAAAATTTGATCCCGCTGCGCTCAAATTTTTATACGTTTTCTAAACATGTATTTTTCAATTTCCTTAGTGTGGGAATAACACTTTAAAAAATTTTAAAAATATAAATATTTCTGTTTTTACCGTTCGGTGAGGTTAAAATTAACGGCGTATAACTCTACTACTTAACACGCAAAATCTCCACATTTTAAAAATGTTCATAGATCAAGGCGCGCTTTGTCTTAAGTACCACAGCGGAGAAATGAAATAATTTAAATGATGATGATGATAAATGATGATAAGATACATACAATCACATTATAATGTAGAAGGCATATTTAGAAAACGTATAAAAATTTGAACGCATTTTCAATTTCCTTAGTGTGGGAATAACACTTTAAAAAAATGTTAACAAAACATTACAACTAAAATATCTATTTGCCAACAATAAACTGATAAACAAAGAATGTCTTAACGCCATTTGTGAACGAACTGAATATATACATATTTAGAAAAAGGTCACAAATTACATGATTTATAGACAAGTTCTTCCTAGTATGATGGATATATTTGTTATTTAAAAATTCTAGTTTTTATAAATTATAGCAAAGTATATATTTAAACACTATTTAAAATGCTAATATAAATAAATATTAATAATAATCGTGTTTAGATCGACATGTACAAACATTATGGATAAGAAGCATGACCTTATTACATATGAAAAATTTAACGCACTTACAAACAAATACTTTCAAGAAGTGTTTTTCGTACACTTAGTAAAAGATACTTTAAAAAAATATTAATATATTTAATGATCATTCTCTACTGCGTAATAGTTAATGTTAAAAATAATCGTAGAGTAGCGGAAATTCATAAACAATGCTCAGAGCAAAAATATTTTGTAACAAACGTATAACAATTTTTTCTCTCTCTACATTAACAAAGTTTTATATAGATACAACTTATCGTCATTTATCTATATAAAACAAAAAGAGACTTGTGACTTTTCATACTTTTCTTCTTGACCGAAGGTCTTACTGTAAATAAATCAAATAAACATCTTTAGGGTAGATTCAAAAGTTATATTTGATTAAATATTGAGATTATCACCCACAACCCCAAGTGCATTACAAGTGAAATTAAGTTTACACTATACCGTGATATACACGAATATAATTCTAGACACAATTATATAAGATTAAGATAAATCAGACAATTATTTACTCTGAAAGTATTCTAGAATTATCTTACTAATAATAATAATACACCGCTTATTTGATATCATTTATGTCATTATTATATGGTAATTATATAAATATGGTATAAAATCTTCTTTACATTTTACAACTAACTTATCGCATTAACAGTTGTAAAAATCAAGATAATTAAAACTTGCTAATAAATTATATATTTTTATTATAATTGTGTTTACAGTAAAAAATATTATACTGTACTTAGTTAAAAAAATTTTTAGCTTCACACTTTATCCCACATAACAGACATAAGACATTAAGCAAATTAGAGATATAGCGTGTAGTGGCGGGTCTTAACGCCGTGTTTTTTATTTCTGGAATAATAACATATAATTTTTTGAATAAATCACTCCCTTTTCTGCAGTTTTTGTTCGCAATCAAGAGTCTAAGTAGCGACTAACAATAGTAAAGAGAAATTGCGTTTTATTTTCTTTATTTAAGAGTTTTGTCATTAAAACGATGACGAACCATGGCGCTCTATTATGTTCACATTCGAATAATCCTAATGGTGTTATTTGTGGTGAAAAGTTCTTTGAGCAGTTTTTGGGTGAGCAAAAATCATGGTAGTCGCGTCATCGTCACCGAATGCCTAATGTCGAATATAATTTTATGTCAATAGTCGAATGTTGTAGTACCTACATATAATACCTACACATAAATTATAAAGGTACTTAGAGAAATTTATGAAGACCGAAGTATCTGAACATTATATTCTAATATAAATTACAACAGAATCTGGTATCATGAAAATACTGTTAAATTTCCCTACATTTTGACAAGATAAAAAAAACAATAAAATATTGTATATAACTAGTTATCTAAACAGCTCAACTCAATTAGAAATGAAATATTTAGTAAGTAACGACTAATCGTATAGATTTATCAGTATTCAAAGAATGAAGACACTTTCGATGAGCGTGCCCACGTGCATGACAAACACCTTTCACGTCGCCGATCAAAACAACGCGAACGTTCCAGAAGGATCCGATGTAAGCGTATGATTTCTCTTAAGAAGATTTACCTTTCGGAGAAGTGCTTAGAGACAGGCCAGTTAAAACAGAGGGCTATTCTTGATTCTCTTAAGAATAATATATCTATTAATAATATCTTATTTCTAACATATCTATTAATAATATCTTATTTCTATTATTAACTGAAAGAAGAACAATAATCGTAATAATCCAGAAAAAGATAAAAAAGGTACGGACCACGTGATCCAAGAAACCATAGAAAATGTCCTTATCAAGGGCAGACATTATAGTAACGGAAACGCTGAACATCCATCCAAGTGTTATCCACACAAAATAAAACAAAAAGGATATGGAACACATTTTTATTAAAAGTATAAAAAATTCAACGTACAGCTTAGTGGTCGGAGCGCTTGGACGATTTTCAAGAATTTTTATACTTTCTATAAAAATGTTTAAGCATATTATAAGTTACTAAAATTTCAAATAAAAAAGTCGAATTCATTATCTTGTGATAAATAATCTATTATAATATTTTATGTATTACATCTCACTTGTTAAATAACCTAACCTAACTCATACAACAACAAACCAGAATAAACTTCTTAAAAAATACACTAAAAATTCAATCGGGGATGATATCAGTTAATAACAATGAATTAAACTTCTATAATTAGTCACCGCTATAATTTTTATACAATTTAAGAATCGTGTATAATCGACTAAACATAAAATATAAGTACACAATATTGTTATAAAATGAAACCGGGTCAAGTCCGTATATAACCTGTAATAAGTAATACGAGTATATTTTCAAAAATAAAAATTACAAGTCTCCAAAAGTCGCGATATCGTACATTTACCTGTATTACCTTTATTGTATACCCTGTATATAAATGCAAAATTGCTATTTAGATTGTATGAAATTTAGTTAAAATCTATGAATGCGGTGTTTTTTCAAAACTCACTATGAATATTTTTGTATCAAGTGGAGAACAGAGTGAATTATGTGAAAAATTCGTAAAAAATATATGTGTGTAGTATCATGATATTAGTTTAAAAGTTTGCTTAACTAACTAACTGTTACGTTACAATATTACGTAGAGCGACTGATATAATTATATACAACTTGCTTCCTTAAGTAACTAAAACGTTGCTGCAACATCGAATATGCACGTGTATTGTTTTTGTTTACTGTGTTTTTTTTTACATTTTAAACACATTTTATAAGTAAGACTCTATTGTGGCGCAGTTGGACAACGTCTGAATGCAATCCCAAATGGTTGTTCGATTCAGATTCGGGGGAATGATTATATTTAAATTATTTCATTACTTCACTCTCATAAGAGAAATTGCGGCGTTTAAGAGAAATGTTTCAATTTCGGGCGGGAAGTGTACAACTGAATGTTTTGTCTATACACCTTATTATAATAAAAGATGAAGAATAATTGAAGTGCACATTTTTTTTTTTTTTTCGAATTTTCCCTAATGGCTTCTACAGCGTCTCGCGGGCTTTGAGTGAGGCCGAGCTAGACGACCTCTGACCTTGGCTTGACCACCTTGGAATGTGCCAGCAAATATAGTTCACGAAGTGGCAAGGCGTCTCTTATGAGACACGATCCTCGGCATGCGTACTCCATTTGTAGTGGAGGGCTTTGCTTCGCTCGAGCCCAGTTCAGCCTACTGGGTAGGGCGTTTGATACCCTTTTGGAAATTAAGCTTTGCGCCCTTGGGCTGCAGTGCTACTGGGACCTCTTCTCCACCGGCGGGGACGGTGTGTGTACCGTGTGTGTCGTCTTTTGTGTGTAGCCCTACCTAGGTGTTCGGCGTTATTGGCTACGGTTATGCGGTCAGCTTCGTCAGATAAAACGTTGCGTAGTCTACGGTAGGCCTTCTTTATCAGTAGCGAGTATTCACAGGCTTCTACGACTAGCAGGTTTGGGGCTGTAGAAGCTCTTTCAAAGTAGCTGCTGGACAGATGCCTGCAGTGCTCTTTGATTGAGTCTAGACGGGCGTCGCGGTGTACATCGATATTGCGCATGTACCAGGGAGCGCCCGTGGCCATCATGCGTAAGAATTTATTTTGCAGTATTTGCAACCGGTGCAGGTCGGTGTGAGCGAACACGACACTGGCGTGACGTGAGAATAGGCACACGCACAGAATACACATCGTGTACAGGCGAATTTTGTTACGTAGGGACATCTTTGACTTCGCGCAGATCAGTGGGTAGAGGCGACTTAAAACAAAGTAAGCCTCGTTACGGACATTTGTGGGGTGCTCTTTAAAGTTGAGCTTACTGTCTAAGGCGACACCTAAGTACTTGGCACTGGAGGCCTGTGGAATGACTTTGCCTAGCAGACGGACATTGCGTATGTCGTCTGTTCGGCGAAGGGGGAAGAATATGGAGCTACTCTTGTCGAGGTAGAAGTGCTACATTAAATTTAAGAAAGTACGTCCCTTTGAAAACATCCAAGCTATAAGTCCTTATCGACCCACGTTTAACTTTTTTCTTGACTTTCCATATTAAATTTTCATCTTAAAATTAATGGCACAATCCCAGAAGGGCAATTGAGAAGTCTAAATGTACATATGACGATTGTGAGTCCGATTTAAACAATATTTCATTAGTAGGCAGCAATCGCAAAATACGTAAATTTACGACAATAAAAAGAAATAAACAAACATAACCTAATAAGACTGTTTAATTTAATATTTTTATACATTCCCTTTATTATTCTTTAGCTAATTAATGAGTAGGTAATATAATTTTTAATATTAATTCAAACAACGTGTCAATATTCTATAAGTACGATTAGTGCAACAAAGCAGTGTTGCAATTGTTACTTAATGTAGGCACAATGTACTAAAGGCCGCGTCCGTATTACTTTGATAATTTTACGATATATGTATATCATACTATATACTTTGGGATGTGTTAATAACTAGGTATATACATTATAGATATTATATAAAAAGGACACTGATAAAAATGTGATCAATTGGTTCTCGTGATTGTTATTGTATGCTATTTTTTTTTCTGGTTCTTCACACTTTCTACCGCATAGCGCAATGTAGGCGGAGAGTACATAGTCTTATTATACTCCGCTTTCTGCCTTCATTTGCTAGCGTGGGTAGAGTGGCGGAACTCAAAACCGCATTTTACCAGAACAGGGAAATAAAAATAATTTTAATATAAACGGGGCAATGATTTTTTGATATTTCATTTCCCAATAACAATTTCAATATAATAATTTCCTCGAGTGGCGAACGAGTCCACCACCATAAGTAAGTATTGTGTTAACTTATAAAATGAGAGTAAAATCGATAATTTTTATAAAAACGAACTTTAAATTGTAAGTTTCAAAATTGATTATAAGATGCAACGCTTATATAAAACCGTAAATAGATTATTTAGCTCACGTATAGTGTGGTTTTTCATCAAACGGTATGAGTGGTTACAAGACTAGCCTCTTGCAGTTTGGAAAAGAATTACAAACATTCTCCTATTATAGATATTATAATTTTAAACGAAAACGGAAATCTCATTTGTTACCCGTACCATCTTAATATTGTAAATCGATAACGAGTCAAAGTTACTGTACGTTTATATGTAACTTTCATTAGCCTTCCTTCAAATCCAAAATAAAAAAAGATAATTTTTAAAGGTATTTACTTAAAAAGGGGCAATACAATAAATTCACATCCAATAATGGCCAATGTAAAGTTACATCACACTAATCTTTATCCCGCAATTTTATAAAAGTAACATATTACTATATACTATATACATATACATATTACTATTACTATATACTATAGCTTCAGTTCTAAAGTAAAATAGAATATATATTTTGTTAACATTTTTTAAAGTGTTATTCCCACACTTAGGAAATTGAAAAAGACAGCGGGATTTGAACCCGCGGTTCAAATCCCGCTGCGTTCAAATTTTTATACGTTTTCTAAATATGTCTTTTTCAATTTCCTAAGTGTGGGAATAACACTTTAAAAAATGTTAACAAAATATATATTTAATAAATAGCATTCTCTCTTGCCAGACGATTGTTCGTAGAATAATCTTTGGGTAGCAGAAATTTGTAAAAATCTCTCTACAGAGATGCTAACAACAAATATAAGTTGTAATAAGCGTATAAGAATTTCAACGTAGCTGGAGGTGGGACGCATGGCTTAGCGGTCAGAGCGCTTGAACGGTTTTCAAGAGGCGCGGGTTCAAATCCCGCTGCGTTCAAATTTTTATACGTTTTCTAAATATGTCTTTTTAAAATAGAATATGTTCCAGATATTGTAAGTGATAAAATCATATCGATTATTCTTCTAAAAAAGTATTTTACAGATGAAGATGAACCACAATGAGAAACAATCTGTGTATCGAATTTAATCTCTTTTAGTCTAATTCACATAGATATCATAAATTATTGAAAATAGACAATCGCTCGCAAGTAAAATATAACTGTATGATAAAGGGATTTAAAAAGATCTTTTATGTTCAAAATATTTGCACACCTATAAATGTTATCTAAGCATTGTATGCAGATTAATCAGTGCTTGATGCTATATGTGCAGTTGTTTGTCACGTGTTTTATGACACAGGACATAGTGGGAAATACGCGAGTTATCTGTATTAATAACAATACAATATACGCTGTTGTATTTTACATACTACTATGGGACAAGAACCCTACACGACAAAAAAAATAGTTTTATTTTAATGTTTTTCAAATACTATTTATTTTTAATTTCATTACTTATGTAAATTATCGATTTGATCAATATACCTGATACGATTCGTATAAAACTATAATTGCTATATTAGAATTGTATCAAGTCAATATCTGATCATATATTTTTGTACTTTAAATGTTTTGTACTGTACTGTAACTGAATGAAGACTTTCCAATTAACCAATCTAAATCTTTTCGTATCAATAAAATAGGTGAGGTATGGCCTGTTATCATAATGTCAGTAAATATTTTAAATTAATCAACAAAATTACTTTTGAAGTGACTGTGACAATCGTATAAACTGTTTAAAATATATTTTAACATTTTAAAGTGTTATTCACACACTTAAAAAATTAAAAGAGTACGAATAATAACATAGATTACAATTTAGTACCTTGGTGTCAAGGCATTGCCACTATTTGTGGAGCTTCACCAGACTTTTATCAAGATCATTGTTTTGCGATTCAACACAAAATCGACCTAAATTCGTTTCGTTTCAGAATTAACTTACAAATTATTACTACATACATTTTCTCATTTCGAATTCTAGTAACTAAGGGCAAAATCTTCAATGAAACCATTTGGTCAATAGTTTAACATCATGCAAATAATTATTGTAATAATAATTTATTAAAAGATGTTCTAAGTTTACATTATTAAGACTTATTATATATAATGAAATTATATTTGAAAGATATAAAATAAAGGTGGATAACACCGAAGTAAGTAAGTGGAAGTATCAAGATACAAAAACATTGTAAAAAGAAGTCCTATATTTAAATTGAAATCGAATATTTCTACACTGTGTGGAAACGACGAGTCATGAAAGCTACATTGTGAGTACTTTTGTGTAACAGTGTTTAAATTTTATTGTGGCAATGGCCTGACAAAGTCTTTAAGTGTATATTAAACATGTAAATATTTATTATATCTAGACTAGTTTATAACATGGCTTCGCTTATCTTAATTGTATAAAGTAAAGTTTTAAGATATCCGGTACGCATTTAGCTCAATTAGGTCTAGCACCTTCTTGAACTATTTTTGTAAGCCCAAACACGTCAATCGGTAAGTTTGTGAGGAGTTGGGTATACCAGGACTTCCTGATGATGAAAGTTTAGTATGAAAAAACAATCAAATTCACCAAGTTTTAAAGGCATCCGGTTATGTGAATCCTCCTTTGTATTCATATATTTTAGGTTTTTCAGGTATATTTTGCTTAACTTAACATTCAGCAACTCATATTATTATGAATCGTAAAAAAATGTGTAACATACGATATTAGATAAAGTAAGCGATCAATATTTCGTAATTAAAGAAAAAAATTGAAATATGCTAGATTATTGTATTATACTAATGCATATGATCGTGATTAAACACGTAAAATTCTTACGGACATACAATAACAATAAAAAACTACTAAAACAAAAGTATGTCGTAAAACTTACTTTTTATGTCTTAATTACTAGATAAGGTATGGAAGTAACATTTAAACTCAGAAGAAATTGCAAAACGAATTGTTCGGAACAAAAGTAATTCCGAGTAACTATTATTATTTTCAAAAATAACTGTAAGCCGTATTTTTTTTATATTGACCAGTACAGGTGGAAAGAGGAGAGAATCTAATGTTAAGATACTATGTTCTCCATTTTCTTAATTATGAAAGGCTCTATTTTCTTTCCTATGCCGCTGTGGGTGGCTAACGTAGCGCAGTGCGAAAGTCAAAGTCGAATAATTTTTTTGAAAATAAGAAGTTACATGCTTCATTTTTTGAACGTCAAATAATTTACCACCGGTTCACTAAAGTTCATGTCTCAGACCTTAGATATGAACTCAGCGGGACTACTTTTTTTTCAATCAATTATTTACATATCTATTAGTGACAATGATACCTTTGAAATAGGCTGGAGCGAGCATTTCATTCCCAAGGCGTGTTATCATTTATAAAATAGTTAATTAGGTACGACCTTTAACACAGAAACGTCTCTACACAACTTTTTTAAATTGTGATATAGAACATTTTTGAACGGTTCCTGGGATCCTATTGTAAAAGCGTAGACATTGTCGCATAAAAGAACTACGGATTCGATGTAATCGAGTTAAAGGCGCGGTAAGTTTAAAGTAAGTTTACATCACTGATTTTAGTAGAATTATAAATATTTTTCTTTACATACATTAAATTTTCAAATATATATTGAAACACCGTACAACTGTAAATGCGATTGGTTGTGGGTTCGATCCCCACTCGGGAGAATGATGATGCGCCATGTGAATGACGAGACAAAGTGCTGCGTTGAGCTCCGCCACACAACACGAACGGGGTCTCTTGATACTAGGGTCTCTCTGGCTGCCTATGCCGCAAAAAGCTGCAAAACTTTTAGCTTCTTACTCTACAATACGCGAGATATGCGTAAGGAACAAATTGTTCATATTTGTTAAAAATGTCGCGAACCTTAAAAGTAAATATAATTTTGTCGACCTTAGCCTTCTAGTGGAGATGGAAATTAGAAAATGTGTGTATATCTGGAATTTGATTTTAGAATGAACTGTTTTTAATGAATTGTACTGGTATTATGAATGCTGTGTATGTAATAATTATTTATTGAATAATTTTACAATTTACTATAATTTATTATAGTTTTATTTATTATTTATTTTATTATTTATTTATTAATATTTACTACTATGAAATTATTAATTATTCATGTTTATTGGATTTTTTATTCTGGAAACAAAGAATGTCTTTACATAATAGCAATTTATATGTAGGTAATTGGTATATAAAATAACTTTTACTTATAACAATCTATCGATGTAGGTTGAAATAATAATAAACACGATGTGATCATAAACCTAATATTATTTAACATTTTTTAAAATGTTATTCGCATACTTAGGAAATTGAAAAAGACTTAAAACCGTTTAAGAGGCACGGGTTCAAATCCCGCTGCTTTCAAATTTTTATACGTTTTCTAAATATGTCTATTTCATAAACCTAATTACAATTTATTCTTTAGAAAAAACATATATATTTCTTATTCTAATAGTTAAACAAAAGTAAATTCGTAGAATTCCATCATTGCTTTTTTAACTATCCCTAAGCGAAGAACGGAATGGAAAATTTTTCACTAGTTAGTGTTTGTAATTTTTTTTCTTATAAGTGAAGGTTGCTTTTGTTATTGGACATGTTTTTTTATTACAATTTGTCATAATGTAACTGTTGCTCCTTTTTAGTACTTTGTATTTTCTCCATACAACGTGACATTGGCGAAGTGATTTGTGGAAAAGCCATATATAAATAAAGAACTTAACTAAACTGTATCTTCTTTTCTACGTAACGTATTTTTAAATAAGCTTTTTTTAATAAAATAAACCGCTCTAATTTTTTTTTGTCATCATTATAGTAGCCAAGGCAAGAACATAAGGTCCATGAAAATATTGTATTGTCATTGAATCGAGGCAACCAAAATAGCGTTGCAAAATTATCATACATCGATCTATGAATGATACAGTTAAAGTAAACAGAAGCATCTTAAAAAGAAAATTAATTTAAAAAAAATAAACTCAACGCAACAAGATTCTTCAGTTTTTTATATTTTGTAGGAAGTTGTTCCCAATATGGAAAGAAGTCAGACGATAACATTTACATGACTGCTTTAATAATGGCAACTTTGTTTTTAATGTCAAGTGGTGGGAGTGGATTAATTCAAATCAGCCACTACATGCCATAGGTATAGCGTTCGATCCCACGTATTATATTATTTATTGTATTTAAAAATTACACAGTGAAAGCAAATAAAATTGGTAGTTCACAAAGGTCGACTTATCTCTAGAAGAGATATCTTCCAGCCAAGTTGTGGAGGTGGATGATTAACAACTTGTGGGATTAAATTGATTTAGGAAATCTATACTTCTACACTAATATTATAAAGAGGTAAGCGTTTGTGAGTTTGAGGCAGGCAATCTCAGAAACTGTCCAACAGATTTTAATATTTCTTTCAGGAATTTAATTGTTTTACGAAAACGCTGCCGAAAATACGAAACAGCGTGCGGGCGAAGCCGCGAGCGGTTAGCAGAGCGGAAAGAATAAAAATAAAATAAAAATACAATATTGATATAAGATCACAATTTAGAATTATTCTTGGCTTTTGTTTGGTGACAAAATCGGCAAGAAATTGTGAATTGTATCAAAATTTAACAATATGTCGCTAAATTCGTATTTGGATATCATAGTTTTTCTACAAAACTTAAAAAACTTCCGAGTGCCGCGAAGTGCTACGAGACGACGTTCTATATTTGTATTTGAAAACAAAACAGAATAATTTTTTTTTTCGTAACATTTTTTTTTTAACAAGAAAGTAAACAATTTAAAGCTCTTTTTAAACATTTTTTTAACAAAAACAATTTAAGCTCTTTATATTAAGCATGCAACTGTGAAAAATCGAAAATACGACATATACATATATCTTCAGTTGTTTGTAAACAATGAGTCAATCTCAATAAAAAGAGATATAGAAATATGTAGAACTCTCAACTGCGAAAACAAATGTAGGTATTAAATTGTTCAATATGATCATTTCTGTACACAGAATCAAATTCTATGACGATATTGTTTGCGTTTAGTTGATTCTTATAAAGTTAGTAGGCGTTTGTAAGATAGAATAACATACAAAAATAACCTATGAAGCTTTTATATAACAATATTTTAGATCAAATACTAAAACAAAAAATCTGTTGGTAGTTTTATAGAATGCACCCATCCATCCCTTCATTTGTTTTCTTATAAGTACAGAAATTATTAGTTCTGTGAAATAATGTTTTATATGCATGTTTCTAGGTATAAATTAGTCTATCTTAAAATATGTGTTGAAAGGTCAAAATGTTTGACAGAATATATTAAGCTTAAGGTAAATTCGTTTCCATATATTACATAAAGCGTTACAAAATTTTACATTTTCAGGGTTAGCACTAAAGCAGACAACCCTTTAGAATCTAAATTATATTGAGGACATTGTGTTTTTTTAATATCGTTGCTAAAACAATTAAATGTCCAAATTTGAAGAGACATCTTTAGTAACAAAACAAAAGAGAAAGGGTAAAAACATTGTATAATATGAAACGTGATAGATTTCGCAACAAAGAACAGAGGGATCGTCGATCGACGACGAATGAGCTCGCAAGTCAGTGAAAGTGATTTACCGACGCACCCATAACCATCACATGACCGTGACCCGACACGAGGCAAATATCATAAATAAATAAAATAAATGTAACACTCAACAATACATCAAATTGTTAAGACACTTCACTAACGGTGAATTTTTCTCGAGACTGTTTTTGTAGATAAGAACACATCTATTTCGCACTCACCTTATAATAAACATCCATGAGGATGCTGTCCGGTAGAGATCGCAAATCATTCCTTTCGCACTTGGATTTCTGCAGATAGTTCACTAAATTCGTCAAGCACAGTTCGTAAAGATTATCGGGTATTTTTTTCACTTGCACCGACGACGACGCGTCAGCCATTTTGGAGGGATAGAATGAAACTCGCTGTGTAAATCGTTTTGCTGAGCGAATATCGATGACAGCTCGATTCGAACCGCGCGATGTTCACGTCAGTGTCGAATCTGCTATTGGTCGTAAATATATTTGCTTAACGCTCATTGGTGGATTTATAATTGCCGCGTCGTGATTGATTGAAATTATTTGTAATATGATTCCGTCAAATGAGGTTTTAATCGCGATTTTAGGGTCATGTGATAAGCAACAAAACAAGAGGGAAAGATAAATCAATGGATAGATTTCATCAGCTGTTATATGACTTGGTGAGAAATCTCCACGCGTAATATTTGATTATTTTGGTTAGTTTTTGTAAAATAAAGCAATTAGACTTTAATTTTAACATTTGAAAGTTATATTCACACACTTAGGAAATTTAAAAATAATGAAACTTATTAAAAAAACCCTTACTTGTTTTATATATGTATGTAATTTTATATTAAAATTGAATGCTTTTATTTTGACGTAATATATTTTAATCCTGTGCTTCTTAGAAACTATTAAAACTCTATAGCCAGTTTAGCTATACGTTATTACTGTGTTATATATTTTTTGTATACATACATTTCTGTTAAAGAATACAAAGCGTCCTTAATAAAATATTATTTTTAAGAATGTTGTAATAATTTTCACACTTTATCTATTAACAAAAGTATATAATCATTAATTATCTATTTGTTAATAGATAATTATCGATTATATAATATATAAATCAAAACATATAACTTGATAGTAAAAAATATCTACAAACAAGGAAGTGTAAACAAAGAAAATATTTATGTCTATATTTCTCAATGTTATTAATGTGAGGTAACAATTGAGGTGATCTTCTTTACATTATTGTTATCAATCAAGTATAGTCATTATATAACTAGAATAATGACATAATAATTGTCGACTACATAATAATAAAGACCTGTGAGAATTTTTTTATATTTGATATTTACAATCAACTTTCTTTTGTGTCCCCTGAAATACAGAACAATATTATTAATAATTTTTTTTTTAATGTAGATATATTACGGAGTCAGACGCTTAGACGTGACATTACCATTATTATATTATTGTTAATATAATTTTTAAATACTTTATCTTTTTTTGTAGTAAGGCAGGGAAACAATGTTAATTTTCATACAAAAACTCTATGTCCCAAGGACTATAACTCAAGAAAAGTACAATGCAGTATTCCAAATATGTCTGTAAATATAATGAAAACATTGCATCTACAATTAAAAACGTAAAATACAAGTAATCCGCCAAGTGATAATACAGTGGCTTAATTAAAATGTCTATATGCATTTTTAACTAATCTTCATTTTCGTTTACATTCAAAGGAGTTCCTAAAATTCATTTCACGCATCTATCTAATCAATTAATTTATGAAAAACTTTTAACGCTATTTCGACTTGCTTCTTAACGTGTAAATTGCGTGAAAATCTCCGCACACGTGTCCGGATACGATGGTCAATCAACCCACTTACGTATATTTAAACAAACTTCTTAGAGGCAGAATTAAAAAAAAAAGAAGCTTATCCACCTCAAAGACCGGCAACGTCCATTGCCTGTACCTGCTCTAGTGTTATACGGGGTTGTGGGCGGCGGTTTACACTTCATTTACCATCAGGTGACATGAACGCCTTGCCTTGTCTTCACTACATAAAAAAATTATCGGTAAATTCTCTCTAAGCAATTCAAGAAATTCGTAAGGAACTTTAAATTAAATTATTATTTGTATGCATGTAGTTATATTTATATTGGTAAAATAACTTCTATCTTTATATCCAGGATTTATTTAAACTCGCGTTATTGCCATAACAAGTGTGAATAGGTTGACAAGACAGATTGTATATACAATTTAAAAATATTAAAAGATTATTGAATAAATTATTAATTAAACAAAGCAATTTCAATTAAAAAAGTTTTACATAACAAAAACAGAATTTACCAACAAAATCAAACTTTAAAATGCCTTGATTTATCAACTCATTATCTTTAATCTATTACTATAAAGATTCAAAATAAAACAAAATCAAACATGAACATTATTTATTCATAACTAAACACTAAAATAAACAAACACTGTTGTTTAAAAACTAAACATTGTTTAAAGCTGTACTAAAACAAAATAAATGCCTCATCATTTTCAGAACATAAATTCAAAATCTGTAAAACCCCGAATAATTATTAAAATTCCATGGCAACCTTGAAAATTATTTATATTTGAATACAATACAAATTATTGAACAAAAAATGGTAAAACTATAATTGTCACTTGTAAGTGTTATTATGAGGGTCTAGGGCTCTACAGAAGTGTCTACATGTTTATTATTAATAATATATCTAACAGAAATTCCTTTTACTTTCCAATGGTGAACTTAGAAATGCTCTCTAGTAAATTTATGTAGGCGGAGTGTTCATACGCAGTGCTGAAGTCGGACAGTTTCTGAACAAATTCGTTGCTAATACCCTTTTCTTCTAACAGATTCATCAAAAGATCATACAAATACTGAAAAATAAAATAAAAAAGCATTAAAATTTACAAATATTAATACTTCTTTAAAAAATATTAGTAGTTGAGTTGTAGAAAACTTAGATGTTGTTTGGTTTGGTTACACATAAAAATCTTTCCAACTGAATAAAAAGAAAAAAAAATATGTTTAATATACTATTAGGCTTTTTAATAAAATATATATTGATTAAAATACTATTAATAAGTGTCATTATATAAAAGAAAAAATAAAAAATGAATTAACTTCAAAAAGTCAACTGAAACAAAAATAAATAAAATGGAAAATTTGTAAAAAATACTTTCGAGACTTTAAATAAAATACATACATTCATTTTTTTTAAATAATATTTAAAAAAAAATGAATAATGTCATGATATAAAGAAAAGGAATAAACTTCAAAACATTAATTAAATAAAAGTAAAAAAAATATTAAAATTTTACAATTATTTTGAAAAAATGTAGAGCTTCCATGAATGCCTTCACATATAGTGACGTACAAACTTCACTTCAGCACATTAATTTCCCCCAATTTTTGGCACTTGACAACTACTATGTAATTGTAGCTCAAGTATGGCGGATAATGGGGTTCGAAAATTATTGCCTCGGCCGGGACGCGAACTCAGGACCCCGCAGGTTTTTAATCGTGTACTTATACCATGACACCATTACGCTATTTTAAAATGATGTCAAAAAGTTCCATATATCGTATCATTGCTCTTTAAGACATTTAAGGACCATTATATAAGATTGCATAGTGTTTTTATTTAAAACACTAAAATTATTAAAAGTTTTAACTTGTTTCATTTTAGAAAAATATGATTTCACTCAAGTATTATTACAGAAATGTGAAAAATATGTAAAATGTGCTTTTAAAGTAGGAAGAAAAGAAATCGATATTAAGGCCAGCATAATAATAATAATTAAAATATTATATAAATTCAGATCTTATCACTTATGTCTGAGACATGTACTGTGATTGTAAATTCAAACAATGGTCTAAAACTATTTATACATACTTATGAAAATTCTGTATGTATATATATATATTCTACTTCATCATATTTATAAGTGTAACTTTAACAATGGTTCATTTCTGTCACTTTAGATTTCCACTACTTAATTGTTCTAACAACACAAAATACTTTCTAATATATGACTAAAAACTGTCAAGACAACAATATCATGTTATGTTATGTATTATCTCATAGATTTGAGCACATTTTTATTTATGTATGACTTATATTTGACCACACAAGCCTGATATTAGGGGTTGATGTGCATATTTTCAAGCAAATTGATTTTCTTACATATATATACTCATAGGTATTTTAAACATTTTTAAAGTGTTATTCACACACTTAGGAAATAGACAAAACATTTTTAAGAAAATGTATAAAAATTTAATTATCATTATAATAAAATAATTTGAATTTCTTAAGTGTATGAATAACACTTTAAAAATGTTGAAAATATTTCATAAATAGCATTGATAGGTGAATAAAATCGTGTTAAATATATATCTTATATTCTCGAATTTTAGAACTGTTTGTATTTGTTTATCTGAATTTAATAATATTTTGATACTAACCCCATCGAGGACATCACCAGCTACAGCATACACTTTGTCATTCCACTCGCCCTTGTGCAGCGTCACCTCGTCGATACCGAAGATGTCGTCTGTAAGTTTCAATTAAGCTTTATACTTACTTGTATTTGAGAAATTTAAAATAAGTCTGTAAGTTTCAATTAAGCTTTATACTTACTTGTATTTGAGAAATTTAAAATAAGTCTGTAAGTTTCAATTAAGCTTTATACTTACTTGTATTTGAGAATTTTAAAATAATAAGTAAGTAAAAGCATTATTTATTTAGAATTGTTAAGACACTCAGTTCTTCACTTTCAGTGAACGAAATTAAGTCGTGCGGAATTGAATACATATATAACTTTTTTATAAGTCTAATAAGAATTGGTAGAAATATTCGTAGTAAAATATCATTGAATTTAAATATTTCAAATAAGTTAGTTAAACTCTACAAGCAATTGTAACTGAAGTAAAAATACAAGGAAGATCTAAAATACAAAGTATTTACGAATACAAAATTATTACATAAAAAGTACATAAATATTAAAAATATAAATAATTATCAAGTTTACGCTTTTACTGCATGGTAGTCAGTGGGAACCTAGTGCCAAGTCACTCTGTTCTCCACTTTCCGCACCAAATCGAGATATCGAAGTAACAATTGACTGTTGAATGGCGGAACACTGCGCCGCGCTTTAATTTAGGTATCAGAGAGGAGCAATAAAAAACATTTAAATATAATCATTCCCCCGAACCAGAATCGAACCCACAACCAACCACTTTATTAGTCCCATTGCTAATAAAAAAATATAACTTTCAACTTACTAAATTCATCACTGCCACTGCTAGCTTGTTCTTGTAAGAAAGAGCATGTGAAACCAAGTGTAGTGTCTCCTCGTACCAGGTCTACTTCGAACTGGGGCTTAGAGCGCATTTCTGAGAACTCTTGCTTCTCAGGCTGGGCTTCTTCGGCAAAATCCTCAGTGTCGACTGTGTGGTTCACATTGAATGTTATTTTTACTCTGGAAAATTAAATACACTTACAATTAGGCTTATATTTAAAATGTTTTTAAATTATTTTTTAACAAGAATAGAGAAAGCAGAAAAATCCTAGAATGCTAAACTATTACTCAGTTTTATATATTAAGATTTAAGTTTCTTGGATGTCAGAAACAGAATTAAATATGACATGTGACAGTGTCAAATATATTTTTTCTTTTATAACTTTTAACAGTACTTAAATAAATTTCTACTATGAACCTAGTACAATTTTATTGACTAAATATTAGGATCAGGTCAGTTCAGTTCTTTAATTATGGCACTTCAAACATAATATGATGTCCAATACCCTTATACAGAAGCCTGACAGGTGTCAAATGGCTCTGGATGTAAGTATAGGTTTTCTGTACCCCACAATTGGTATTTTGACACCCAACAGAGTATCAAAATGTAAATTTGCCGGGATTAAAACATTAAAAAACATAGTTATTTATTATTGACCTAATAAATAGTTATTTATTATTGACCTAATAAATAGTATAGTATAGTAAATAGTATAGTAATAGTACAGTTGTGGTGCAGTGGGTATGTGTGACTGCAAATGCAAAAGTTGTGGGTTGATCCACAATCAGGGGAATGATTATCATTCAATGATATTTTCATTTCCAAGTCTGTTAAGACAAAGACTCAAATTGAAGCAGAAAAGCAGAAAGTGAGAATGGAATGTCTTGATACTAGTGTCTTTCTGCTTACAATTCTATGTGGTAAAAAGAAAGTTTCTATTTATGAAAAACATAATAAATTTTTAGGATTTTAAAATATTAATAGTTATATAAAGCAGGTTGAGGCTATTGCAACGCAGTGAGACAGCATCTGACTGAAACAAGTTTGGTTGTGGGTTCCCACTCGGCAGAATTATTATATTTAAATTATCTTCATTTTCCTGCTCTGCCTCTGAACAACGAGCAGTGTTGAGTTCCACCATTCTAAACGCAAATGTCTTGAATTCAGGCAGAAAGTGGAGAATGGAGTGTCTTGATGCTAGGTTCTCTTTGATTTTTAGATGTTTTTTTCTTTATTTTATATAAAACAGATCACACATTTTTTTCTACTCAATTATATACATTATCTTTTATTAATTTAATATATAAAACAAGTAACATACAAGCAACATACATACATATAAAAAATTATAATAATACTTTATATAAGTTTTAAGAATAGAAAATTATAATAAAACTTTTCTTACAGTTCATCTTTTAATTGCTTGCTAAGCACCACCTCAGCTCCCTCACCCTTTACTGCAAACCCTTCTAATTCAGCGGGCAAGTTCTTAGATTTCTGAGCTTTCCTCTCGGCAACTATTTCTTCAGTTAAAAATTCCACTAATTCTCTTTCACCTTTAAAAAATAATATTATAAAATTATATGTTACTTATAACTTATATTGTGTATAAATATCTACATTTTAAACTTTATTACTAAATTGTATGTAAATTGAGTAATAAATATAATGAACTCCATACCATTTTTAAGGTAAGTTACAAAACACCTAAAAGTACAACATTTTGTTAAAGTACTGCATAGGTTAATATATATAGTCTATGGTAGCCATAGATAATCTCAGTATCCAGACACTCCATTCTCTACTTTCTGCCAAAATCCGAGACATTGAGTGTTGTATGGCAGAACTCGACTCGACTTGAGTGGACAAATTAAAACATTCGACTGGACTGAATGGGAGTCAAACCGACAACTGTCACATATACAGTCAGATGATATCACACTGCACTATGATAGCCTCTATTTACTAAATATTAAAATACATTTCGTTACTTTAAATTAAGTTACTTCATTCAAATGGATCTACACACATACTATATCTAGAATATTCAAAGGATAGGATGAGATTTCAGGATGAGGGGAAAGGGACTCACCAAGGGCTTTGTTGGATGGGGACTTTTCATCCTGTCGATCTGTTGATATAACTACTGTTAATAACCTAGCACGTTATCATAGTCTCGTCATAGGCATGCTTAGTTAAAATGTATTTAGGTTTCTATAATTATTCTTAGTCTAATCATTACATAAATATAAATCAAAACATAATTTAAGTTAATCTTGAAATATTTGAGTTGAGCAATCAAATTTAATTCACTCCTAACCGGCGATAAGTGCGCCTCGGCCGGTGACAAATAGTTGTTAATCTATATGGAAGCAATTTGTTATATATATTATCCTAATCGGTTAATAGCAATATATTATATAAAAATATATATTTTAAGACTTCTAATACGATTATATATGAATTTGAATGTGGTGCAATCCTAACCTAAAAATAGAAAGCGGGAGATAATAACAATCTACCTTTAGTATGAAGGGCTTTAAGTCCACAGCCACAACTACAAGTGTTTGAGTGATTCTGTAGAAGGCTGGAGGAAGCTGAGGTGCTGTCCATTCTTTTCGAACAGCTCATATGCCATATTCCTCTGGTGAAGTCACGTTTTACTGGGATCTGGGTGCGAGACACTATCGAACCAGCAAGTCCTGTGTTTTTTACGCATGTCTGAAGAACTTTATGTGCTGTTCTCACTAAGCCGCTCATTTTGTTTCTTAATTATTAGGCGTTAATACAAGAAAATGTTAGGAAATTAGATTGTCAAGATTCAAGAAAAAGAAACGATAAGCGATATCTGCAAGCTTAAGGCCACACTGAGTTAATATTGCCAGTCCCAAATATACAGCAATTGTAAAAAATGGCCTAGATCTTTATATTTTCTTTAAAGCTACCAAAAAATTGTTATATTTTAATAATATTATCAATGTTGACACTTTAATATTGATGAGTTGTTATCATTTATTAAGTAAATTGTGCCTTTATTTTTTTACAGAGCTTAAAGAACTTGTTTTCAAAGCGTTAACAAATTAAAAAACTCTATACTGCAGTCAAATTCTGTCATTTTCACGTGTAAGTTCAGCATTCTACATATTTTCATATTTATACACAAATATTAAAATGGGGAAAAAAAGGACATTTGTAACAACTGAAGGTCCACCCAAATACCGTTCACCAGTCGAAGTAATTTTAGAGGATGTAACAAACCATCCACTTTGCTTACACGGCCCTACGTTATTATTTGCTAGCGAAAGCAGGTTTTACGCGTGTGCTTCTTGTAGAAACAAAAAAGATTGTACTGTTCATATTGAAGAAGAAGATTGGAAAAAGGAAAATATCCGAAAACGTAATGAGAAATACTATAATCTTATACCAAAACTTGACAAACCTGCGGCATGGAATAACCTAAAAGAGGTTAGTTAGTATGTATAATTTGATGTATTTGTGAATTGAGTAAAATTTATTATAATATATAAGATTTTATGTGCTTCACTAAAATTTCAAAGAATTTATATATGGAGTTAAAATGTAACAACATTTTTAATTTCATATTTTAGGTTAAGTCGCGTCATCCATCAGATAGAGCATTTTGTAACACTTGTCAAGAGCTATATATAATTTCTCAAAGTAAAAAGCATTTAAAAGACCATAAAGTAGTGATGCCATTGACAGAAGAACAACTGGCACATCCTACCACATTCTTACCACCACTTGAAGATGACCAGAAAGAGGCCCAGTACATATTTTCTAAGAAAGCAGTCAGCACTGTATTGGGAATATTAAAGAATAATAAAATAAGGTAAGAAGTTTGTAAATTAAATACCATTTCTACACAGGCATATTACTTGCCTTATTATTATATATTTTAAAGATTTTTTGATCAAATATTTTTTTTGTAATTTATGGTTGTGCCAAAAGAAAATATGTTGGTGCGTTATTCCAATTAACACATTATGTCTTGGATGTACCTTAGGAGAAGTGGTCTACCTGTATGTAGCTAGAGATTAGCAATTTCAAAAATAAAATAAAAATAGAATTTAGATTTATTGGATGTAATTGGAGGTGTTCGGTTACAATGCTTGAACCAAACAGTGACACTAGGTTCTCTGTCTTGGCTATGCAGGAAAAAGCATGAAGCTAACATGAATTCAAAATTAAATTTATTAAGTGTTTGACTTTCCAGTATTTATATAATATTATTTTCTTTATTTTTAGTAATATACTATGTATTGGCACTCCTTCAGTCCATGAAGCGGCACAAGAACACCCAGAGTTTGACTCTCTTTTATTAGATTATGATATTCGACATCACTTATTCTATGCCCCTAATAAGTTTCTGTGGTATAACATGTTTAACAATTATCTCTTTAATGGCAATGAAGACGAAAAGATATTGAAAAAGTTCATGAAAGCTTCTAAGTAAGTTGTTATTTTAATCCAACTTTTAATAGGATGAGACCTTTGTGGCACAGTTCAATTTCTCTGCTCTGTTAAGACAAATGGTGGCATTGAATTCTACCACTCCAATTGAAATACTGTAACAAATAATATGTCAGTTGGTCATATTCTTTTCATATGTTGAATTATCAAGACAGTATGCACATATTAAATTGTGTAGTACGTCACAGTATTTAACATTATATACAGTATTTTAAATATTTTGCAAATTCATATTAACATTTTGAATATTTATTATGAAATTGGATATTATTGAAAAATCTTTTGATATTACTGAGGATGGTGTGGAACTACTTGAAATGTTAAGCTTTCTTTTTAATTAATGGCCAGATTTTGCGATGCAATATCCTATGGGAATCAGAATATATTTTATACAGGATTTTACACTATACACAGATAGAATAAAAAATTGTATATATATGCAAACAAAAGAGATATACCATTATAATGAAAGATACCAACTCATTTATATATAAAATAATAATTTCAGAAACAAAGGTCTATGTATAGTAATGGACCCTCCATTTGGTGGACGAGTGGAACCTCTAATCCAAACTATGAGGGAGTTATCAGACACATATAACAAACTATGTGATAAGGAGAACAAAATGTTACCAGTTATCTGGGCATTTCCCTATTTTGCTGAACCTTATATTTTTAATATGGAGCCTGAAATTAAAATGCATGATTATAGAGTAAGTTTGTTTATTTGTTTTTATCATAATGCATTTAATTATATTGAAAAATCATGAATTTTTAAGATGATTATCATCATCATGATCAGCCCTCCTTTCAACTTTTACCAGCCACTTTGCGTATGTGGTAAATCCACCTTGCAGGAGAGCTTCCTACATTTTTACCATAATGATTATTGTTTTTACGACAAATATGACCACCCCACTGACACTGGAGCTAGCTTATGACCTTTGGGCTATGTAGATGACTTATAAATACTTTTTAAATTTATAAATATTGATATACACTTGTATTTTATAATAATCTTTTTATTCTGCTTATATATATAACATATATAGTTTTTTTTTTACTTTGACAATAGGCATGGAATATGAACTTATGACTAGGTGACGCATTATAATCTAAACATTTTTTCTTATGTTACTAAAAATAACCTTCCACAGGTTGATTATGAAAACCACAAGAAATTCCAAAACTCAGGTGGTAGAAAATTGGGATCACCTGTGCGTTTTTTTACAAATCTACCATTTGCTACCATTGATTTATCCAACAACAGTAGTTATAAGAAATGTGATAAATGCAAGTACTGGGTGTCTGTTAGTAACAACCATTGCACTAAATGCAGGGATTGCACTAGCAAGAATGGAATGACTTATAAACATTGCAATGTTTGCAAGAAATGTGTGAAACCTACATATGTGCATTGCAAGGCATGTTCCCGGTGTTGCCTGGAGAAGCATATTTGTGGTACTGTTGTAGAATCACAGGTAAAGTTGTTTTATAGTGCTTGAATTTTGAAATGAAACAATTTTAACTGGATTAATCGCGTATAATTTTAGTATGAAAATACATAGTGTTTGAAACATCAGGTTCTAAAATGTGTAATAATCATGGAAATCAGAGAACTTATTAGTCCTTATATGGTAGTATTAATAATGTACTTCTCCAAAAATATGTTTGTACGTGTTGTACATCTTAAATAAAATAGTGGAATGTTAACCTGATGGGTAACGGCTATGCAAATTATGATAATACATTGTTAGGTTATATTTAAAAAAAAATGATTAAGATTCAATTCATTCAAATTCAGTTTAAATAACTAAAAATTCCATTTTATAATTATATAATAGTTTTTAATTGAAAAACATAGTAAATTATAAATCATTTAATCAAAAATATAATTATAAGATATTTCAAATTTTTTTTACAGTCATGTTATAATTGCAACGAAAAGGGTCACAAACAGTCTGAGTGTCCGCAAAAAACTAATCAGATCAAACAAAAGAAGCGCGGACCATTGAAAAAATAAATAAAATTATAAGATTATCAAATAAATCATTAATAAAAAAAACAACTCTTATTTATTTAAAACATATTTAAAATTAAGAAAAATCTACTGATTACTTTGATTAAGTTAAAATAATTGTATCAAATCAATATTTTGAATACTCTACAAAAAAAGCTTTTTCTAAATGCCACTGCTTTTAATTATGGTGCACTGAAAAAAAAGGAATAGCAAAATATAAATGCAAATTATAGTACACAAAAGGATTTTAGAAAAATAAAAAAGCCAAAGGAAGGTAAAACATATTAAACAAAACTATTTTAGCTATTATTCATGAATATTTTGATATTTGAAAATACTATTCAAACACATTAGAATAGGCCTATAACTAGCTGTATTTAGTTACAAATAGTTTCATTTAAAATGTGTAAAAATTGCGCTCGTCAGACATTGCGTGTTGAATAGCGGATCTCAACGCCGCGCTTGCCATATCTTAATTGATTATTAATTAAATATAATCATTCCCACGAATGGGAATAGAACCCCCCAACCATCGCATAAACAATCATGCTATACTAAAATTATAATAAATAATGATTTATCTTCTTTCATAAGTAACTTAGCTCAAAATCTCACTTGACATTGATTTTATTAAGCACAGCCTGAGTAGCCGTGTATCTGGACTCCACTAGCACTGCTCTCTCAAGCCAGGCAGTGCGGACGTTGGTCCAGCGTGACATATGCTCTTGAAGTAGCTGTTCCTTGGTCGGAGGTAGAGCTTCACGCTAAAAATATTTTTTTTTTAATAGAAAACTAAAACCTAGTTATTATTATAAGTAAAATATATGGGATTCTGGGACAATGTATGACTATAAACAAGATTAATTGTGGGTTGGAAACCCACTCAGGGATATAATTGTATAGTTTTATTTCTCCACTCTTATAAGACAAAGCACGGCATTGAGCTTCGCCATTCAACACTCAAAGTCTCAAATCTCAAAAATACTATGCATGGAGAAAAGCGTGAAGCGTTGTTATAAGATATATTTATTGTTTATATAAATTTCTGTATTATATTTTTTTAGATATAAGATCAATAGACAGACTAACCGGTAAAGTTGTAGTAGATTGTAAAATTTTTTATTTATACATAATAAATACATTAAATGCATAAATTATACATCACATACAGCACAATATGTTTGACATACAAGTCTGTATAAAGTGGCATACATTGGTTTATTGAAAATTCACTTAATTCTCCACTTTAAGATTTTGTGCTATGTAGGTATGAAGGTCTGGAAGCATATGGTAACACTAAAAGGGGATTTTCCGAAACATAATAGGGGTTAGGAAAAACTATGGAATATACATATATAGAAAAAGATATAACATGACAAGGGTATATAGTCCATAAGTAACAAAAGAGAAATGATTTACATTTATCTTTTTATCAAAGAACTAGAACAGTGTTAATTTTCAAATATGTAATGCTCAGCTATAACACCACTTACATAATTTAAGTTAATATTATCTTTGCTACAAGCTATTTGCTCGGGAAGTAGGCTAGGTATCCTTGATAAAAGTGGTCCTTCTGGTCCCGGTAGCTCAAACATCTCATCTAACAATTGCATTTTTGCACTTCCCTTACTGTAATAAAAATAACTAAAATCACTTTAATTAGTTTATACATGGTATTTATCAGCAAACGATTTTAATTTCAAAATTAATTTACATCTTTTGGCTTAAGTGGCTTTATACTTATTATTTGAATTATCTAATATGTGTAAAAATAAATGTTACCAAAAAATTTACATCTTAAAAGCATTTAAATGCAAAAAAATTATAGTAAATATATGTCTTACCCAAAATCTTTATAATTTGCCTTAGGTTGATTAGCCATCCAGGCTCTACATATGGGGTATAATGGTGAGTCTTCACTAAACTGTGATAAATCTACACTTCGATCAAAAAGTTTTAATACATATGACTGTCTCTGTGGTGACTTCCTTCTTGTTTCATCATCTGAAGACTCCTCTTTTTGCTCTTGACTTCTGCAAAATTACAATAATTAAAATCATGCACAATATTAATTATCTATTGCAGTTTTAAAGTAGAATAAATCCTGCAGAATCCTTAGTTTCAATATCTTTATATACTTTGTGATTTTTAAATATTTGTCTGTCTCTACAATAAGTATTTCACCTGTCTCGCTTTGGAGGAGCATATTCTGAAGATTCATCAGACTCGTCAGCTGCTGGTTCCATCATTTCCATTAAAGCACCTTTAAGGCGCCCGCGAGCAGTTGTCACTTCATTTTCTATAAAACTTGTTGTATTATAAACTTAAATTCGATTATATAATATCTCATATTTTACAAAATAATCAATATTATATATAAAATTGATTATCTACGTTTACCTTTTGGTTCTTCTTGATCTTTACTATTTGGTTTAGATTTATGTTTTTTAGGAGTAAATAATCGTCGTCGCTTTGATAATGGCATTATTAATTTTTAGATACTAATAACAAATAATAGAACTCACTTAATTCTTAAAAAAACTTTCATTTCAACATAAACAAGTGCTTATTTATTAAACTATTTACAGATAACATATCAAAAAAACTAATAAATAAATTTATTATCTGCATCAGCTTCAGCAACAAATAATTATATATATATATATATATATATATATATATATATATATAAAATATTATAAAAAAATAAGTAAATTAATAAAAACTGTTATTAATCATGTAAATAATAATTTACAAAAATATGAAATTGAAATATTTAAACCAATATTGTTACATTAACATTTATACATTACAAGTACTACAAGTAAAAAAAAAAAAAACAAGTATTAATTTTCTTATAAGCAATGTGACACTGACATTTTAAATAAAAAAAAATATGAAATGTCAAAGTACTTGGAGCGAATAGCGATTGGGACCGCTGTTACGAAAATAGCACTGCCAGAGTTAAACAAGGTTGTTTCTTTAAAGTTAACATATTTTATAAATAAAAGAGGAAAGTCATCGTATTAAATATAATGGCTACAACAGCATACGAACACGATGCTGACGGTGAGGATGGAATTTATAAATAATGTGGGATATGTCAGTGAACTAACAATCAATATGTCAATATTTATATTTGCGGAAGCATTATTACGTTTTTAGCAATACTCAAAGTAATATATCGATCAATACGTTTACCATCTTTAATTATTTATTACTAAACTTCATACGAAGTAAGTGAATAATAATGTGTTTATAATTTTGTGCAAACTGTAGAAAGTGAATTAATAAATTACTGCAAGAACCAAGTGTTAAATATTTAAGAGATATCTTTTTATAGTTTGTATTCACGTCACATATGAAGCGTGCTTAGTGAATAAAACTTACAATATATTTTGTAAAAGTAAATTATAAAATTAATATTCATTAAGAATATAATGCTTAAAGAAACATATAAATAGAGTTATATTTTAGGCTGTAAGTTTATACCTGCCACTCAACGTCCAGATGGTTCCTGGCGTAAACCAAGACGCATCAAAGATGGCTATGTACCACAGGAAGAAGTACCATTATATGAGAGTAAAGGCAAACAATTTAAAGCAAAGCAAAATACAGGCCTTCCTGTAGGGTTAACACCAGAAATAGCAGCAGAAGTTAAAAAATCTAAGAAAGGCACTATACAACCCATACCTGGAATGATTATTAATGTTGAAAAGAAGAAAAAGAAAAAGAAGACTGGTTAGTAAAACTCTTTACTAATTAGAATTCAGTATAACTTTAAAATTCTTTCTCTTTAATAGCTAGCTCCAAATTGCCTGTATTATGGTTTCACCATATTGCTCTATCTGAAGTAAATCTCAATCTTAAGTTTATAAAGCATATGAAATAAGTTATTGCTTATTTGATAGCTCATTTGTCAACTTTGTTGTCCATTACTGAATAAGCCAGACACAGTGCATTCATTGCCTTTTGGTTTTTTTATATTAGTGTTTATTATATTAAAAATATTTATTTACATATGCCATTTGTTTATTACAAAAGTAATCAAATACATTCCTTTGAAAATCTTTACTTGTTTTTCTATATATTAATTACAATTTTTTTCTTTGTCTTGTAGGTGTTGATGATGTTGCAGAAAAACTTGTAAGATGTGAAATTACAGAGCCAACATTTAATAATCCTACTCAAACTCCTCCCACACAAGTAGACCCAGTGAAAAGGCTAAAAAATTTGAAGAAGAAGCTCCGAGATATTGAAGCCCTTGAGGAAAAAATTAAATCTGGCATCCTGAAAAACCCAGATAGGGAACAAAAAGAGAAAATATCCAGAAAAAATGAAATTATTAATGAGATAGAAACATTAGATAAAGTTAGTGAACAGTAAGCCAAAATAATAATAATTTAAAATATTCTATTAACAATATTTTTTTTAATTTAATTTTTTTCTTGTGTAAGAGTGCAGATTTTTTGCATTGTGACAAGATTAAAAATTTATTTACAACGAATATCATTGTTTTTGTAGTTTAACCTATATCAGTCAGTAATAAAAATGTTTTATGGGGTCTGTTTAACCTTCCAAAGTTTTTAATTACATAAAAAGTTACCAAGAACTTAACTAAAGGGATAAATAATGATAAAGAAAGCTATTATAAAGGAATGGCTATTAGGTGGATAATAACACTGTTAAATCATTTTTTAATTATATATATTATTAAAATTGCAAAACTGAAAATTACATAAAAAATTATAACACTTGACTTTTACATTATAAATACATTTACAAAGTTATTTTATTGTGCAATATTACAAAATATTACATACAACTTAGTTGTGTTTTTGTTATTTTCAGTCACATAGTCATGTGATGTAAGAGTTCTATTTTCTTGATGGGTATATCTATAATATCTGAAATATAAAAAAGTGGATGAATTAATACATTTTCAACTATCTTGTGTTTGTACAGAACTAATATAAAGTAAATACTTTATTCATATACTTTAGTGGTTTACCTAAAACAAAATACAAATAACAAGAGAGATATAACAGTAAAACAAGTTGGTTACAATAAAAAAGAAGTTAATTATGTAATGTAATGTTAATCCACATTGCGAAAACTCAAAATACTTACATTACCACTTTAAATAAACTCGTTTCTTGCACGTTGTCTCGCATATTTACCTAAGCATGCCAGAATACCACCTACAGCTATGCCTACACCTAAAACTGTAGCTAAGAAATCGCCAAAATCGTAGCTTCCTGCCGCCTCCACATTGCTAACAGCTAGTAAAGAAAATACTAGAACAAATACTTTTAAAAACATATTTGCGCAGGAATGAAATTAATATTTATTATTGAATAATACACGCAAGTAGGTAGTCAGTCGTTTGATTTACAATGATATGTCATTGTCAACGACTAGTTGTCAAATATACATAGGGCTGCCATCTGTTACTTTATGTGTTCCAATATTAATAAAATAAAGAATTATATTTTTATTAACCTTATGGGAATGTTGACCTCTAAGTTCTACAAAACAAATATTACACTGCACCAAAGTCATGTCCAACTGACTACAAAATGTTTTCTTAATGTATTATAATAAATATTGAATTGAATATTAAAGTAATATATGATGCCTTTTGCTTCGTCTATTTTAATGTTAATGAAAAAATATATTTTATTAAAGAAAGAGTTTATCAAATAAATTTATGGTATAATGTTTCCTTACTTTTAATTATGCTAGATAAAGAATATTTTTCTGTAATGATTAATATTTTGTATCAATATATACTATACATAATTTTTTGTTGTCGCTAAAGAAGTTGACTCCATTTACAATTTAATATATAGGGAAATAAATCTAAACGATATATATGAATTCGGGCATAATTATACATCTACAGATCTATTATTCTTAAATCTATTATTTTTAAATGCTGGCAACATTAAGCAATTAGTAAAGTGACATTATAGCTAAGTTTGACACTTTGTAAGCTGTTGTTGGTTTTATTGAAAATATCTAATTTCTCAATTTTAACCTAAATTATTATGCAGCAAGTAGTAAATCATTTATTAACACATTTTATTTAGCAATTACACTTAAGTGATGTTAAAGCATCTTTATTTATACTATATATAGAAAAATATACCTAAAATGAGCTATAATTCGAGTGGAAATAAGGGCTTTGGTTTCGCTGGTTTTTCAATGCCCAAACGAAACCCGTCCAGCATGTCTTTACATGCAGTTCCACCTCCTCCTGCGTCAATGCACGCTGTTCCCCCTCCTGCCTCTGGTCTCTCTAAGCAAGGGTATTCGACGATGAATTCTATTACTGAAACTGCAGTCACCGGTAATTTGGGTTCAATTGGCAAAAGACGAGCGAAAACAGAAGATGAGTAAGGGATCATGAAAAATAGTAATATTTATGACCTTAATGTGTATTGAATTATTAAAATTAAAATATGTACTGTTTATAGATATTTTGATGAAGATGAAGAACCTCCTACCCCAGCTCTGGCATATATTCCTGCACCTGGAAGTCCTACTTTTGAAGCAAGTGGTTCTAGGGTAAGCCAAGAGTAAAGAACAGTGTACTTCTAATCTATTACACTCTAACAATTTATTTTAGTATTAAAATTCTAAAAAAACATATTTAAATAAGAATAATAATGTTTTTTTAACATGCAAAAAAAGAATAAATATTTACAATTTTTTATTCTAATGAAGGCAGCTGATGATGAAGAAGATCCATTAGATGCTTACATGGCGGGACTAGAACAGCAAGCGGCTAAAGACTTGAAAACCAGTAAAGAGAATGAAGTTAGTGGAAAAGACAGTGCAAGAGGTACAAGAGGTGATATTGATGATATGGATGATGAAGAAAGCTATTATAAGTTAGTACATTTTTCGTTTACATTCTAAACATATGAATTTACAGCTTATATATTTTTTGTGTCGTGTATTAGATAAAATCATCATAAAAGAAAATAGATGCTTTAAAATCTAAATTTAATTATATAATTGTATATACATATACCTTTTTACATAGAAACTTAAACATGAATATCCTCAAGTAGGATCCCATAACAAATGATTGCAGTACATATAACCCTTTGCAACTGTATAACAATTGCAAGCAATATTAATAGAATATATTTATTATAAGAAATTGTGGCCGTGGGTTAGATTCTCACTTGGTGGAATGATTACAATTCATCATTTTCATTTACATGCTGCATCAAGCTCTGATACTGCACATTACAATATGGACAACTGGGGAATGGAGCACCTTGACACTAACTTCTCTGACTGGAGGGTTCCAATGTGGGAAACAAGTGTGAAGCTGTAAAAATATTTATAATAATATGATGTAATGATTTTAGGTACATGGAAGACCATCCACTTACAACACAAGATGATGGATCAGATGTGGAAATAGAATATGATGAGGATGGTAACCCCATACCTCCTCCAAAGAAGAAATACATTGATCCCCTGCCTCCTATAGATCACTCGGAGATTGTATATGAGCCTTTTGAAAAGAACTTCTACACTGCACACCCTGATATAGAGAAACTGGATCATCAGCAGGTTGAAGAATTGAAGAAGAATTTAGGTGTTAAAGTGAGTATTATAATATAATATTGATATTTTAGACACTGCCATATAAATATTTTAAATCTCTTAAATTATTCAGTAGACATGATACAGTACAAATGATATTGTTAATAAAGATATCTTGTAAACTTAAAGTGTAGAAGTGTGAGATTTCCTAATTTAGGTAATATAAGGTTAGTATATTATTTCATAGAACTGTCTCATTTGTACTGGAAATCAAACCTATCAAATTTTTGTTTCTTTAGTCTTATCGCCCGCTCATGCAATAGTCCCAAGTCAAGGTTTGAGTATAGCATGTGAGATTTCCTTTGCTACTGACGGACGACACCCACTTAAGCAGACATGTAGTGCTTTAATTACGTAGGGGCAGAGTACTCTCTTTACTTACCACACTGATGTCAATGTCAAGACCAATAGGCATTCACTTCAAGCCTGTTTAAGAAAACAGTCAGTTTTTTCGTTGAAATCATTAATTCTCGTTTGCTCCGACGATAAAACAAAGTGCAGTGTTGAGCTCCGCCATTCAACACACAAAAAGCGTGAAGCTGTTTCTTTTTAAATCTAATTTAATTATTACTTAAGTATAAAACTATATTGATTTATAAATAATATACATAACTCTAGTCATAGCTCGTAATATTACTTTCGTTTTTTCTATATCTGCTATTTTTTTTCCCGTCCATAACAGTGTAGTCAGAGAAATTGAGACATTGCATGCTGAGTAGCGGAAATGTACGCAGCGCTTTGTATTTATCAGAGAGGAGAAATGAAAATATTTTAAATATTAATTATCGTTCCCCTAATGGGAATCAAACCAGACGTGTTAATAGTCTGACGCTGTGCCACTGGGCCACAATGGCTTCAAATCTCAGGATCTCTGCAACATACGTCAAAAATATCATACTTTTTGGTCCCAAACAGATAACTGGTCCGGACCCACCAAAACCAGTCAGCAGTTTCGCCCACCTCGGCTTTGATGAGCAACTGATGAAAGCTATCCGAAAGTCGGAATATACGCAGCCCACGCCCATACAAGCCGCTGGTATACCGGCTGCTTTGTCTGGAAGAGATCTTATTGGTAAGTTGCCCCCTCTTCCACTATGTATGGCTCACAAACATCAGGATTAGCGAGCAGTTTTGTTAAATTAGTTACAAAGTTAAGTTTTAAGTTGGATCAAAGTCAAAGTCACCGGTTCACTATAGTCTCAGATCTGAGAAAAGCCTACTACTACTACTATTTTTTTTTCAATCAATTATTTACATATTTATTGAATGAAATAGGCTGGAGCGAGCATTTCGTTCCCACGGCGTGTTATCATTTATAAAATCGTTAATTAGGTATAGCACGTTGTTTGCCAACTACACGCTAGTTGTCTAAATAATTGACTTATATATTGTTATGCGTAAGAAAACGACCCGCGTTGTCGGCAATATAAAAAATTGTACGTACCAAGCTTCCGAGACAAGGCGAGATACGATGGGCATCCAGTACATAAGAAAAAATATACAAAAGAAAATGTTAAATAATAAATAAAATATAAAATACTAAATAAAAATCTGCTCTCCCTGTTTCAATCTGTCTCTTTTTGTTTTAATTGTGTTTTTTTTTAGGTTTTCTTGTAAGTTTTAATTCAACTTGCCGTTTTAGTTAGTGTAGGGCACGTAGGTGTTTTACTTTTTTATGATGACAATGCAATTATATATAACCAGTATTGTTCTTAATGAAGAATGGCTGCTTTCACAAAATGGCGGATTATATATTTTTTTGAGGCTGTTGTGGCGCGTTGAGATGCACCTGACTGTAAAGGCGGTTGGTTGCGGGTTCGATTCCAACTCGGGGGAATGAATATATTTAAATTTTCATTTCTCCACTTCGGTAACAAGACAAAGCGTGGTGTTGAGTTCCGCCACTCAACACGCAATGTCTCGGTTTCGGGCAGAAAGTGCGGAACGGAGTGTCTTGACACTAGGTTCTCTCTGTCTACCCTGCCATGTGGGCAAAGGTGTAAACCGGATTACTTTTATATATATTTTTATACAAGTCACCCAATATGAGTATCAAATGGCTTAACTTTAAAAACACTTTAAAAAATGTTAAAAATATTTAATAAATAGAATTCTCTCTTGTAAAACGATTATTCGTAGAATAATATTTGGGTAGCAGAAATTTGTAAAATTCTCTCTACAGAGATGCTAATAACAAGTATAAGTTGTAATAAGCGTATAAGAATTTCGATGTGTCAGAGCGCTTGAACGGTTTTCAAGAAGCGCGGGTTCAAATCCTGCTGCGTTTAAATCCTGCTGCGTTCAAATTTTATACAATTTTTTAAGGTCTTTTCATCATTGTCCTAAGTGTTAAATGGCACTTTAAAAGGTGTTAAAAATAAAGACTTCTTTATTAAAATGTTAACATTTTTTATTTAAAAGTGTTATTCACACACTTAGGAAATTGAAAAACATATATTTAGAAAGAGGCGCCGGTGCAAATCCCGCTGCGTTCAAATTTTTATACGTTTTTTTGTTTTTTAAAAATTTTGTTGTTTAATTGTAACTTTCTTAATTTGAAAATTTGAGTCAATTTGTAAGCAAAAAATCCTATTTCTAAGAAAAACAACTTTATTACAATAAGAATTTATTACACTAATAATTACAACCATTACTTTTATTTATAATGTTACTTAAAGTAGCCTTATGAAATTCATAAGGCTTACTGTCCCTAAGATAGTCCAGTTACATCAACATCTGATGGTAATTGTCCTTTCCACCAGGTATCGCTCGCACTGGATCAGGTAAAACAGCAGCGTTTCTATGGCCATTGCTGGTCCATATCATGGATCAGAAGGAACTGGCTCCGGGAGACGGGCCGATCGGACTTATATTGGCACCTACGAGGGAATTGGCTCAACAGGTAATTTTGTTATGGAATTTTGGAAATAAAATTTGTAACTTATCCTAAATTGTTCCTTATTACATCAGCTATATGCCAGTTAAAGACCCGACACAATCGGTATTGCCGTTCTAAAAATTAACTGGAACAAACAAACAGACATACAGCCAAAAATTGTAAAAAAAAATATTTTGTGTATATGTACCGTGTATACTATAAATATGCATTTAGTAAAAAGTTGTTTAATGAGAGTAAATTTTATTATTACAAACAGACACTCCAATTTCATTTATTTGTCATGATGAAAAACATTCACCGCGCTTTGTCTTTTATTCGGCGGTGGAATAATTTTTGATACTTTTTGTTACAGATATACATGGAAGCCAAGAAGTTTGGTAAAGTTTACAATATACGTTGTATCTGCTGTTACGGTGGGGGCTCCAAATGGGAACAGAGTAAAGCACTCGAAGGTGAGTAAACTAGTTGTGCCCTTAATTTTGTTCGCGTGGAATTCTAAAATAAAAGTATTAGTTAGTTGCACCTTATCACATCAGCAATCAGAGTTTGTTACATTAGGTTCTCTCTAATATCCTTGTAAAGTCCATCCAAAAAAAGTTCTTAAAATCGTCGTGAATGCATACAAGTAAAATACCATAGGGTATATTAAAGGCTGTTGTCTTATTTTTTTCAGGTGGAGCAGAAATAGTAGTGGGCACCCCCGGCAGAGTGATCGACATGATAAAGTGCAAAGCAACCAATCTCCAGAGAGTCACATATTTAGTACTGGACGAGGCTGACCGCATGTTTGACATGGGTTTTGGTAAGTTTCTATATAATAATATTATATAATTAATAAAGCTTTCCTTATATCCTCTATTAAAAAAATAATTTATAAATACATTCTGTGTGCAGTGTTAGTTTTGTTAATTTTCTTCTTAAATTTATAGTTAGTGCTTAAATAGATTAAGTTATTTTTCAATTTGGATCGCTTTTGTGTAAAAGCCTTATTTTTGTGTAAGAACTGTTCCGTAACGGACTGATGTGTTACTCTCGACCTGCGTTGTGCGGGAAGGCTAGGACGCCTTGACGCCGCGCTGACCATTGGCGGAGCACCGAGCGAATTGCCTCTATCGTGTCGACTGGCCAGTGCTAATGCCGCTTGCGAAATAAGTGCTAGAAATGAGCGGATGATAGTCCTCAACAGATCGAGATCTTTAAGTAGATTATAGATTTCGCTGCACTTATCGTGCCTACTGCTAGCTCATATAAATTAACTCTAAGCCCATTCCTGGCCAGTTCGTTAGTAAGTTCGAAGTATTTATTTTCTTTGAAGTGAAGTTCTACCAGTATTACACGTCTTAAGCTTCTAGAGTTAAGGAAATGAGATACCAACATCCTCAGGGATTTTGTACTGATTCTCATACGTATCCATCATGAGAGTCCAAACAGGAGTTGAAATTAAGACTTTGGTCTGATGTTTTAAAACGAGAACAAAGAACGGGGTGTTGGTTGTTATATTTCTCTGTGCTACTGAAAGGCTAACCGCTTTTCGTATGATTTCCAACAACTTTTTATGGCGGCGCGAGTATCTTTCTTACACACTATCAACGATGTACAAGTGTATATACAACGATGTTTTGATACCTTTTTCACGAGGCGGATAATACCCACGTTGTACTCTCATTAACTAATTACTACTATTCTTTTTTAAATTGTCAGTAAAATATTACCAGTGCGTCTCTTACAGGCTGCAAGTCTTCTTTTAATATACGCGACATGGATCTAGGTGTAACCTTCATCTTCCGATATAAAATCTTTTGCCTTCGGACAGGATTTCTTCAAATTCTTTCCCTTACTGCTTTTATCGCCTTTTTCGTACGAACACGAAACAGATCTTTTTCTGTCAGGAACAGAGGTGGCCTTAATTGTACCTATCAATAGCCCGGTGTACAAACATTTGACTAATAATTGTATTTGGCACCATGCCTAACTTATGTAATGCAATCACAGCGATTCGGTTCTCTTTATCACCTCGCTCCATTTTAATATCACAATATATTTTACATATATTGGCACGAAAATAAGAAAACACAATGGACAATCATATAAAAATGACTGATTCCAAATATCAGTCATATTTTGTTTATTTTTAATTATAGCAGTATTTATGGATGACTAAGTATTTATTATTCTCCTCTTGCCGAGTAAAAGATTCTATAATATCAATGTCTTGAACTTTCCTAATCAATCTTAACCCTACTCTATTCGATTTTCCTCCTATCATATTTTTTTTTTGAAATTGAAGTCTTGACCCCAGCTCTCAGACAAGACACTCACAGAAGGTCTTTTGGAAGTGATGGTAAAATATTATTATGTGATTTTCCCAGAATGTCTTTTCTCTCTTAGGTTGATAGAGCTTTCTTTAATGGCAACCCAAAACTATTTTTGATACTACTGCTAACTACCTTAGATTGTCAATGTTTTATAACGTAAGCATCTAACTTCGCCAAGAGCGGGGCGTTCTTACTGAAGTGTATTCGGCCCCCGCAGAGCCGCAGGTGCGCTCCATCTGCGCGCACGTGCGGCCGGAGCGGCAGGCGCTGCTGTTCTCGGCCACGTTCGCGCGGCGCGTGGAGCGGTTGGCGCGCGACGCGCTGCACGACCCCGTGCGCGTGCAGCACGGCGCCGCGGGCGAGGCCGCACGCCTCGTCACGCAGCGTGTCAGGTGAGTGCGTCCCTCCGCCCCCTTTTCTTCTTTCTTATTAAACTATTTCTATATATATTTGTTTATGATTATAGTATAACTTTTGTTTAAAATTCTTATGGGACAACTTCTATCCTATCCTATCATTAAAAAAGAATTCATTTTCGTCGGTTAAAAATGTTTATATTAACTTCACCCATGTCTATTAATTTATCAATTATAATAATGTAAAACAAGTCTTGCAACATTATTTTTACCCACATGCTATTTGAATTGCTTACAGATGTACAATAGTATACAGATCCGATGACAATACAATATTTTCGTACCGTGAACTTGTCATATCCTTATCAGGATGACCAGCTTGACGAGAAAATCATTTTCAGGCTCTTCCGTTTAGTTTATTATTGAAACTATTAATTTTACAAAAAAACTCGTCCTGTACCCTTTACTGGTGTAAATCTACAACTTCTCTTTTATCGAGCTTGTTTTTTTTTTCTATCTACTTTTCTAACTTAGCGGTCATAGCGGTTGGACGATTATCAAGAGGCATGGCTTCGAGTGCCGTCGCGTCATATATATATATATATATATTCCCCTTTAAGTTAATTATTTGTAAAATGTGTATATTAATTTATATATTTTTAGTTTTTGTTATTTTTATTTTAATGTTATGTGTGTTAGGAACTTCGATGTCGATGATTGATATTATTATTGTAATGATTACAGAATATTCAATAAACCAGAAGAAAAGTGGCCTTGGTTATTAGATCATTTAGTAGAATTCTTATCTGCCGGAAGTGTTTTAATATTTGTCACTAAAAAGGTAAGTGCATTGTTTCTATAACAAAATTAATTCATATTTTATTTGTCTAAGAACTAAAATTGAAAAACTAAAATTGAAAACTGTCTCAGACAGTCGAGGTTAAAAAAAATCTTAGTAGAAGTTTTTATACTGTTATATAGTCTATGCCGGTCCTAAAACAACATATACAAAAAATACATAATAAATTATATATACAAAATAATAAATAAATAATATAAGAATATTGATTTTCGTATAAGTTCAGATGCTTGATTTCATTAATAGACCTGTGCTATGCTAACAAATGGGGTTATCGAGTAGCTTAGCGTGATGATTTATTACTATTTAGTTTTCTACAGGTACACTTAAGTAGGAAATTGTTTCTCTTTTTGTGTTTTGCACAAGTTATATTAAGATGGAATTTGTTACTTCCCTCTTAACTAATGAACAAGCAATATACTTGCCGACTGGCAGCTGAATAATCGGCAGCTAATTTTGGTGTTTGTAACTAATATGTTTGACAGTCAAGTGATAACACACGAATATTTCCCAAGGAAAGTGATAATTTCTTACCATTATGGTATATTTTATAAATGAATAATTCTTCAGCTGGACGCGGAGCAAACAGCGGCTAACCTTGGCATCCAGCAGTACGACGCGCTGCTGCTGCACGGTGACATGGAGCAGGCGGACCGTAACAAGGTCATCACCGCCTTCAAGAGACAGGAGACCAGTATACTAGTGGCCACCGATGTTGCTGGTATGTAGTCTGCTTTTTTTCTTATTTATGCTCTGGTGAGATAGATTCGTCTTTCTTGCATTTTATTTCAACTATAAAAATATAACTTTTAACATTTTTTAAAAGTGTTTATCTCACACTTTTTACTCTATTGTTTTTAAATTGTTTATATGTTTTATTATTTACTACTAAAAATATTTTTCAACTGCAACTTATTAGATATGAAGGGATTATAAATGTATAGTCTATATTTAAATTTCCATTATCATTTTTGTGCTTAAAATTTGATTTAACTAAGTTATTTAGTTTATGAAGTTGTTTTATTTTTGAAGTGTGGAAATATAGGTAAAATAGAATGAATCTATCACTAGATAACCCATTCTATGTTCTTTTTAGTATCGACCATTTTATTGACTATTTACGAGATAAGAATATTTGAACTTATAAATTGTTATATTCACAGATATTCTTTTTATTTAAGTACTTTTCATGTTCCTGCTTTAGCAAGATAAAACGCGGCGTTGAGTTTCGCCACTCAATATGTAATGTCTTGAATTCTGGTTAAAAGTAGAGAATAGAATGTCCTTACGCTAGGTTGACGGATAGTAGGACGATGGGGAATAGGAAAGTAGGGTGAAGGCAGGTGAGGGGTGACGTTGTGTTGTACTGCGCAGCGCGCGGGCTGGACATCCCGCACATCCGCACGGTGGTGAACTACGCGGTGGCGCGCGACGTGGACACGCACACGCACCGCGTGGGCCGCACGGGCCGCGCCGGGGTGCCCGGCACCGCGCACACGCTGCTGGCGCGCGACCGCGACCGCGAGTTCGCGGGGCACTTGCTGCGCAACCTGGAGGGCGCCCAGCAGGTACGTTCGCACAAAGGAGCGTACTGCAGCCAATGGAGACCACTTCGAATAAGCTCCATATATTTTAAACTAACACACTCTTATAGTAATTATGTTACGTACTATATTGATGGCAAGATTAAGTATATATATATGTATGTATGTATGTAAGCTTAATATCATCATGGTGTATATATATATATGCAACAGGAAGTACCAGAGGAGCTGATGCAGCTCGCGATGCAGTCAGCGTGGTTCCGCAAGTCGCGCTTCAAGAAGGGGAAAGGCAAAAACCTTAATATCGGCGGATGTGGATTAGGGTATGGTATTTTTTGATTAAATTAAAAATTAATAATACAATAAAATGATTTTAATATCATCGTTACCTACCTACGGAAGGATGACCTACGGAGCTAAGACGTGGACGCTGACAGTAAGACTGATCCATCGGTTTAGGGTCGCTCAGCGGGCTATGGAGAGGGCTATGCTTTAAGTATCTCTGAAGGATAAATTTTGAAACGAGGTGTTCTGACACAGGACCAAAGCCACCGAGATAGCCTAAAAGATTACTGAACTGAAGTGGCAATAGGCGTTAAACAGGTTCTGCAGTGGAGCTAAGACATACGCAAAGTGACTGGCAACAGTTGGAAGCGAAGTCGCCAAGGTCAAACCCAGTGGCGTGTCATGAGAGAGGCCTATGTATATAATACACATTTTTGATATTACAGTTACAAGGAGCGCCCGGGGCTGCCGTCCTACAACGAGGAGGCGCCCGCCGCCGCGCCGCCCGAGCGGGGCGGGCCCGTCACCAACCGCCTCGCCTCGCTCAAACAGGCCTTCAGGTCACAGTACAGCCAGGTAGCCAGGTTTTTTTTCCATAATGTACATTTTTTTTATTTGTCTTTAATTAGTTTTTGTTTCCGTGTTTTATTAGAGATACATATACATAAATAGTAACGTCAATGTTTTTTAACGTAAAATGTTAAAAAACATTGTAATTCAAGCGAAAAATACCCACCACATGGTCTGTCTGACCATATGAGTGTTTTTTCTAGCATGGTGGTCAGAGGGACCCAGTTTCAAGACCGTTCTCCACTTTCCACCCGAATCCACTTATCACCAGAGTGGATGAACGAAAACAAATATAAATTTAAGCATTCCTCCAATCATAGCTTATACGATGACCTCTATTATATGATTTTCAATTTCCCACTGTCAGAGAAAGGAATTGCTACCTCGCTTTGCGAAATAAAGCGTGGAGCTGAAAAAAGAATAGTATTTTACGATACGTGTTACGTAAAGTTAGCGTCGGCTCTTCTTCATAGTCGGTTTCTTCGTTACTGGAGTTGTTTTGTTCCGCCTCGCTCGGTCTTCAGCTTCTCTCAGTGCAGTTTTTATTGAGGGCCTCTGGTCACACCGGCGCTAGGCTGGGTGGACATCCACGGGGTCTTTGTAATACATTTACAATATTTTCAAATGTTCCTTGTTTTAATCTCGCACAAAGTGAGGTTAGGTTAGGTTTCAGAGTTATAAATGATTTTAATTTAAAATTAATACATTTTTGATGAATAATTAAAAAGATATATAACTTTTTTATTTTTTGCTCTCAGTTCACAGCGTCAACTGATCACTCGTGGGAGCAAACCCGGCCGGTGCTGCAGCCCGGCGTCAACGCGCCCGCCGTAGAGGGCCCGGACGAGGCGGAGGCGGAGGCGGAGGCGGAGCCCCGCCCGGAGCGGCCGGAAGCGGAGCGCACGCGCCGCGGCGGCAAGCGCAGCCGCTGGGAGTGACGCGTGTGCAACTCTGTATGTGACATCATATGTAAATGTTATAAATATACGAATATAAGCGTTGTTGTGATTTGGTGTTTTATTTTTTTATTTGGCCATGGGTAAAATTGAGTTGTGAGATTTTTTTAAAGATATAATAAGATATCTATTATTAACATTTTTTAAAGTGTTATTTTAGGAAAACGTATAAAAAATTAAAATAGTACAAATTAAAAATAGAATAAGTAAGAAACTCTTCAAAAGAGTATTCACATCGGATGCTGACAGAGGAGAGAGTACGATTTCGTACGTTTCAGTATTAATTTCCTTATTGAAAAATAAGTTTTCGTTTTTTTAATTATATTTACCACCGGTTCACTTAAGTTATTATTGTCAGCTATTGTCAGGTATCATTGTCAGTTTAAATCAATTTAAAATTATTTATTACTGACAATGATACCTTTGAACTAGAGTCGGCGGTAAACGCAGGAGGGCAGGAGTGAGATGCTGACACGTGGCAACAAAATATACGAGTTTATTGTAATTTTGTTTAATTTTGTTTCGTTACCCATATTTTCTATGAAAAAATAGCATAAAAGAATGAAAAGAACGCATGGCTTAGCGGCCGAAAAGCTTGGACGGTTTCCAAAAGGCGAAGGTTCGAATACCGCTGCGTTTAAATTATTATACGTTTGCTAATAATTGTAAATGAGATATGAAAATAATAATGTAGAAATGTAATTTCAAGCCAGACGCAGAGAGAGCGGCGTGTGGAGAGACACGGAGTATGTCGGTACATTAAATATATAAGGGTTGTTATGATTTCATATATTTTTATTTACCCAATGATAATGATGAAAAAAATGCTTTCTAATTTTTGGGTATAGTACGAGTACAATTAATTTAAAAATCTTATATTATTTATGAATTCAAACTCAATAGTAGTTTTAAATTACTATAATTTTTTTATAGCATCATTCCATACTTTTAATTTTGTAATAGTTCCTGCTACGTTGAAATTTTTTATGTTTTCTGAAATATTTTTCTTTTGAAATATTTTGCTAAGTGTGTAAATAACTTCTTAAGAAAAGCTTAGTATAGGAACGTTATAAAGAGAGGACCTTGGACCAACAATACAAGTGTATGTTTAAGATGCCATTTAAAATGCGCAGTAACCGTAGCCTGTAACCAATATTATGGAAGAATATTTTCGAAAAATTTCTTCTTATGGAATTCCAATCCATATATTAATACATGGATTCCAATTCATATATTAATATATGCATTGGAATTCTATAAGGGTTCCCCCAGGGTGAGAGAGAAAACCCAGTCGTCGTATTAATTTATTGTATGTAAATTTATAACTCACATCTGCTACACAGCAATGGCGTGTTAACCCGCAGTTAGTAGAATAAATTAAAACTTGGTCTACACCGATCGCTAGAACGATTAGCTGTTGCGATTTGTTTCTAATAGTTTATACTAGAAAATAATGTGGATTTACTTGTAAAGCTTTAAATATGTTAAGATGGCCAAATATTGTATATTTATAAAGGTGTAAATACACATTGTATTTGACCACAATTACTGTATTATGTAGATAAAACGAATTTTGATCAAAGTTTGTCATCAAAGTTTATCAAAGTATATCAAAGTTTAAAAGTAGTAAAGCAAAGCAGCTTTACGCTTTTACCTGCATAACAGGGTTGACAGAAATAACTTGGTGTCTAGACTAAAGCTGGACAACTGATTATGGAAGTAAGTACAAAAATTGCATCCAAGACCGATTGCATTCCACATATATATAAAGAATATGATTAATAATAATAGAAAAATTAATAATCAAATATTTTAAGCTTTATTTAAAAGCTGCTATGCGGGATGCGGGAAAAGGCGTGAAGCTGGAAGATAAAATGCTAAACTATAATATAACGAAGAATTCAAGTAATATATACTTATATCGATATATAAACGTAAATAAGCTTAGTTTTATTACCACATGAGTCGAAGTAGGTCGTCCTATAACTTTTTAATTCGAACAGACTTTGAGGTGAAACTTTGTAGTTAAATTGTTTTACTGATAAGAAAACTATTTAAAGCATTGACGTGTATACATTAGTCAAATTTTAATGGTATACGTTGATTGTTACTAAAATTTGAAAAGATATAGTAAACTAGCGATCCGCTCCCGGCTTCGTCACTTCGGCGGTCTTTTCATAAAACAATGAAATTCCTGACATAACTAGACAAAAAAATAGGATACAAAAGTATAACTATGTTCATCCCAAGAACCTCAAGTATAAAATAACGTAGCACTATTTTCTTAGATTAATAGATGATAGAGGTGAAAGTAATTTAAATAAGTTTATTTCAATCGTTATCAAGTGTCGGTTAAATAAGATGATATAATATACAAAATAAAATCTAAAATAGTGCATATCAAATTACAAACTACTCTTTTAGCTTTACTTTTTTTAACCTTGATATATAATAAGCGACGTTAAAAATATTAAAAAAAAAGAACAAGTATTTAGACTTTTCTTAATAAAATTCATAATATTATATTATTAAATATATTATATTAAGTATGCTATTAAATATTATGTTCATAAATATTTTCAAATCTCCGCTCTGGTACCTAAGGCTAAGAGCGACGTTTAGTTCCGCCATTCAAAACGTAATGGAAAGTGAAGAACGGAGTGTCTTGACACTAAGTTCTCTCTGACTACCCTGTAGTGCGCGAAACAGTGTGAAACTTCTAATATAAGTTAAGATTTTTTTTTATGTATATCTGCCTGTTTGTCGGCCAAATCGTTAAAGGATAAAATTTGCATACGTGTTAAAATTGCATACGTGTATCTTGAATGCTTGGAAAGAACATAAACTAAATTTATTTATTCTGGAATGTAATTTAATTAATTCTATATAATTATGTAATCATTTTCAGACGTTCAGACGCATGAACAACACTTCAAAAATTTAAAAACCTATATAATTTTGACAGAAAATTTAATAATGTTGCTGTATTTCCTATTAAAAATATATTAAGACTATTATTTTACAGCTTCACGCTTTTTCTAGCATAGCAGGGTAGTCTTAGTGAAGTGTAGTCTAGTCTAGTGTCAAGACACTGTCGACTTTCCGCCCGAATTCGAGGCATTTGCATGTTAAGTGGCGGAACTCAACAGCGCGCTTTGCCTTAGGTACCAGAGCGGAGCAATGAAAATAACTATAATACTTAATTTCTTCGAGTGGAAATAGAACCTTTAAACAATCGCGTTTACCGTCAGCCGCTGCTCCGTTGCGCCACGATGGGCTCGTTAGTTTTGATACAGCACTAAAACGAATCGGATATTTTGTTATTTTAAATATAACACAAACACAACACAAAGCGTACGAAATCATGAAAAAAAGGAAACACCATACTATTGTATCCATTTGTGTACAAAACACTACAATAAACCGTACTTCCGACCACTCGTTAGACGCCATCGCCAGTTGCCAAACACTTGTCAGTGAGAGCTGTTAGATCGAGTGTCTGCGCCGACTGCCTTTAAAAAAAAAGAAAAAGGCGGCAATTCTGACAGTTTTATAATCTATATTATTAAAATATTTGGTTTTTATTGTAGTTTTAATTGTGATGTATGCTTTAATGGATTGATTTCATATTTTAAATAAAGGTGAGTTTAATTTTGTTTTAATTATTATTATCGTGCTAAATTATAAATTACCTAATAAACGACAATAATTTGTTCTAATTTATAACATTAAATCTATCTAAAAATAAATAGATATTTAATGTAAAATACTATGATATTTAGATACCAATTTATTAAAATAATTTTTAAAATGGTTCTTTAAAATAATACTCTTTAATAACAAACGTCTCAGCTTTACAATAATTAAAAATACTTACATTATATTATTGTACATGTAACAAAAGAACAAAACTTTGAAATATTACTCAATTATGTTAAATAGTTTAAAATTTTTTGTAATATCTTCTTGATGACAAATTAAGCGTCACACACGAGTGGCTCGACCTTCTAAGTTGTAACTAGCGATATACGAGTACGTCGACGACATTTGCAGACTTTACTTCTAATTGTAGTTATTAAATACTTGTTACCTACATTATAATATAATGATAATGTAAATGATAAAATATTAAAAGCCATAGTGGTGTAGTGTTACAGTGTTTGATTAAACGTGACGGTTGTGGGTTAGATCTCAACTCAAGGTTCAACTCAATATTTAAATTATTTGCATTTCCCTGAACCAGAAAGATAAAATGCGGGGATGAATTCCGCAATTTCCCACGCAATATTTAGAATTCGCAAAGCTTGAAGCTGACGATGCAATTCTTTTTTATTTTTCAAAAATCGCTTTAGCGAAATCAAAAATAATTACAATATGTTAACCATATTATAATTTCTTTTGCTTTTTTTTAAATATCACAAAACCGAGTAATTTTGACACTAGCTTCTTATATCATACACTTCAAAAGAGAAATACAAACAAAAAATATAATACTTTGATTAATAAACAGCTCTATTATAACTTCAGTATAACGACAGAAGGCTAGAATCGTCCAAGTTAATATAAATAACCATTGTCACATTTACAAGATGTCACCTTGAACTGGTTTTCCCATGAGTTTATTATGTTCTTAAGTAATACTCGCAAAAAGTGTTTAAGCTGTACTGTAGGTACGCGTTGACCTGGTTCTTGTTAAAAAAACCTTTTTTTATAAATTTGTCCAATAAATTGAACTACATTGAGAGTATTTTATATTTGGGACAGTGTCCAAGTGGCGCGGGTTCGAATCCAGCAAAGTTCAAATATACAATCAAATATATATCAAACGTTTTTTGTATCTAAAATGTTTGAATGCCATTTTCAAAACTGTCAAAGTGATCTTAATGATAACAATATTACATTTCTCGATTTTGGATTCTCATATTTCTGGATTTTGTCTTTTTGTAAAAAAAAACTTATTGATGAATCACTCCGAATAGTTATAATTTTAGAGACTGTGTGAATAATGTCTATTAAGACTAAGAAATGACATATACTTTTTACCGCATAACGGAGTAGTCAGAGAGAACCTAGTATCAAGACACTCCTTTTCTCGACTTTTCGCCCGAAATGCAGACATTGCACGTTGAGTGGCCGATCTCAACTGTCTTACCAAAGTCGAAAGATGAAAGTAATTTTAAATATACCTAAAAAACATATATTTAGAAAACATAAAAATTTGAAGAGCAGCGGGATTTGAACCCGCGCATGTTAAAAACGTTAAAAGTAAAATATAACTATTAAAAATATGCTACTGTTTTAGTGATTTTTTAACCTTTTAAATTATTTATTGATTTAAAGACTCAGTAGCTCTATCAGTTCTTATTAAATTTTGTTCCTGTTTTCTTGTAATAAGCCACCGAAACAATATTGATATGGGTTTTATCATTAAACTTATTTTTTATATTTTTAAATTAAATTTACTACGCGTTAAGCGTTTCCAAATGTGTTTTTTTTTCAAATTGCTTCCTATATTTTTAAATACGTGTTAATGGTATTTGAGTTACATTTTTAAAAGCAAAGTTTATGTAGGTTTATATTTTATTTGGGGGAGAAAAACCTATAACCACGTTAACAGTCTGAGACTATGCCACTGCGCTAGAATGGCTTCTTTTTTACATAGATATTATAATGTGGAGAGCAAAGTTTCTCAACACTAAGTTTGCCATGGCTACCTTGTTATGCGTGAAGCTAAAAAACATATAAAAATTGTGATAAGTAATAAGTTATTCTTTTTGTGATTGATATTTATGTCGTTTTCATTTAACGTAACATTGACTCGATTATGACAAATATTCAAAAGGCCCGCTCCGAGGCCATATACTAAGAGCTTAGTGAAATAAGTAAATTATAACCGTAATTGTAGATCATGGACGGGTTTGACATTTAATAAAATTAACAGACCGACTGTTCTATAACCTTGTACCTTGATACTGAGAAGATATCTAAGATTTGAGGTATTTTAATTCTAATAATAATTTTAAATGCAATATAAATGCTATCGTCGCAGCGGACAGCGTCTGACTGTAAACGCGATTGGTTGTGGGTTCGATTCTCACTGGGGGGATGATTATATTCAACATATTATCGCTGCTCCGCTTTGGTAAGAAGACTATAGCGTGACGTTATGTTTCGTCACTCAGCACGCATTGACTCGATTTTGGGCGGAATATAGAGAACGAAGTGTTTTAACATTAGATTATCCTGCTATGCGGGAAAAAGCGTAAAGCTGAAAAAAAACAAATATGTGTTTGGATGGATGATTAAGGATGGATGTTTGTAACTCTTTAACACTGAACTACTGAAGAGATTCTGATGAAACTATAATTATAATATCCTTTATTGTACACTCTGGGTGTACAAAATATAATAATCATTACAAAATACAGAATAATAAGTTGTAGAAGAGGTATATATAGATATATATATATATGTCTCCATTGGCTGCAATACAGTCCTTTATTTTTACAGTGCAGCCGTCACTGAAATGGGATAATGCCCACGTTGTACTCTGTTGACTAATTAGAAAGCTTCTTTTTTCTAAATATTACTCGATTGGAAAAAAAATCTTATCCGTACACCCATTCGACTAATACTAAGCGTATGGGGGTTTTTTTTAATTTATATTTGGCACCATACCTTCTTTATGTAATGCAATCATAGCGATTTGGTTCTTTTTATCACCCCACTCCATTTTAATATCACAAAATATTTTACAATATATTGGCGCGAAAATAGGAAAATACAATGAACAACAAATCCTATAAAAATTACAAATTAAAAGACTAAGTATAATGATTTTTATACAATAATCAATAACACAGTAACAAAAATAAAGAGCACTTCAGTAAAGCTTTACGCACTATTAAGCCCTTTTTGTGTGATTTAAAATGTAATTTTTATGAACTCCGAATGTAATCATGTAAATAAACGCACTCATTCACGGTCACTTGCGCATGACCGGCGACACATAATGACAGTTCCGCCGGATGCTGGACGCTGACAAACAAGTTTTTTGAGTTCCCTCGTATTGTACGTTAGCTGGATAATTGACGTTTTATAATCGATAATTTTTTTAGCTTTATATACTAGGGTCGATAGAATCTAATGTTAACAGTTGGTTTTAAGATGTATGTATGTATGCGTGTATGTCTATATGTATGTAAGTTTATGTGTATCTATATTTATATATATGTATATAAATACATCTTACGAATCTTTTAATTTTCTTGTTTGTTCACACTATCCCATTCTTCATTTGCTATTTCCTATGCCTTAAGGTTGCCTGGATGTACAATAAAGAGTTTTTATTGTTATTATTATTATTACTCCGTTCTCTGCTTTCCGCCCGAATTCGAGACATTGTGTGTTGAGTGGCGGAACTCAACACCGCATTTTGTATTTGGTATTAGAGCGGAGAAATGAAAATAATTTAAATATAATAATTTTGCCGAGTGGGAATGAAACCTACAAGCGACCGCGTTTGCATTTAGACTTTGTACCACTGCACCACGATGGCTGATTCATTTTATTTTGATCTTAATTTATTTTAGTCATGGGGTCGGGAGCGTCTGCTCTGGCTGGTGATGCGCCAGGGTCAGATTTGCGTCTCCAAACTTCAGGGTTACGGTTCACAGCTCAGCAGGTTCGATCTCTTAACTCTTACGTGGACACTTTGTATGAAGAGGATCAAAATGGTTAGTACTCAATATAAATGATGAATAAATTTTAATTTGTCGAGTTTCTTAAGCAGAATGACCTTATGAGTCTATAATAGCTTGAGAGGATAGATGTTCTTTAAATATTTATTAATAAATAATTATTAGAAGTATTATAATTTTCTTTTTAAATTACAATTCACAATTGATTCAATTACATTGTACAATAAAATTTAGGTGCTCCAAATTATATTATTTCAAATCAAATTCTATATCCATCGTGGCATAGCGGCATAGCGGCGTGGTTGTGTGTTCGATCTCGTAGGAAATTTTCAATTATGTTCATATCACCGCTCTGATAAGATGAACCGCGGCGTTAAATTTCGGCATTCACCACGGAATGTCTCAAGTTCCGGCAGAAAGTGAAATTGGAGAACGAAGTGTCTTGACACCAGGCTCTCTCTGACTATAGTGCTATACGGAATGAAGCCAGAAGTTTTTTTACATGCAGCTTTTTAAAATTCATAATAAAGGTTGATCGTCACTCAAACGGACCATATGACTGTAGTGAGTTAATAATCTAAGAAAAGGATAAATGTATATATAATAATAATTTATTTTACAGGACGTATGTCTATGGAAACAGAATGCTCAGTTGAAAGTCTTGTACAGCGCATAGTAGACGGAGCTGGGCAAAGAGATCCGAGATTTAGATGCTGTCATCTCGTTGCTTTGCATAGAGAGAAGAAGGTTTGTTTGATACTTATCTATATTATATATTAAAAGTTTTTTTTCTATTGGAAATACTAAAATCAACTAAACCGATTTTAATCATTCTTTCACCAAAACTTCATTATCAGCCAGTAACATTCTACAAATATGACATGACATGTGCAATTTTATGAGAATAAACGTACGGATGTTCGTTTGTTTTTCACGCAAAAAGTACTAAATGGATTTAAATAAAACATAAAATAACAATTTACTAAGATTTTATGTACCTTGGCCACAATATAATGATAACTAAATACGAAAACTATCTAATCAAATAAATACGAAATACTATACAGGCCATCGCGGCGCAGTGTGACAGCGCCTGAATGTAAACGTGATTAATTGCGGTTGCGATTCCCATTCGGGGCATGATTATGTTTAAAAATATTTTAATTTCGTCACCCAATACGCATTATCTCGAATTCAGTTGGAAAGTGGAGAGCGGAATGTTTGACACCTGGTTCTCCCTGACTAACCCGCTATGCGGGAAAAAGCGTGTCCCCCCTTTGACAAAATCTTTTGTATTTGAAACCAACAGATGCGATCCAGATCACTAGAATATTTAGTGACCCTGGACTCTCTACCCACTCTCAACTCAGACACCGAAGACTGTCACCTAGAAGAAGGTCCTGTTGGATACGGGAAGATCAAGTTATCTGGACGCGAAGCTGATAAATGGGCGGATCTTATAACCGCTTCCGGATATCTTTGCAGGTAAGTTTTAGTTGTATAATATATTATTATTTTGGGCGATTGAATTTCAGCAATGTGTTAATGTACACGACGGGTGCGGGTGATTTTCTTAGCCAAAGTATTGCTTTGACTTTTATCACTACCACTACTATGCAGTGTCAACCCCCAAGTGATGAATTGAGTGAAATAGCACTCGTTTTTTTGAAAACAAGTTCTACCTCTCTCGCATAATATAGTAAAGATAAAGAAGACTTTCGATTTTTTAAATTCGCGCACAAATTATTACCAGGCTATAGGATTTTACTTTATTCTTTGAATTGCATTTATTAAAAAAACCACGTATCTTGTATAGAATTTCCTTTATCATTCACATATTTAAGTCTAAATAGAAATAACTCACTAAGAAATGGCGCTTATCTATGCTTAACGACTAGTTACTTCCTGCGTTCCTTGAACCTATCGCATACATAACGATTCTTATAATATATGTATCATTAAATTCAACTGCAAAACTATACTTAGTTTTAAAGGCCATCGTGACGCAGTGGCATAGGGTTTGAGTGTAAACGTGAAGGGTTGAGGGTTCGATTCCAACTCAGGGGATGATATATATAAACCCGCTCCACTTATATATTTTAGTAAGACAAAGACGTTAGTTCCGCCACTTAATATGCAATGTGTCGAATTCGGGTGAAAAGCGGAGAAAGGTGTGTCTCGAAAGTCAAAGTCACGGTGGTGGGATAGAATGTCACCGCTATAGCCTTATAAAAATAATATAAATACCTAATAATACCAAAGTTAAAAATTAAAATTAATTAAATTATCAATTTTAGGGATAAAATAATAGAAAGATGGGTGGAATTGATCGCGCGATGTGCGCAGTCGCGTGGTGGGGGAGCCTCCCGAGCACTAAGCGCTCGCGCCGCCGCTCACGCGCGACCCTTCACTTATTGTTATTTGGAAAGAAGTAAGTGTTAATTGTGTATTCTTCAACAAATTGGATGTTATATATCCTCAATGACTACAGGTACAAACAGATTTATACCTGTTATATTTTAGAACCCTGAATTATTTTCATGTCCCTGCTTTGGTAGGGCAAAGAGCGGTATTGAGTTCCGCCACTCAGTACATAACTTCTTAAAATAATACACTAAGCGGTGAAAGGATTGTCGTGACACAAGGTTCTCAGTATATTATAAAAATATTGTCTTACGCCACTTCTTCTATGGAGAAGATAGAGGATATAGAGAATAGCACTATATAAATAATTGTGCCAAATCCTTTTCCGTCACGTATCATTATATCGATATAGTAATTTGAAAACTTATTTAATAAGACAAGTTTCCATACGTAAACAAAATTATCGAGTTTTCGAAAATATTCCTTGATATTTAATTAAAATGTTATTAATACAAGTCAAATATTAAAAATTTATATTTAACTTTCGTAACACATTCGCCATATTTACAAGAGTCAAAACATTATAACAGTTAATTAAACTAAGCTGAAAACTAACTTCACTAACAAATCCATTTAAAACTCGAAATGTCCCAGTTATGAAGTTAGGGGCGAGTGGGGTAACTACGAACAGCGGGAGAAAAAGTTTAGCAAAACTAAGTTAGAATTAGTATTTTTTTATCGCTTAAGTTTTTTTATGATAGGCCATTTCGATTTTTCAATAATATAAGAATAATTGAAATTTATATGTCAGAGGAAAATTATTTTACATTATATATGATGATATTTTAATATTGCATTAAATCAGTAGGCTAATTAAATTTAATATTACTAGTAATAAATAATATGTCGTTTAATTTAATATTTACCCTATATACATCTATTTTTCTCTTCTATAGTTTTTTTTTTTTTTAATTTGAAAAACATAGAAGATGTAATTGAATATAAAACGGCAAAATAAGTGTTAAGCTTAAAGCATGTTCATTTAAGCTTAATTAAAAAAATATTTTCGAAAAAAAAATTAAATTAAGAATAAAGATGTTTTAATCTTAGATTGTTTATATATTTCTTGTTTTTTAACGAAAAATTGTTTTTTATATATATTCAGTATTTTGTTATTGTGGCGCAGTGGAACATTATCTGACTGAAAACGCAAACGAAATTGATTGTAGGTTCGATTCCCACTCGGAGGAATGATGATATTTTAATTATTTACATTTATCCCCTTTGGTAATGCAAAGCGCGATGTTGAGGTCCGCCGCACAACACGCAATGTCTCGGTTTCAGGCGGAAATTGGAGAACAGAGTGTATTGACACTAGGTTTCTCCTGCGTACGCTGCTGCAGCGTGAATCTGAAAAATTAATATTTTTTATTAAGAATTTTTATTTTTTTATATTTGTAAATGATCTCCTGAGCGTGTCTGAATTCACAGCTACCACTTTCAGCTAACCAGACTTCAACTGCACTTTATATATACATTTTAATATCTTTTAAAAAAATACAGTTATACCCACCTATCCGTTCGCGTTGACCCTATTTGCCTCTAGTTGAAAGTTGATGCATTAACTGCATCGGTATCACAATTTCACATTATATTACAATTTGATTTGTTTTAATATACAAAGTTTTATGAAACTGAGCATAAATAATTTATTTACCTATTATATAATAATATATTTTTTTGAGTATGAGTAGAGAAAATAAAAAAAATAGCAACTGTTATTGCCATATCTACTATATTATATACATTTGTCTGCTCTGGTGGACAAGACAATATCTGGCGTTGAGTTCCGCCACTCAACGAGCAATGTCTCGAAAGTAAGCAGAGTGCCTTGACACTATGTTCTAGGTAGGTATCTCTGACTGCCTGGCTACGCGGAGAAGTCAAAGAGAACCCATATATAAAATAAGACTATCGAAATTAATATAAAATAAGACTCCAATTCTTTCAGTATCACACCAAGGTAGCACAGAACGACGGCTAGCTATAGTAGAAGGGGCCTCGTGGATAATGGTCCGTATAGGAGCAGGAGAAGCAGAAGCTAAGTTGGTGCTGGGCGTGGGGGTGGCGGGTTGCAGCCCTAATTCCTACACCACGAAGGTGCCTTTGACCCACCCACTGGCTTTGTTACATTATACTGCTGCTCAGAATGTAGGTTTAAAAAGTTACAATTTTCCTTTAATTTGTAAATAAATGTATAAGTCTTATGGTTAGCTTTTACCTGAAGATGCTTCACACTTTTACCACATAGCAGGGTAAACAGAGAGAATCTAGTTTCAAGACTCCTTTCTCCAGATTCCACCCAAAATCAAGATATTGTGTGTTGTTTGGCGGAACTTGACGACGTGCTGAAAACAACTAAATTATGATTTTGAAATGAAACTATTTTAACCGGATTAATCGCGTATAATATTGGTATTCACAATACATTTTAGAACCCGACGTTTCGAACACTTTACAGTAGGCCGTGGTCACAGGTTAAAATAGTTACATTTCAAAATGTGTAACAATCGTGAAAATCAAAGAACTTATTAAATTATGATTTCTTCGAGTGGGAATCGAACCCATAACCAATTGCGATTACAGTTGGACTTCTGTATGGCTCTTACCAGAAGCTAACTTTTCAACATTTATAATTGAAATATTTTTTTTAAATATTTTTTACCCATACTTTTTGAAATCGAGTAAAATAAACAAATTTAAGTTTTGATTTTAAGTATAAAATAGCTAATATTAGCTATACATATATTTTTATTTCGTTTATTTAAAATCGTAATTTTGTATGAATCAATTATTTATATATATTTCACGTGGGTTTATTAGTAGAGTTGTGGGCGTCGTAAACTAAGTAAGTATATTTGAAAACTTTACAAGTTCATTATATGTTAAATATATTTAAGTATTCTTACAGTTGATGCTAAAAAGTTACGTTTTAATTCATGACTTAGTTAGCCGTTGTAGCTCAGAGGGACAGTATTTGACTGTGAGGGCGATAATTCGCGATTCGATCATCTGTCGGAAGAATATTTTAATTTTCACATGCACTTGCATGCAATATATTTCTTGTAATATTTATTAAATAATAATTTATTTGGTTCTAGTACTTAGATCTCTTATCTAATAGGTTGCAGATTCAATTCCTGCTAACTGAAGCCGAGTATATTTTACACTTTTTCCCCGCATAAAGACTCAAGTTGTTAAGACTCCATTCTTTACTTTCTATCCGAATTTGAGATATTGAGTGGGATAACCACTGCGTTTTCTGTCAGACACTTTATTGATACACAGATTTTATGACCTCTATACAAAACTTCACTGTAAATATAATAGAACTTATTCCCTAGGGATACTACGCAGTGGCCATAGGTCCTCCTACATCGATGTCATGTGAACGTGCTACCACCTGGCAACTGTGGCATCCTGCTCTAGAAGCTACTTTAGATAACCACTGCGTCCAAACGTCTCCTGTCGGAAGGATCGCGGGAGCTTTGAATACTCTTGTGGATAAAATGAGGGAAGGCTGTTTTGAAGTGAGTAGTTCTTATGAAGTCCTGTAATATTATTTATATTAAAAGCAAAATAAGTGCTAGTAATATATAAATAATAATATTTAAAGTAATATTTTTCATAATGCTCGAAGAATATTATTACTTCGGGAATATTTCAAATCAATACCTTTATTTCTTTGTTCGCCTTTTGTTCACATTTACGTCATACTATAAAGTAGTCTTTGTAACTTCAGAGATTAAACTATATTTTGAGTTACATATTTTTTAATATACATTGAGAAAAAAATTGCCTGAGACAAAATTTGCCTGAAAAAAAATCTTTGAGCCTTCACTGTTAGATATTTAATGCGGGTGGCGATTTATATTGATATTTGTACACTAAAAGATTATATATGCGGTTGGTTTTGGGTTCGATTTCCACTCGAAGGAATGATCATAATTTCATTATTTTCATTTCTCCGCTATGGTAAACCAAACAAAAGGTGGCATTTAAGTCCAACACGCAATGTCTCGGGCGACGTCGGGATGCAATTCGGGCGCAAAGTGGAGAGCGGAGTGTCTTGACACTAGTTTCTACCTGCTATGCGAAAAAAAACCAATCATAAATTTTATTGAATATTTTGTTTTAAAGCAAATATTTTCTCAATTTCAATTTTAAATAATTTATATGTCAGCCACACTGAATATGCTTACTCTTATTTTATACGCGAATTTCCTTTACTAGGTAAAGGAAATTCGCGAATAAAATAAGAGTCAGAGTCAGTGAAAAGGTGACTTCCGTCAGGGTTCGGCTCAGCTACTGAGCAGGTATTTAACGTGGTGCAGCTTCAGGAAGCGGCTGGAGCGCGTCGCGATGAATCGCAATGCAGCTCGCTTTTGTGGTTCCGCACATATAGCACATCATTTGTTGATGATATTGGATAAGTGAGTATCATATCTTTTATATTTTGGATGCTTTCCAAGAGGCACGGCTTCCATATTTTGTCATTCTTTTTTATTTATGTGCATTATTTTAGCTTTTTTGCGGGTTAGCTTAGTACCGAGATTTTTTCTTTTTAATATGCAAAAATCACTCGTCACGCAATGTCTCGATTTCGGGCGCAAATCGGAGAACGGAGTGTCTTGACACTAAATGATTTCTGACTACTCAGCTATAAAAAAAAGTGTTAAAAGAATACAAACATTTCTGAGATATAATACCATTTGGGAAAATTATCTTTATGTTATTCAGATATTTTTAATTGTAAAAATAAGATACACTCGTAAAAATACCATCTTGGGGCAATAGATCAGTGTTCGACTGTATATGCGGTAGGTTGTGGGTTCGGTTCCCCATTCAGAGGGATATAATATTAATATTTTTTATAATATTGATCATTTAAATTATTTTAATTTCACCGTTCCGGTAAAACATAGCGTGGCGTTGAGTTCCATTACTTATTGGGGAAGGCAGTGTCTTGACACTAGGTTCTCTTTGACTACTGCGCTATGCGAGGAAAAGTGTGACACTGAAAACAATAAAATAAAATATGTATTTATAGTATATATATATTTTTGAATTTGAATAGCGTTATATTAGAGAGTAGGTACATATTAGCCGATCCGTCTTGAATATATTAGTGTCATTTCGTTCCTTGGCAATCAACACCACTCATTGTCGTTGCCGCTAACTTTACAGGAGGCAGAAATAACTGTTTATTTAAAATAAACTAGATGCTATATGTTCTTACTTGATATTATGTTGTTTTATGTGTAAGTTATTATCTATCTTTTTATCTATAACATAAATAAATTAAAATATATTCATTTCAGTTTCACATTTTCTTTAGTTACATGCTAAGTATCTTGTCGGCCAAGTAAGCTACTCGTATAATACTAATACTTGTGCCAGGAGACCCAGCTCTTCCATAAAATTTCATACATTTGAAAAAATAAATATTCACAGTATCCTTAATGATTACAATACATAAAGTAGGTAGTTTAATTATTTAAACTATCAATTGAATAAAGTACTGCAACACTATTTTGATCCACTATTTGCTGTTCAGTTTGCTTGAAAATCTTGAACATTTTATTTGATGAATAAAATTTTATGAATGAAAATTCGATAACAATATAAACAATATTATTTTTGTAGTATGAGGTAATCATTTAAACGTCTTTCTTGTAGTTTTTTAAACTAATTTGTTCATATTTAAATCGAGTTTTTAATAAATATGAAGTTCCATATTGATTTACAATAATCATTTTGTCATAGTATCCTTCATATATGCGGCGAAGTCGGGGGTCCAGCTGGATTCGTATACCCGGTGGACCGGAGTGCGTTGGCGAGACGAGGTCTACGTCACTGCTCTTGGACGGAAGATGCGACGGCTGTGCGGAACTGCTTGTTGTATTTGCAGAGGATCGCAGGTTTGTTTGTTTATATTTGGGTAAAAAAGTAGGGATTTATGATAATGTCTTTTGACTTTGTAGTATGATACATATTCTTGATTATAGAATTGTCTTTAATAATTATTACAGTATCTCCAGAAGCTAAATGTTTATTTTTTAAGCCTGAAGGAAAAGTTTTTGACCCCTTTTTAACTTAACGGCAGTTTTAGAGAAACGTGGGTTCAAATCTCGCTGCGTTAAAATTTTTATACGTTTTCTAAATATGTCTTTTTTTAACCGCATGGGTTCATCAGAGAGAACCCAGTATTAAAACACTCCGGTTTCAGCTTTTCGCCCGAATCCAAAAACTTGCGTGTTTAGTGGTGAAATTTAACGCCGATTAATATATAATATTTATATATAACATCAAAATAATTTCAAAATATCACCATATGTTTATTATCCCATAGGAAACATTTGTCTATCATATCTTTATAAATAATTGAAATGTATAAAATTGGTACAGCTAATATTTACTTAACATTTTTTCAACATACATGTAGTAACGTATAGGTATACTTGTTATTTTTGTAATATATCCCGCGTGATCCATTCGTTTTCTCACAAAAGATGGCTTATTCTGACAAGCCATAAGTCGTTAGACATTTTAATATAAAGTTAAATATATAAGTTATATTTATTACATAGGTAATGTTATGATAGAGATGTTGGGTGACAGGAAAAATATTTGTTTTCCCCTGACTGAGATTTGAAGTGACTACTATAAATTACAGATGTATTTAGCCTTTTTTAACATTATTTCTGCCATTAAAAGGAAATTCGTTGTTGGTAATATGTTTTTGTTGTTCTTCTTTAAGACTCAACTATTTATATACATATAAATATTGTAGAATATTAAATACCAAAAAGGAAAGAAAAGATACTATTATTTATATTCACACAAGATAACCTATTAACAATAGACTTGACTCCGTCCTCCACTCCCACCTTAATCAGACATTATGTAATAAAGACGAAGCTAAACGCCGCAGCTTGACTCACAAGAGACACTACATACATACATATGATCAAAATACTTAAGAAATGCTATAAGTATAACAGATTACAAAGCTTTGTTCGCAGTTGCGGAGGATATACCCCCTTCCCTCTCGGAAAAGTTAGAAGGAGCCTTGTTTTCTAAGTGGGAGGGTTGTGACACTACGGGGTCAGGCCCCCTCACCGCGAGGGGCCCTTTGAGATATTTGAGCAGAGTGACCAATGAACTGCTTGTTTGTAAGAATCTGCTCAGTTACGTAAGTGTAATACATTTATTTACTAGCCGATGAGAACCTTGTGTCAAGAGTGAAAAGCGCATTTGCATGTTGATTGGCGCAACGGCGCCTTTTGTATGGCCTAATTGGGAAAAATGTTTCTTTAAATACATACGTTTACTCGAATGATAATCAAAACTTTATTGTAATAGGCTATTACAAGCATTTTCGATTTGTTAATTAACATAAAAATGACAGTATATACGTACTGAAAAATATTCCTGTATCGACTGGCCGATTTACGAACACAAGGCACTAGGTTCTCTATGACTGGCCTGGCATGTGAAATTTGAACGAATGTCGAGAGGAGCGCATTCAAATCCTATTTATTTAATTTAATATAAGAGAATAAAACAACTAATAGTCATATACATTTCTACTCTTTAATTATATTAAAAGTCCATGTTAAGTCAGCTACTTCATATCCATTTCAACAAAGTTAATCAAAAGTATATAATGAACATTATTTATTTCAAATCACACTGATTGCATAACATTTTTAATTTACACGTAAAAATTGCAATATAAATCAGATAATAAAAATCTTAATAAAACAATTATAGTAAATTAATACATAGTACAAAATAATTATAGAAAAAATATAGTAAAGAAATACTTCCATTCGTTTGACTTAGATCACGAGAACTCGCTGTAACTTTTGAGGATTAATTTAATAGCAAAGAAATAACCCCACAACCATAAAATCTCTATTTTTTTACTTTTATTTTCTTTACTTCTATCAACTTGTTTTTTTTTACTTTTTTACTTCTATCAACTACTATCAAAAAATTCGCTGTTATTAAACTCTTCAGTACAAACGTCCTGATTGGACGTCCACTTGTTTATGACCAGCTGAGCTTCCGTGTCATATTTAAGACCAGTCGTTGGTGGTGGGACTTGTCAGCTGTCCTATGTTTTAAATTTTCACACTTAAGTCACCTGTCAATGTCAATTTAGATTTCACGCCGATGAATATAACTACTTAAATATAGTAAAACTCACAATCTCTAGGAAAACCAAAGCGCATTCCGCACAAATCTCATCCAAGCGACTTCCCAACACGAGCATGTAGAGGACCTCATCCACATCCTGGCCATCATGCTGGATCAGGCCCGAGATCTGTACCTTCGTAACCTCCATCAGATCCTGGGTGAAGATAAGGAACTTAGTAACTATAGGTAACGTTTTTACAAAGAAATTTATGAAGGAGGAATATCAAGTCGTAGTCCTCTACGACATGATATTCCACAAGATCTGTTTGTACAAGCTAAGGCCGTGGATTCAATCCCCACTTGGGGGAATGAAATTCGTTATATAGTCGTTTAATAGTTTCGCCGCTCAGCAGTATTTGAAATGTACGGACGGACATGATAATCTCTATCAGGTATAAAATTATTCTAAGCGTGAAGGTAAGTATATAAAGGATATAAAAATAAGTATAGTATAGTATAGAAATAAGTTTTCAGTTCAAATTCCGATTGTAGAAACTTTTAACTGTATTGTTAGATTGAATGAGAGGCCATCGGTGTGCAGTGGGACAGACGTAGCTTTATTATATTCATTTTCCTCTCTGGTGAATAAGAAAGAAAAAGCGCGGCGTTGAGTTCCGCCACTCAACAAGCTATGTCTTGATTTCAGGTGGAAAGTGGAGAACGGAGTGTTTTGATACTTGTTTTTGTTTTGATACATGACTGAAAAGAGATATTCTCCACATTTTTTAAATACTTAATATAATTCTCTTTGAAAAAAGAAAAGTGCCGGAAAGTGGAGAGCGGAGGGTTTTTATAACTTGCTTAAATATAACCCTAGTTCTACTAAACTATTTATGTAAATGTAAAATTTTAAATAAATAACAAGAAGAAAAGGGTACGGACCGAAAACCAAATATCTGTAATTGAAATAAAAAATAAAAGCTTTTAAAATTGTTGTATAGCAGTATACTGTATATGTAATATGTACTGTAATTTCGCAACACTCTCTCGTAGGCGCCGTGGCTTAGTTGGTTAAAGCGCCTGTCTAGTAAACAGGAGATCGTGAGTTCGAATCTCGCCGGGGCCTTCATAGTTGATAATGAGAGCTACTGTTTTTTTTTACGTTTTTTTTACTTTATTTTTATTATAATGTATCTGTCTTATGTTCAGGAAAATTGAGATTAAAAGTAGCACCATTTTTTTTATCAGCTTTTTTTCCACATAGCATGTGTTGAGTGGTGGAGCTCAACGCTGCGTTTTGTTTTAGGCGCCAGAGCGGAGAAATGAAAATACTTTCAAATATAATAATTCCTTCGAGTAAAAGTCGAACCCACAAACAATCATGATTACAGCAAGACGCTGTCCCACTGCGCCACGCCACATGGCCTCGAATATTATAAAATACAAATTTCAATAATTTCTTAAAATATACAAAGTTTCCTCCATAATCCATCGAGATATGAGTATGGCAATATATCTAAAATATCGTAATTTTTGTGTTTTTATGTACGCCATGTAATCCAAATAATCCAAACAGCGAAAAATAATCCAAACAGCGAATAAGTGACACGGTTCTCCACCTTCCATCTAATTCATAGACATCAGGTGTAAAGTGACGGAATCTATCACCACATTCAGCTTCACGTTTTTCTCGCAAAGCGGGGTAGCACGAAAAACTAGCGTCAAGACATTCTGTTCTCCATTTGTCTCGCCCGAATTCAGGAATATATTATCACCACGTTTGACGTACGAGAACGGTGAAATTTAAATAGTTAAAATATAATTATAACCCCGAAGAAGGATCGAAACCACGACAGACGCTGTCACACTGCGTCACGATGGTCTGTCTCTATTATCGTGTAATCCAGTACTTACATGCGACCCGCTCGCGGCTTTGCCAGAAAACAGAAAAGAAAATTATAAACCATTGTTTTGGTTTTACTACATTGAAAAAAGCCTCTAACATATATTTTTTTCATATATCTTCCATGTACAGAGAGAGATAAGTTACATGTTTATTATATGTATAGATATAGATTATTTAATCAAGACTTTTCTATAAGGAATAAAAAATGGCACAAACTACGTGACTATTACGACGCGTCCTCATCTTGCCTTATTGACGCGGTTAGAAGAGAATCGGTTCTAGTACCGGAGGATGAACAAGCAAATTTAATGAAGAGTGTCATTTATTGGATGTACAGAGGTATGTAGGTTCGAATTTTAGTTATATTTATTTATATATTTTATTTTAATACTTTATTACACCAACTACCTGTGCCCTCGACTTCGTTCGCGTGGAATTTTATAATGAAAGTAGCTTAAGTTACTCCTTATCACATCACTTGTGAAAGTCCCGTCAAAATCAAACAGACATTCAAAACACTCCAATTTCGTATTCTAGTTCTTTAGGGACGTGGTTGGTTTGGAGATATTATATGGAGTAGACGAACTTATATGCTTTTATTAGCTAAACTTATACGTATTAAATACTGTCAATCAATCTGGTTACAGCTTTACATTTACTCACTGAGAAAATGCTCATTTTCAACTGAACGCCGCGCTTTGTCTTTCTAAAAGGGAGAAATAATTTAAATACCACCTTCCACCGATTGGCGATCGAACCCAAAACCATCACCTACGATAGCCTATTTTGTAGATGTTTTATTTAAATAGTATAGTATATAGCTCGTCTAGTTATCCTCCATATGAATATTCTATTCTGAAAATCGATATTATAACCTATAATTACGTCGTATTAGACCAAACAATATTGCCTTGTTATTACTTCCAATAAATGGTGGTTGTAGCTTAATTAAGCTTGCTGTAAATTGTCTTTTGAAGTAAGAAGTGATTATTATCAATGATATAGTAGAGTTATTAAATTTTACTAGGTATTCCCTGCTACTTTTGCCGCGTAATAATATTAATAACTATTTGATTGAGACCGTCGTGACGTGACAGCGTCTGACTGTCAACGGTATTGGTCGTGGGTTCGATTATTACTCGGGGGAATGATTATATTTGAATTATTTTAATTATCTCCGTTCTGGTACCCAAGATAACGCGCGCAAAACTGATTTTTTTCACACTAGATTCTCTCTCACTACCCTGCTATGCGAGACACAGCCTGGAGCTAGATATTTATTTACTATATAGGTCGCTAACAGAGCATACACTATTGTAATAGTGAATATTAAATACAGACAGAATGAGAATAAATGATGCCATAATTATAAGCAATACTGCATTCTAATAAGATAATGAATTAAAATATAAAATTATAGGTTAAACTAGCTGTACCCGCGACTACATTTGCGTGGAATTCTAAAGCTTAAGTTTCTACTTATTGAATCAGCTATCTGCGAGTGAAAGTCCCGCCAAAATCGGTGCAGCCGTTCCGGCGATTAGCCGGAACAAACAGACAGATAGACAAAACTTGTAATAAATTTGTTATTTTGGGATGTGTACCGTGTATACATACATACCTATGCATTTTGTAAAAAATGGTAATTTTATACTTACAAATAAAGATTTCAATTTAATTTATTTGTATAGATTAATAATAGTTGCGTACTTACAAGCAATTAATTTTTGTATTTTTATTAATATTCAAAAGTGAGATGGCAAAGATATCAATATTATTGTTATTTGTGCATAATTCTTTAAAATATCATACTTATTGGTTGGTTGGCTTTACATAATTTTACATTACATAATGTTACATTTTTAGGTCTAGGAAGTCTAGGTATACAAAAATCTATTTGGGATAAGAAGTGAAATATTAAGTACGCTGAATATGTAAGATTGTATTCCCTTAAATCGGTTCTGTCGCATAATCAATACGTAACGAAAATCTACTTAACTACCTTTCTGCCAAATCTGAAGTATATAGCAAAAGCATCTGAAGTATATAGAAAATTTTTCATACGAACTAGTCGACGTCGACAGACTCGACGCGACACTCAACAACAGCTCTGAGACCTCCTTAATCCGCTCCTGTCTCAAAATCCGTTCTTAGCAGACGTTTACTTACTATAAACTAGTGGGTTGCGTTATTTAAGCGACGTCTTAAAGAGCACTATCTTAAACAATACGTATAATTGGAATCTCAATATATATTTTGTGTATGCATAATAATGTATGTATGCATGTGTGAGTTTATGGGTCTATTTAGGTTTATTTCTCCTGCTAAAACAAATTTATTATATTCAAGTAAGTATAATACTTTATACACCTCTCTGCGTTTTCTTTTGGTAAATCCTTTAGTAATTGGTTGTCTAGAAGAGATTGCTCCTAGGAATAAGGCCACCAGGCCACCAATTTAGGTGATACTAAATTGTAATTTCTTGTGCGATAAAGTGTTATTATTACGATGATAAGCTACATCCCTGTTAAATTTCATGTTTGTACGTCAAGTGGTTTTCGTTATTTCCTGATGAATAACAACTTTTCGCTTTTATATATTATATATAGTTGAAAGTCTATGCGTCAAAGGCATGTGTCCCTTAATGCAGGGAGGAAACGAGGGTCGGGGTTTTATAATGATATATGTCTTTTATAAATTTTTGTTTGAACTATAATTTACAAAAGGGGAATAACACAGCTTGTGAAGAATTTAAAAACAAAAATAAATTAAGCTCGATATTTTTGTTTCATTGATTATAGAGAACACTGAAGTATGCTTAGTATTGATAAAATAAGGTGTTTTATTTTAAATATTTACTCGCATTTCTATTAACTTTCTCAGGACGACTAGAGTAACGAGACCAGTGTAAGTTTTTTTTATTAAATTGTATATTTTTCAGGTGCAAAAGAAGAGAAGAAGTATCTCGGACCAGTATTAAAGCCATATTTAAACGATTTACAAATAACAGCTCAAAAAAACTACTGGTTCCTAGAAGATTTTGATTCTAGAAAATATTCTACAGAATTTGAGGGGCTGGAGAAATTTTGTTTGAAGGCGCATGAAGGGTTGGACCCTTGTCTCGGTTTATTGGATGCGTCGAGGAAAATGGCGTGGGCGAAAACTTTAATTGATTTAGTTGATAGATATCGCCATGTTGGTGAGTTGTTTAGTATAAAATTTTTTATTCCAGCGTAACTCATTTTCTCGCATAGCAAGGTAGTCAGAGAGAACCTATTGTCAAGACTCTCCGTTCTCTATTTTCCGCCTGACATCAAGACATTTCGTGTTGAGTGGTGGAACTTGACGCCGGGCAAAATGAAAGTAATTTAAATATAATCATTCCTCCAAGCGGGCTTCGAATCTACAACCAATTGCGTTTACAGTCAAGCGATTTGTTATAACTTTTTCATTTATGAATCTATTGAAATAAAATAAATACTAAATGTTAAGGGAAGTTTACCAAAACGCATTTAAATCGGTTAAGCCGTTTCTGAGATTAATGTGCACAAGCAATCAGAAAAGAAAATTCAAAAACATTGTTTTGGGTTCTACTATATTGATAAATGCCCCGAATATTATTATTTTTATATGTTTTCCATGTGCAGACAACAATCATGTACAATTTTTTATATGTATAGATGCATATAACACCACCGTATCGCAATGGAATAGTATCTAGCTGTGTGGGATGGCTGTAATTTCGATTTCTACTCGGGGGAATAATTATATTTCAATGATTTCGAAACACGCAATATATCAAATGGAGCATAACGTTCTTAACTCCAGATTATCTCTTTGGTTATCGTGGTATACACAATATATGTATACAACTAAATAAATTAGATAATAAAAAATTGGTTGCAATTTCAAAAGATTGTATTATATGTACATATTAGTAATAATAATTAACGACCTATCTGTAAAACTTTTAAAAGGAAACCATTATATAAAAAAAAATTAATCCGTAGCAGGATTCGAACCCGCTTCTCTTGAAATCGTCCAAGCGCTCTAGCCATCTTATACGCTTCTTATACGCTTGTCCCAACTTAATGATGATAGTAGCAATGATTTATAAAAATCATGAACAAAATATTATTTCTAAGTAAATATATAATAGTGAGCTAAAACACAAAATATTAAAACGTAAATCTAAATGTACTTTTCTATCTAAAATGTACTTCTCATGGACTTAGAATTATGTCAAATTACATAGCAATATTCCAAAAGCAATATCTTAGAATACGAGTACATGTAAAGAACAAGTTCTCAAAATGATAAATAAATACGTAATTAGATACAGAATCCTTTTACTCAGCGGTTTATTTGCTTTATTCACATATATTAACAGCTTTATTGTGTAAAGTAAACATATTTATAAAGAGATAAACACGAAAAAAAATTCAAATTCAATTCATTCAAAAAGTTCAATACTCATTTAGAGGACTGATAATATATAAATTATTTTCATTACGCCGTTCTGGTAAAACAAAACGCGGTGTTAAGTTTTGTCACTCAACACGCTATGTATTTCGATACATTCTAAGCAAAAAGGGGAGAATGGATTGTTTTTATAATAAATGTTTTGCTTGCCTGTTATGCGAAAATAGCGTCAAGCTGTACTTATATGATAAAGTGTGTGTAAAGAAGTTGATAGTGGGTTCGATTTTGTAAATATACCAATGAGCGTGTTTTTTTTGGCAGATATCATACATAAAAAATAATATTTTAGTTGTGAGAAGTACAGCTCATATAGATATAGTATAGATATACTACACACAAACTATACAGTACACGATACATATTACACACATTACCATGTGTGCGAGATACACAATTCCAAGGCAACACGTCAGTACAGTTTCTAGTAGAGTAAAAAACAAAAGGTATTCTATGAAGTGTCATTGTGATCAATAATTCGTTTTAATGTGACTCGAGGGTACCTATACGTTACCATATAATGCAGCCATTATAGCTTGATCTTTGATTGTTACATTTTTAAAGGATAGTAATGAAACCGATAGCTCGAACTACTATGGTTTGAAGTTGATTGATATCCTTTTACAAAAGATATTCTGTAAGTGGAGTGAGAGTAAATAAAACCCGTTTAAGACGATTTCGTAGAGGCCCAGCCTACGCGAGAAACCTTGATAGAAGCGGAAAAAATAAAAAAAAGAAACGTATTATTTGTACAGTAAATTGGTTATTTACAGAAGTAAATAGAGATGTACATAGGTATATTTTTTGTAAATCTATTTTATTAAGACGACACATTGCTTAGTTTTTCATATTTCGCTCATTTTTGAAACATTAAAATACCCCTGTGAGTTCGATATCCACTCGAAGGAATAATTATACTTACATAATTTTTATTTCTCCGCTCTGGTACCTAACACAAAGCACGGCGTTACGTTCCGCTACTCAACATTCAATGTTTCGATTTCGGGCGGAAAGTGGAGAACAGTGTGTTCGGCCCTATTAGCTGCCTGATTACCTGCTATGCGGGTAAAAAGCGTGAAGCTTGAAACATTGTGTTGGATGGCGATAATGGCTCAACACGACACTGGTAATGGATTTAAATCTTTTGAGGTTTAAAGATCGACATGATTCAATAGATACTTTATATCAGGAATAGTAATAAAATAAGTTAAAAATTAATCTAAAAGAAAAACCCCCTAGTTATTTTTTTCCAATCCTTGTCATCCTGACAATACTCATGCCCCTGCTATGAAAATATTTTAACGATTTCGGATCCGGACACGTGTGCGATTTGTTAAGCTAAATTTATAGCAAGGTATGGGTCAGAATGGTGTTCAAGATTTTTTTGCATAGATTCATAGATATAAAGATGCAAGTGAAGCGAATATACTAATTATATATAGGAATTGACTTTCTTTTTTGTTTTTATCAGACTTTTCTAGAATTGTAATCTAGGTAATGCTTAAATAAAAAAGGACAATGATTCGTGAATCCCGAGTAAACGAACAGTGTTTCAGTTTAAAATGTTGTCTAGCTCTTCAATATCGACTGTATTCTAAAATTAATTGTAGCTTTATAACACCACTTTCGCCTGCGTGAACTGTTTCGTATTTTGGCAGCCTTTTCATAATGCAATGGAATTGCTGGAAAAACTAAAACAGCCTATGTTCATCTCAAGACTCTGTTTATAAAATTTCATTACAATCGGTTGAGCGGTTTGGTCGTGATGACATTACAGACAGACAGACAGACAGATAGACAGTTAGTATGCATTCTAGCACATTTATGAAATGCCTATGATGACGTGATGTTTTTAGGCCTAATTGGTAATTGGGATATTTACTTAGATAGTGAAAACAATATTAATATTCTATATAGACAAGGTCTAGTCTATCGTCTATTGATGTAACGTATTTTTGGATAGTCTCTGCCTTATAGAATACAGGAAATAATTAAAAATGTGTTATTTTTACAAAAAAATACTTGAAAATATTAATAGGTATATTTACAGTAAGTAGTTAGGTACATATATATTATTATTTTAATGTAAGACACAGCGAGGCGTTAAGTTGCGCCACTAAGTTTTGAGCGGAAAGTGGACATTAAGCTCTCTCTGACTAAACTGCAATATGGGAAAATTGTGAAGCCGATTTTATTTTTTAAATTTACTTACATATATACTTATACATACATATATAATACATTTGTTTTTACTAAGCCCTTTAGAAGTTATATAAAACAATGCGATAGCCAATAAATATGTTTCTAAAAAGGAAAGTCGTCTAACTTACTAAGTTCATTTGGCCCCCGGGAAATCAGAGATCGAAAAGTTCAAGGGAGAGCTTTTAGGGTACAGGCTCATTCTATGATAAAAGGTTTTAGATGGAAAAATGATTGTAATAAATAGGTAATTTTATTATAATAATAAATAATATAATTAATATTAATTGTGGCCATCGTGGCGCAGAAGATGTTGTCTGACTGTAAAAGCGAAGGTAGTGAGTTCGATCCCACTGAGGATGATGCATATTTAAATAATCTACATTTATCCATGTTGGCGATATTGAGTTCTGGCACTCAACACGCACGTATTTAATTTGGGTGTAAATCGAAGTGTCAAATTCTGATATGCGGGAATAAGCGGGTAGCTATTTTTTATATATAACAATAGGTATATTTGAAGAGTAGCCGAGGTTCATGTACCGTGGTTCAAGTTTAAGGTAAACCAGAGTATTAGAGAAGTGTAGTAACAAATCACAAGCTTCTCGCTGCCTGATCCAAAAAAATGCACAAGGTGTTTGATGATAAAAAAGAATAACAGAAGAAATGTTGAATTTGCAATTGGTAAGAAATTTGACTGGTACTCAAACCAGCGCCTCTTGGAAACTGTCCAAGAGCTTCTCAGCGGCGGCGTTGCGTCCACAGCATTAAAATCATTACACGTTTTCTAAAAATGTTTTTCAAATCCTAAGTGTGCGAATAACACTTTAAAAATGTTAAAATATTTATATTGTTAGATTTGGATACAAACAATACCTGGACAAGTGAAACTATTAAGTTATTTTTTCTGAAATTCCAGATTTTCGCCTTGTATTCCCAACTGGGGATGGGCTGGCTGTATCCTATCCTGTAAAGTTACCATCTCGCGGAGATCGTAGTGCAACTCGCGTTTTAACTTTAAGTAGACGGGATAAAGCCGAGGCCAAATTGAGGTTAGCGAGACGATGTGTATTAGCTGCCTTTCATACAGCTCTTAATGGATTGTGAGTCGTTTTTATATTTTTTTACATACATTTATAATTACGTGTACTTTAGACCCTTTCAAAAGTAAAACACAGGTTATCATGGCGACATGTTTTGTCATTTCACACGGTAGTGTATATTTTTTTTGTATTGTTTTTTTTGTATTTCGAATGCATTATTACATAAAATATTGACTTTCTGTACTACTTCTCTATAGATCTCCACATAGACTCCACATAGAGTTCACATTCAACAGCCCAAAGATTTTTATTAATTTAATTGTTTGTTATCTAGTACCTAAAATAAAGCGCGACGTTGATTTCCGCCACTCAACACACACGGTCTCGAATTCAGGCCGAAAGTGGAGGACGGAGTATCTTGACACTAGTTTCTCTCTGCCAACCCTGCTATGCGGGATAAAGCTATATATTAGTAAACGACGGCTATATATACATACATACATTGACACATAAAACATTTGGCACATGATCTATATTAAAGAGCATAGTGGCGTTAGGCTCAAGACAAAGTAGTTAATTCAAACACACTTTAACTTTGTTTTTTAAATTTGGAAGGCTGTTAGAGAATATGTCTCCCTTAACTACATGTCTATTTATGATCCTGTTCTACATATGAAAAAATATTTATAAAGATATACCTTTTCATATTTTCAAGATCATTTGGTCGCAGGGCGATTTGAACCCGCACCTTTTAGAAACCGTCCATGCGCTCTGACCGCTAAGCCATGCGTTCTAGATCCGGCCACGTCGAAATCCTTATACGCTTAATACAATGATGTTATGTAGTAATAAGGATCTCAGCATCCTGTAGAAAGATTTTTGCAAATTTCTGCTACCCAAAGATTATTCTTCGAATAATCCTTTGGCAAAAGAGGATGCTATATATTAAATATTTTTAAGTCTAGCAATATTCTTACCGAGAATAAGAGGCTTATCAAACCTGATGTAGTGATTGGGCTTATCTGTTGTATGCGCACACACTGCTGGCTTCAATACCCAGGTGGGTAGTCATGGGGTATTCATCCATATTCATGTTATAACAACAAAAAATATTCTAAAACTAGCGACCTGCTCGCGGCTTTGCCTGCTTAAACTACACGACTTAACTATTTAGTTTTTTGACCGTTTTTTTCGTTTTAGTGAAATTACAAACTTTTTTATTTATTGACCGATTAAAATGAAATATACAGCTAAAGTTAAGGCAAGCTTACCAAGATATAATAATTAAAATTTGCATTTAAATCGGATAAGCCGTTTCTGAGATACAAACAAACAGACAGACAGTCAAATAGACAAACAGACAAGCAGAAAAGAAAATAAAACCATTGTTTTGAGTTCTATTACAGCGATCAGTTATATTTTTATTATATGTATAAATTAATATATTCAATAAAAAATAATAATTGTTATTTTCGATTCACAATGAATGTTGTTTATATTTATTATATCGTCTTAATCACGGTCTGGTAAAATAAAACACCATATTGTATGCTGCTGAGATACGTAGAAACTTGAAAACGGAGAGTTTCATCTTGATCCTTCCTTCATTAAAATTTTAACAAACTATACTGAAACCATTTATTGCTACATGCAAGCCGATTAGCATTCCACCCGCATTGGCTACAATTTGAAGGCCACGCGTTTATGTCAGACCTTCCAGCGACTGGGAAATAGGATTTGTCTATTATCTTGTCAAAGATCTAACATCAAACGGAATCGCTGAGTTGTTTCTGTTTCGAGGGAAATTAGTGACAAGTTTAGATTTTTATCCTTAACTACTGTAGAATATTATTTAATGATAATTTTATTATTACAACATTCGTGGCGCAGTGATAGCGACTGGCTGTAAACATGGTGGTTGTTAGTTCGATCCCATTTGGAGGAATAATTATATTTAAATTATTTTCAATTTCCTCGTTTTCGTAACACAAAAGTGGCGTACAGGTCCGAAACTCCCCATGACTAGTGGAAAGCGGAGAAAAAAGTGTCGTGACACTAGGTTTTCTCTCAAACTGAAAAAAGCTATGTTTTAATGCGTAAAAGAAAACTTTTGACCAACAGTCAATATGGAAACGAAAGGAAAAAAAATATATAAACAGTCACAATAATGAATAATATTAAATGAATACAACAAATGTTACACACTACCATGTGTTAAACATACACTATTGTGTAGAGTGATAGAAAACAAAGCTTTTTCTATTATTTTCTATTAATTTTGTAATATTTTCTTCATTTACTATCGAAAGAATATCTTTTTATTAGTTTTCGTTTAATATTTTAGACCGGAATTGAAACAAATCCCACGACATGACAGTACAGAGCACATCTTAAATAGCGTTAAAAATGGTAACTTTTGGAGAAATACTACAAAACCTGACGTTATACCCTCGAATTCCGAAACACCAGTCGACCTTCCGAAGGTCAGAAGACGGTCCCGTAGGAGCAGACCAGTCACGTCTCATGGCTTTCCAGAAATTTCCATCACAAATCCATCTGATGCCAAGACTTTGAGGCGGAAGTACCATACTTTGAAAAGTTTAGTGTATACAGAGCCTGTGGACAGTATAAATGAGGTGAAGGAAAGACCGCGGTCTGCTGGGTCTTCTGTGAGAAATAAGGTTATGCTGAGTAGACCAAGTATTTTGGAGACTTTGGACTTTATTAACGGTGTGAAGGATGGATTATGTGGTGAGTATGTTTTTGTTTTTTATAATTGGGGAATAGAGAGTAAAAAAGAATATGACTTTTTGCTTATGTATTAAGTATTAGATGTAAGTCAAAGTCACCTGATGGACTAACACCACCCATCGTCATATATTATAATGTGAATTTATGTTTTTTTGTATAGCAGGGTAGGCAGACAGATTAAAGTATAAATTTGATAAATTCCTTGTTAAGTGGCAGAACTCAATGCCACGCTTTGTTTTCCCACAGTTGAGAAATGAAAATAATTTAAATATAATCATTCCCCCAAGGTATCGAACCCATGCTTGGTCGCATGACTCGCTTTGGTCACTTAACCTCAATGGCAGATTATATGTAGTGTGAATTATATAGTAGATGAATCAGCAACATCGGATGTGGAAGACTCGTGGACATCACAAGACGAGTGGGTTTTGTCACTGTACGGCGTTCCTCTAAACACCCATACAATACACAAGGGAGGAGGGTTGCACCTGTGCTTGGGAGACTTGGTTGTCACTCTATTACAACGGGGCAAGTTTACTGTGAGTGATTAGTGTGTTAATAACAAATCTATTACATTCCATTACTCGAAAGAGCAATTCTTATTATCTATTTTGGATTGTGTAATGTCCCATCCCTATCCCATATCATTTAAGTAATTTAAGATATCTGTATCTAAAGAAAAGACAAGGAGAATTTTGAAAATAAAAAAGTAAAAAGAAATTTATTAAAGTAGTTTGTTTAGGACAATTAAAAAAACTAAGCTATCCCTGGGTGTTCAAATGATTCTAGAACATTTTAGATATCATTCACGACTATAACTGTCGTGTCTTTGAAAATAAGCTACTTGAATAAATCAGAAGGATTTCTTTTTATTTTACTTGCGACAATCTCAAGCAATAATATTTAAAAAAAAATAATATTTTTTACGCTCACTTTACATAACAAAAACAATTATCACTCGTTTTCAAAATGTGACCCGCAATTTCTAATACAAGCACGAGCCCGTCTTCTAATTTCCGTAGTGATAGCTCCCAATATTCTTTCCCTTCATGGTTTCGATTATATTTTATGTATCAACTCTTCTATTATCTTGATTTATTTTCCTGTGTACACCAGCTCCTTAGCTCTTTTTCAAATATAGAAATCGAGAGAAGATAATCGGATCGGGGTGACCGAGCGGGCCAAGGAATTAGTCCGGGTTGGCATGTAGGTTGTCCGGGTGTTCCCTTATAGCCAAGGAGTAATGTGTGAAACAACCATCGTGCTGGAATGTTTTATGATTCGGCAGCTGATCCTCCTCAATGAGCTAGGGCAAATCGTTTTGCAGAAATTTTAAGTAATTGTTTCCATATAAATTTTCTGGCAAAAAATGTCGCCTAATTAGAATTCTTCCTGCCCACATATTGAGGGAAAATCTTCTTTGGTTCTTCTGCTTTTTTCAATGTGGATTGTTATCCTTATAAGTCCATTGGTGCAGAATATAGAAAGAACATTTCTTAAAAACTGCCGGTGTTTAACGTGTAATGTGAATAAAAAAAAATGATGTAGCTAAGCCCCTTGTGCTAAACCTCTTTCTTCTAGACCTTACTATGAATAGTACTCCACACTTTGCATATGGATATATTCAGATTAAGAGCTACTATTCTGACGGTCATAGTCGATTCCTTTGTAAATGTCCGTAGAATGTGATTATCCACATCAGGAAGATTACGTCCTGGATTTGCTCCACGTTCACGAGCGATTCCAACTTTATTCCGTCTTCGCAACATGTTGTAGAACACTCTCATATTAAGTAATCTCCGATTCAGAAAACTCTCGCGATATATCCGCTGAGCTATTGCCCCGTTAACATCGGCTCTGTCGTACATGAAGACTATATCGGCGTTAGTAAACTCCATGTACACAAGGAATAAGTTTAATTACGCGAAGGAGCGCCTACGGATGACAGTTGGAAATTAACAACACAATAAACTTCTAGCTGCAACTGAAGTTGTAACTAGACTAGCAAAATTGTTGGATAAATATGCTAATAAATAATAAATCATTTTATCTTTATCTTCTCTTAATGCTTTTAATAGGAAAGATAATTAGAGAACCGCAATCAAAACACAATCTAAAATAGAAAATAGAAAAGGGATATTTACAGTAAAAGAAGTCAGTTATTGTCACATTTTGGAGTTTTATTAGAAAAATCTTAAATCTTAAATAAAAATTCGGCTTTGCATCCTGTTACCACCTTGTACATAACACTCAATTTAGTATATTTTGAAGAAAAAAGATATTTAAAAATTCCTACTATATTCATTTATAACATATATATCTATTTAAAAGTATCCCTTATGACAACTAAAAACACACTAAAAATCGTAAACATCAAAATGTCATAAAAAAATGTAAGATTGAACCCGCATTCGATGACAGGTCCTACAAGAGCTATGTGCGTGGGTGGGAGCGGCGGAAGAGGGGGCGCTGTTTGCTCTACACCGTCTTGCAAAAGCCTCTAGAGCGAGATCAGCTGACAGAGATAATCAGTAAGTTCACTGTTAAATGTAGGATGATAGCTTTTCACGATTTTATACATTTTACATAACACTATTTAAACTGTATCGTGTATATTTTGGTATTCTAATATACATTTTAGGTAGTCGTCTAACTGTGACCACTATGAAGTGTTCGAAACGTCGGATTTTTAATATGGTTTTTCGAATACTAAAATATACACGATTAATCCGGTTACAAGAAACGGGTAAAGAAGTTCTATTGAATTTCACAATCCATTTATCCTTGACAAAAAAACAATTCTATCTAATTAGGTTATCTTTGTTTACTAATAATATATATAATACTTAAAACTTAAACAAAAAACAATATAAAACCATTTAACTGTACCGGCCCTCGGACTTTCACCTTTTAAAAAACTGTCCGACTGCTTTGACTGCTAAGCCATACGTTCTATGTTCCGATACGTAGAAATTCTTATACATTTATTTTATCTTATATATAACTACTTTTTTTTTGTTATCATATCTGTACACAGATATCCTAAATATGTAGGATATGTTTTTCATATCTTAAGTGGGTGAATGACACTTTAAGTATTAAAAACAAAATTATATACTATTCACTATTCACAAGTAAATGTTCCAAAGTGGCATTCGGACATTAAGGATAAGAACAACATTCGATACGTAATTTAAATCATAACAGTTCTTGGAAGCTACCTACATTGGAGGGGACACAGCGCTACAGGGCGAAGCCTCTCGACTATATATCAGGGGATGAAGCACCCCAACCACCACCTTTGCCTAGGAACAAGGAATTGGTAATTATTTGCATCATTTAATTAATAATAAATACGAGTATGTTAGGATTATAGTAATTTTAAGGCAATTATGACTTCAATTATCGAGGCCACCGTGACGCAGTGGGATAGTGTCTGATTGGCTGTGGGTTCGATTCCTACTTGGAGGAATGATTATTAAGCTATTATAATTTCAGCTTATAGAAAAAAAATCTTTATATAATGGCAATAAAACAACCTTAGGACCTCTCTTATGAGGTGTTGCACTAGTACCAGTCTATGCCAGGACCCATGTTCGTGCCATATAATATTACTAGCGACCCGCTCGCGTCTTCACCCGCTTGAACTATAGTTGACAATATATTGACATTCCTGCAAAAAAATTAGACAAATGTTCATCCCAAGTATCTCCATATAAAACTTCATCACGATCGGTTCAACGGTTTGGCCGTGATGGCGTCAGACAGACAGACAGACAGAGCTACTTTCGCATTTATAATATTATAGTAAGTAAGAATGTACAAAGTGGAGTACAGAAGGATTTCTCAAACTGACAAAATAAGTGAAGACTGAAAAAAAATGATTATTCAGGGAATAATTTTTCATTTAAAAATGCAATCATGCAATCTACGTTGAGTTCCACCAGTCAAAAAATTCAATGTGTTAAATTAATTTCCAAATAAATAAACAAATATCTTCTCTCTTGATGTTTACAGCAAAAACGCCACTCTACATATGACCTGTCTCGTATCGCAACATTAGAGACACGCATGAGACAGCTGGAACTAATTTCATCCAAAATAACCATCCATAATGTCCGAAACCAGCATACGGGCATAATAAACCCAATACACGATATAAAAATGCCTAAAAATAAATTTAGTGTAAAACGCACTAAGTCATTAGGCAGAAGTTTTAGTGCTAGAAATATAGGTATAGAAGTTCCTAGATATAATTTGACTTTAGGCCAAAGGAGTGGTAAAACAAATGACGTGGTGACCGCTATCAGTGAAACTACTGGTGAAACTGGTTTGGAATCGAAGAATTTCTTTCATCAGCACAGTAGCAATGTTGTGGGCGACTCGTATAGGCTCAGTAGGATTACTGTGGATTGAGTACTTGGTTGATGATTGTGACACCTTTTATAGATTTTATATGTTATTAAAAAAATTACTTGGTCTTGTTAGAAACATCCTTGTTTCTAATATATAAATAAGTTTAAATATATAAATAATTTGTATTGTAAATTGCAGGTTATATAAATATCGCGTATTGTACTCAGTTAATAGTAAAAATTAAATCAAGTCAATAAATGTTTTATTGTTTCTAGCGTTTTAAGGTGTAATTCACACACTTAGAAACTTGAAAATATATTTTTAGAAAATGTATAGAAGTTTCCGGTTTCCATGAGGCGCAGGTTCAAATCCCGCTGCGTTGAAATTGCGTGCAGTAGAAAAAAAACAGTTAGAAAAATAACCAAATTGCAAAGAGAATAAGGGCTTTAAGGGCTACTTTATTTTTGTTTATAATGTGACACGGGTACTAATACTAATATTGTGAAAATCAATTGTTATATTAATAAAAGTTATAATATTGAAAGTATTTTTGTATTTTTTATTGCTTTTACAATTGCCTGTTTTATAAATAATAAACTGTGAGAGTTAGCATACAAAAAGTATTAACTTACATATAACTTATATGTTAGGGAAAAGCTTTGGACCGACTTTCGTGAAAATTATGCGAACAAAGGATAAAATGTAGCGTAATTAAAATTTATATGGAACGAACGAACGGACGAAGTGCAGATAGTCATAACACATTGCCATTCGTTTCATACCCTTTTGTATAAAGTGACAATCACGTTGCTAAGACAACGCATATTATAGCGCGTCAGATGCTTTTTAAAATGTATTCTACATATTAGAAAATTTGTCGTTTTGAACACTTTATAGTTGTCCGTGGTCTCGTTTAACAGTGCAAAAATCGATCATTCAATATGATAAATATAACAATCGTTTTTCAAAATATAATTATTTAATAGCAAATTACTAAAAAAGGAAGCAAAAAGAATATACTTAAAAATATTTTCTTTTCTTCCTGCCCATTTTTCATGTACATATGATAACGTTTAAAATTATCAAGCAAATCGGACAAAAACTAAGTTGATACAAATATCGTTACAAGATGAAAGAAATCATTGATTTACAAATACGTAGATATAAGTGAAGTTAATAAAAACATGATAAAATACAAACTAACACAACGTCAATATGTACAAAATGAATATTTTCATATGTAACCCTCGTTCTCAAAAACCGAGGGGTGTCTAATGAATCTCTGCATCTCTAATTACGACACTTAAACTTCACACCTGACTATTGTAAGGGAATTGTACTAGTAATTGTGTGGGTTTTGTGTATGTAGCTGGAACTAGAGCTATATATTATAGTTTTTAAAAGGAATATTGAACGTCAAATACATATCACACATTCGTACACTTTATAAATAAGCAAATTCGCCATGTTGGAAATTAAAATCTTTATTTTACGTATTTTGAATGAATCTAATTTTAGTATGAAAAGGTATAAATAAGGAAAGGTTGTAAGGCGCGCGGCGGCGCTGGTGGCGCAGCTGGAGGCGGGCGGGCGGCGCGCGCTGCTGCACGAGCGCGACTGGACGCCGGGCGAGCTGATCCCGGCGCAGATCGCCGCGTCGATGCGGCGCACGCTGGTGCTGCTGTCGGAGCACTTCCTGGCGTCGTCGTGGGCGCGCGCGGAGCTGCGCGAGGCGTACGGCGCGGTGCTGCGCTCGCGGCGGCCACGCCTCCTGCTGGTGCTGCTGCGCCGAGGCTGGGCGCGCCGCGCGCGCCGCGCCGCCGCCGCCAACGCGCACCTGCGCGCGTACATCGCCAGCGTCACCTACCTGCGCTGGGACGACCCGAGCTGGCAGCGGCTGGAGCGCGCGCTGCCGCCGCACCCCCCGCTCCCACTCTGCCCGCCCCCGCCCCCGCACCGCACCCCCCACCGCCACGTGAATAGGGATCGTGATTGACGTGACTCAATAAGGTGACTAATGATGAGGAGAGAAGGTGAAATCAGGAAAAACGATATTATTTTGTTATAAATTTACAAGGGAGAAGTAATCTTAATGTTGAATATTTTCTAAAACTACATAGTTTTTATATATTTTTGTACTTGGTGTATAGAATCAAAACAAAAGCTTTAAAGATGTTACAATATTCATAAGACTGCAATTTAATTATAGGTACCGTTAAAATATCAAAGAACTACCACTAACCCTAGCGACTGTGTGTGGTTTTACACCAGCCGGGACGCGCAAATTAATATAAATTTTAATATTATTCAATTTTTGTAATAAACACCACCATATTATAAGAACAAAGATATAACTTCATTTTCCAACATTATATACTTTATGTCTCTTGATTTTCGCGGGATTATTACACATTACTTGAAATGAAATTATTTTAACCGGCTTAATCGCGTATAATATTGGTATTCGAAAATACATTGAGAAGCCGACGTTTCGAACACTTTACACTTTACAGTAGTCCGCGGGTGACCACACGACTCGTGGCATTTGTCTGTCATTTGATACAGTTATTTTGAATATAAATCTCATATTATTTGTTCAAAGCTTTGTTGTAATACAAACTTATCTACGAATACTAGTATTTTTAATTTCTTCTTGAATGTAATCTGCATGCTTAAACAAATTGTAATTACTATTAGTTTTAGTATGTAATAGTATATTAAATAAATATATAATTGTACTGAACAACTTGTTAATATATAAGTATTTTTCTATTTTATAATATAAAGCATATAAATAAATCATATCAATATTTGTAACATACTCGAATGTGTCATAAATTGGTTAATATAAAATTAAATAAACAGATAACATGATTTTTTTTATTTCACCAAATTTTCTAATGTCACCGAGGGGCCTGTTTTTGTGAGCTACTTACATGTTCTATTGGCATCACATTTTTTAAATTAAATAAGTATTTCATTCAAATGCGATATATGCGAATACGATGTCAACTTCGCTTACGACTAACCTCAAATATCAGCTACAAACAGTTTGTAAGTCATTAAGGATGATCAATCGTATTAAGCATGAACAAATCGTATGAAAATATGCCAAGCTAGGCTGTAGTAGGACTGCTTTACGTAAACGCGTTGGTTGGTTGGTGTTTTTTATATTTTCTTTATGAGCAAGAACTTTTCTTTTTTATATTACTAATATGACTTGCTTTTGACTTTGTTAATATAACTTTCATGACGCGTGATCGAACATTCAAAGCCGCTGATAAACCAAGACGACCAGGGCATTTGGCGTCAACGTGCCCAAATCGAGAGCGGTCAAAGAAGTCCATGTGTGTGAACGCAAGGCACCGAGGAGCACCTTCACTACATCATCCGATGAGCTAGTTTCCTTTTTATTCGATAGTGGATCTGCATGTTCATTGGTGACTAATAGCTATGCCGATAAGTTATTTGGTACTGCGCGGAATGATTTAGTTTATCTGACGGGCATAGGCAAGGGGGATGTAGAATGTGTTTCCCAGGTCCTTAGCCAAATCAATGTTCCAGGCCTCTCGCTCTCGGTGTTGTTTCACGTAGTACCCGAAGGCACTATTACTGAACCTGTTATAATAGGTCGGGATGTATTAGAGGGTGACGTGCACGTCCATATAAATAACGACCAAATTACTTTACGTTAATTTTTTAAAAAAGTTAATTTTTCTAAAAAATTTTGTAACTTTGATTTTACTAATATCGATAAGGACTTACAGGATGATGACAAATTGGCATTATTTAGAATTTTAGAAAAATATAGTGTGTTCTTCGTAGACGATATACCGACGCGACGTGTTACGTCAGGCGTTCTCCTAATAGATCTCATTAATCCGAATGGGACCGTACAAAGGCATCCCTATAGATTATCACTGGCGAAGAAAGAAATAGTCAACGACAAAATAGAGTCCCTATTAAAAGCCGGCGTTATTCGGGAGAGCAGTTCTCCTTTTGCTAGCCTATACCACTGATAGAATGTGCGTGGACTCTATCCACGACGTGGACGTGGTCCAGAGCATTATCCATTGCCCCGTATCGACGAACAAATCAACCGTCTCCATGGCGCGCACTATTTTTCGTCATTGGATATGACATCTGGCTATCATCAGGTTATCGTTGACCCCGATAGTGTAGCGAAGACCGCATTTATGACACCAGACGGTCATTTAGATTATTTGACGATGCCGTTTAATTTACGGAATGCCGCTTCCGTATATCAGCGGTGCATAAACACAGCCCTAGGTCCCCTAAAAGACAAGGTGGCGCTGGCCTACGTGGATGACGTCATGTGCTATTCAAATGACGTCAATGCGGGGCTAGAATGTCTGGACCTAATTTTGAAGTCCCTCACAGACGCAAGTTTTTTTTTTTTATTATTTTTTTTTTTATTGAACTTTAAAAAGTGCAAATTTATGGAGCAGGAGGTAGATTACCTCGGTTACGTCATAAAAGCATAAGTAATTACACCGAACCCTAGAAAGATAAAGGCATTGGTTGACACCCCGACTCCAAGAACAGCTACACACGTTATGCAGTTTTTAGGCTTGGCTTCTTATTTCAGACGATTCATACCAAATTTAACTCGCATAGTATCCCATCAAATGGTATCTATTCACTCACGATGATATCCATAAGAAAATTGTTGATATTCTCACGTCAGAACCGGTATTAACAATATTTGACCAAGATTCGCCCATTGAACTTCAAACCGACGCGAGTTCAGAAGTTTACGGTTTATTGATCCAGAATAATGTTCCTCACGTTGTATCCTATTTCAGCCGTCGGACGTCCGACGCGGAATCGCGATATCACTCATACGAGTTAGAAACCCTGGCGGTCGTTCACGCGGTTGAGAACTTCCGGCATTAATTATACGGTCAGCACTTTACTGTCTTCATCGACTGCAATTCTTTGTAGCTTCTTTGTAAATCAAAACCCGATTTAACTACACGTGTACACAGATGGTGGGCTTTTCTAGAAGCGTATGCTAGATAACACAGTGCCTTGATGCCTCCTCGAGCCTCGCTTATCCTCGCATGTTGAACCCGAGCCCCGTTTAGCAAAACGCAAAAAAAAAAAAAAAAGGGAGTTGCTGGTCTTCTACTGGGCGCGTCCCCCGGGTGGCGGATAGGGGAGAACCACTCGCCCTCGCGGGCGGGTGGACCGGGAAGTCAAATTCCCGGCGCGGACCAAAACCAGTAGGCATGGGCGTGCCTTTAGTGCTTCGTTAAGCACACGGCCTAGGGGAGCACACCCCGACAGAAAAGCACACAACATCAACATGGCAGCGCATAACATAAAACATCTACCCCAGGAGGGTACCGGCCTCAACGAGGTCGGAGAATCCCTCCGTGCTTCGGCACGCAAGCCCACCGATTCTGGGGGGGCTAATTATCGCTGTTGTGTTGCGGGAGAGGTGCCCGAGAAGGGCGGTGTTGAATGGCCTATTACAGGCGGGGAGAAGACGGTGCCCGGTAAGGGCGGTGTAAGGAGCGCAGAGTATTCTGCCAAGGAGATGGAGCAACGGAGACTCTCTGGGTGTGTGTTCAGGGAGCCTCGCGTTGTCCTGACCAGGGGCGACTTAACAACCCCGCGCGGTCGATTGTGGGGTGGATCTGAGTCGAAAGACTCAGACTCAGAAAGTGTTGGTTCGGTAGGGTCGTACCTGAAGGAGAGGAGAAAGCGGCCTCGCCACCCTGTGGACGAGTCTGGATCGTCGGGTGAGAGTGAGAGACAGGCTTCCAAGGTCCTGGTTGCCGGGGAAGGTCCTGAGGAGACCCAGGCCGTTCGCAGTGGGGCCAGCTCCAGAATGTCAACTTCCCTCCTTGCGGAATTAGAGCCGGAGGAGGTTATGCTGGCTACGGAGCTGAAGGGCAGAGTAGCCGAAGGCCTGGCCATAATCAAGAAGGTGGCTACCAAGTCAGGCAACCTTAAGGGCACCTCCGTAAAGGCCCTTAAGGAGGCAGCCAGGGCAATTGCCATTGCTGTGGATGCCCTGGCCCAGCGAACGGTGTCGGAGGAGGTGTCTCGACTTCACTCGCAGAATGCTCTGCTGCGGGAGGAGCTGAGCGAGATGCGAAGGGAGGTCGAGGCTCTCAGAACGGACGTAAAACGCGGCCGAGAAGAGGTCAAGGAGCGAACGGCACCGGTGCAGAGGTGCCAGGAGGCTCAGCCGGTAGCCTCAGACGAGCTGTTGCGGAGCATCATGGTGCAGGTCGGCACCATGGTCAACACTCGTCTGGAGGCCATTGAGGAGAGACTCCTACCGGCTAAGGACGTCCGTCCCCCGCTCGCAAGCAGGAAGGTACCTGCGGCGGCACCTTCTGCGGTGGCGGAAGGTATGACCACGCTCATGGCCCCTGCTAACCCTGCCCCTGTACAGGGCAAGGGTAAGGGCAAAAGGAAGAAGGCCCCAGCAGGGAAGCCAGCAGAGCCGCGGCCTCTGCCTCCTGCCCCTGCTGATATGTCCGAGGGCTGGAGCGTGGTCACTAAGAAGGGCAAGAAGGGACAGAAGAAGGCCCAAAAACCGCCTGCAGCAAAGGGGAAAAAGACGGAGCGTCCAAAGACGAAGAAGGTGCCAAAACTCCGGGCACCTCGGTCTGCCGCCATTTCCCTAATGCTGCAACCCGAGGCCGCAGGGAGCGCGGTAACCTATTCCCAGGTCCTGACCCAGATTAAGGAGAAGGTTACACTTAAGGATCTGGGGATTCAGGATGTGCGGTTTCGGGTGGCGTCCTCGGGGGCCAGGATACTGGAGCTGCCGGGTGCGAAGAGCGGGGACAAGGCCGATATTCTGGCACAAACTCTGCGTGGCGTCTTGGACCCGAACAAGGTCAAAGTGACAAGGCCCACGAAGTGTGCAGAGATGCGTGTCAGCGGCCTTGACGACTCTGTAACCTCGGAGGAGGTGGCGGCAGCACTGAGCCGAGCAGGAGGCTGCGAGGCTGAAGCCGTCAGAGTCGGGGAAATTCGCCAGGACCGATACGGTCTCGGTACGGCCTGGGTACGGTGCCCGGTCCTGGCGGCCAAAAAGGTCAGCGGTGGGAGGCTTCTGGTGGGCTTCGTATCGGCGAGGGTGCAGCTCTTGCAGCCTCGAGTCCAGCGTTGCTTCCGCTGCCATGAAGTTGGTCACATGGCGGCGAAATGCGGGAGTGACGTGGACAGGAGCTCGCACTGCTTCCGGTGTGGCAAGCCTGGCCACAAGCAACGGGGCTGCACGGAACCGGCACACTGCCCAATCTGCGAGGAGGGCAAGAGGCCTGCAGGCCATTTGGCAGGGAGCACAGCTTGCGCCAAAGCTTGTGCTCAAGCCAAAAAACGGCTTGGCGGAGGGAAGGGAGTGGCAAGACCGGCAGCCCGGAGCCCACCTAAAGCCCCATCGCAGGGCGAGGAGCTGCAGCCCATGGAGCAGTAATGGCCCTCCATGTGCTGCAGGCGAATATCAACCACTGCGCCAGAGCCCAAGACTTATTGGTCCAAAGCTTGGCGCAGTCCGACTCTGACTTTAATTTTAGGGTAACAAATGTTCTGATACTCAAAGATTTAAAAAATCATATGATCACTTGAAAATAATCAAAATTTTAAAATTTGTATTAAAACTTAATTTATTCTAAAATTTCTCTTATAAAGCAGTTCATTGATCTTTTCTCCGCACATAGCCATATTCGAATTTTAAAAATCTTAAACAATTCTTTAAGCAAATCTCTAAAATTGATCCTCTTCCCACTCTTAAAATAAAATGTTATTTTCTTCATGTCCCATTGATATTCACAGCTAAGAATCTCCATGTTTATGTTCTTGCTTTCAACTAATTCTTTACATTGTTTGAGACATGCATTTTCATCTTCCTTTCTCATCTTAAGTTTTTTTATATCGTTGTCTGAAGCCTGTCTTATGATTTTTTTTAACTCTATCTCGTTCCCTAAATATCTCTGTTTGGTTATAAATTCTTTATAACTTACCTCGCTTGCAACTCCTATTACCTTCCCACAGTCTTCTCCTCTATCAGCCTCAACTACGACATACGAGTTGAGCTTGTACTCGCAATAATCGTATCCCAAATCTAGCCTGCCACTTTGGTACTCAATGACATGGTACAGAGTAGCTTTTTTAAATATGTTCTCGGATAAAAACTCTTCCAATAAACTCCTTAGCTTTGTCTCAAATGAAACCTCTCTAGGGTACTTATTTTTGACCGTGCCAATAGCTTTCCAACTAATGTATTTTTCATCCCAATCATCGTTGCTCTTATTCCAGATGCTATCACTGTATTTAATGAACTGGTAGTGCATGTGTTTTCTGGTTTTTTTTTATTTATATTTATTTTAAAACTTAAGGAATGATATTGTTTGAATTTTGATTAATAAATTCAAGGAACATAAAACAGATCATTTAGTTTTAGTAGTCAACGCAATGGTATTAGAAATAACCATTCAAAAAAATATTAAATGGTGTAAAATGTCATGCCTCATTAAAAATAATAACTTGAAAGAATCTCATAGTAAGTAACAAAGTTCTAGGTTAAAACTTGAACCAAATATTTGATGATATTAAATGATTGATATATGTTTGCATCACATTTACATCTAGACTTATTCGTGGTACAAATGTAAATGTATACTAAAACAACCCGGATAACCACTAAGATACAAAAGTTATGAATCATTTTTATTTAAAAGAAATTGGTCGTGCCGAGATTCGAACTCGGATAGTCAGATTCAGAGTCCGAAGTGATAACCATTACACCACACAACCTGAATACTTCTAATACATAATATATATAAAATTCTCTATTATGGAGTAGGGGTTTTTATTTAAGCTAGTGTTCAGCACAATCCTTCACAGAGTCTAACAATTTGTATCCTAGAATACAAGTCTTTTCAGCCTTAAAATCATCCTTAACATTTCCTTTCCTCCTATATTCTAAGGATACATTATATAACAATATTGATGACTTTATAGTGTGCATTTTTGTTAAAATTTTTAAATGAAAAAAAAACATTGTTTTAGACACAACTGTTCTTAGAATTGTATCAATAACAACATTCATCGTATTAATATCTTAAGGTTTAATGAAACATTAAATAATGATTAAGATTAAACAACTAATTTATCTCTAATATGTTCATAATGATTTGTTTTAATGTTTTAAATTAATGTAAAAAGATATCTTTGTGTAAAGAATCAAGTATAATGATTAAATATGTAGTATCTACTCTTTATGATGAATGAGAGCTAAACAAACTCTATGATCAAATATATATATTCTATTGTAAAAAAATATAATTATTTAGATAAATTTACCTAGTCAACAGTTCTTACTATGTAAATAATAAACTTACATAAGTTTTTTAACTAAAGCTCTTTTATTCTTTGTTGAAAGATCTAGTTATTAAATTAATTAGATAGAAATGATATTTCATTGGTACTTCGAAGTTAAATCAAAGATCTACATTTTTTTTTCGATTCTTAGAGGGGTCTTCAACAAATATCTCTTCAACTTACTCTCAGTCATGAGAAGTTACTACTTAAAACAATTATTTTTAGATTAAATGTATAAAAGTTAAAATTCTGTTTAACCTCTAAGTTTATATTCGATATGATTCTAATTTTAACTCTTATGATCAGAAAAAATAATTAAAAAGTTTCTTCTTTTACAAATTTAAATATATTTTGGTAACAAGAATTTTACTTAAAACAATTGCATTTTAAGTGTGAGTTTGATAATTCTTTCACATTAAAACGTATCCACTATTTTGTAAAACTTTAAATGTAAAATGTTATAAAAAGAAAGCATATACCTTGCTGAGTACAGTTTATAACATCTCATGTAGTATTTATTTCTCTAAATGTAAACACTTCACGTCTATTTTGTTGACATTTTTACGATTTTTTCAATCTTCATCGTCACATGAGAAAGAAAATTATTACTCAACAATAAGCTCTATTGATTAGATCAATAAGATTGACTAACTTATTAAGATGCATTTAACATTTCAGCCCAAGAAACTGCGTCATCAGGTAGCATTTTTTCGCCCAATGCGAGGTCGAAAAAATGTCAAAAGAAAAAAACTAAGTTAAAAATATACTACAATAGAAAAATCCTAAGTTAATTATTCTTTAATTGTTAATTAAATGGAGTATGTTAATAATTTTATCTGCAAGTAACGATTATTGAATTTCCAAACAAATTCATCTAGAAAATCTTGTCTTTTTTCTGTTTTAACACCCTTTCTCCTCTTAATTTCAAGTTTAATCTCATTATTAAATGATTTAACAGCTTGAGTGTTGGCACCTGTTTTACGGTTGATAAATTCCTTTTTATGTCAGACAGTATCGTGAAAATATCCTAGAGCATTGAGTCCTCCATAAGACTTATGTTCGTCAGTCCATACTGTACTTCCTCTTTCGACGTTTTCTGCAATGATAGGAATCATTGTATTGGCCTTTTTATCAGGAATAACACAGGCAAAGGCATGAGTTATTTTATCCTCAACTTCAACGATGCAGAGAGCATCCGTTTTATTTCTAGGAGATCTACCCCTATGTGCCTTTACCTTATGATTTAATGCAGTTTCGTCTATTTCAATTAAAACTCCTGGGCCTCCCAATTTATCCTCTCTTCTATCATGTATTTTTACGATATTCATAAATTTATTTATTATTTTTTTCACAGTTCTACTATCAATGTTCATTCCAGCACAAAAAGATGCTTGAGGCGTATTTATAGACCATTTCAGTAAAACTTTTAATATCTGCAGTATAGTTAGATTAACTCCATCAAAAAAGCTACAGCTTCATATAG